>JAKSZT010053897.1:2261219-2386845 GCA_026826555.1 Tolypeutes matacus
TGCCCTTGCACTCTTCTGACTGTCCCAGGCTGCAGAACGATCTCACCAGGTTTCACTTCCTTGTCCCCTCATCACAGCTGTGGTGCAGTCCACCGTCTCCGGTGGCTATGGTGGCTCCAGCGGTGTTAGCGGTGGGGTAGGCCTGGGAGGAGGCAGCGGCTACTCCTACAGCAGTGGTCACAGCCTTGGAGGTGGCTTCAGTTCCGGCAGTGGCAGCGGCAGCGGCGGTGGCCTCAGCTCTGCTGGGGGCAGCAGTTCCACCATCAAATACACCACCACCTCGTCCTCCAGCAGGAAGAGCTACAGGCACTGAGGTCCTGCCACCAGCTCTAGGATCCCCTATGCCAAGGCCCTTTCTTGAGCTGCCTAGTACCCCTTAGGGCTCGTGCAGATGTCAGGTGGCTTCTCCCCCGGGCTCTGATGTTCTCTTTTTCTCCAATTCAGAGCTGATGTTCCTTTGGCTCTTATTTCTCCTTTCTGTGTGCACCGGATCCACCTGAGCTCCTTTGCTCAACATCAGGATGTCACCTTTGATTTTATACCATTATTTAATCACAACTGATTAAACCACAAGCTACAACTTTTGTCTAAATTATCAATCTCTTGCTACCAATATATGATATTGGAGGCTGAGCATTAACAAAAAATGACCTCATACCCTTTTATTAATGGAAACTGAGCCTGGCCCTAATTGAGAACAGGGCAACTTCCTCTGATTCCAGTGGCAGAGGAGTGCCTGCCTTATGATGGTTGTGATCATCCCTTGCCATGGCCGTGAAGCCCCAAGTGACTAGTCCAATGATGTACAGTCTGTAACCCTGTGATGTTTCTTCTCCTCTTTGCTGTCTTGTAATTGCTAAATAAAGCAGATTTATAAAATAATGAATTGTTGAATATTGACTTGCTTTGGAGCCAAAGGTTCTTAAGGTCTTTCATCTCACAAATGCCTTTTCATTTTTGCAAGATAACCCAGATCCCAACATGTTTTTAGCTGGCAACCCCTAACCCCCACATACCCACACCTTCAAAGAAGTTCAACACACAGCAGTTTTGCATCTTTCCGGTGGTCTGGGTTCCCCTCCAGATCATAGTTCTACCTAAATATTTAGAAGTGGAGGGTTCTGACCTACATCACTGTAGACTCTGTATTTTACTGTCCAAATCAAGTACAGACAGCTTTGTATTCCTCTTGGTCTCTGGACCACTTCACTCCCTGCTCTAGGTTCACCCATAATTACTTGTTTCAGAAACATATTCCTTGCCAATTAAAGCAAAGAATATTTGAAAAGACAATAGAATATTTTATTTTTTCTTAGAACAGCTATCATGTACGTGAATCTTGACTGACAACATGTAGATCAAAGCATTAAAAATATGCACGGTATTCAACTGGTCTTACACCAGGAGAAACATGGTAGAGGTGCAGAAAGGGTGGGGGTGTATCACATACATGGGAATGTGGACACAATAGGGAAAAGTCGGAAACACTAGACTGGGTAAATTAAGCAGGCAAACAGGAGTCACAAAAGTCAAGTGCTATTTCCCTTGTTTCTCTGTTAGCTGAGAGGACCTAGAAGGGATGATGTACCAGTACCAGCACGAATACCTAGTCCCCATGTCTTGGTTTCTAATACCATTATCCCATAATAGCAACAAAGTCTCCTTGAAGAATTGCTAGTTCTAGATCTTAGGCAGGAAATATACCAGACAAGCCTTTGCACTGTCAAAATTAAGGAAAAGCTAGGAAAAATAGGTATATGTCAAAGGGGCACAGGGCATGTCAACTGAAAGAGCTCCCAATGGTCAAAGCCAGAACTTGGCAACAAAATGAAGTCATGTTTGCTTCACAGTGAAAAATAAATATCCATGACCCCATACTGATGTAAATAAATGACTGAATAATCATAAATGTGGGATAAGAGATCAATCTCTCACATAGAAGATGCCTAAAAAATGTCTGGAGTTCCTCGCACCCCAAGGAGGTGTCTCCTAATTGCCTACCTCTTAAATGTGGGCTGTGCATAATGACTTTCTCCAATGGGGACAGTATCAAAAGTGGCAAAATAGAGTAACTTCATAGTAAAGAATCCTGACCAACACTCCTTCAGCCAGGAGTTAATGGTAGCAGCAGTAGGGGCATATCCTGTTGACAGCAGGGACTCTCCATGTGCTGTGCTGAGCACGGAACTTTCCCTCTCTGTTCTTCCTCCCCAGAATGGGTATCGCTGGTTGAATCATGAGGAAATCATCAGACAAAGCCCAATATAGCACAGTCTACAAACAACCTGCCCAGTATTCCTCAAAGCTGCCAAGGTCATAAAAACCAAATTCTAGGTAACAGCCAAGAAGAGCCTAAACTTATATGATGACTAAATGTAATGTGGTAAAATGTGGTATCTTGGATAGGATTCTGGAACAGAAAAGGTACTTTGGATATAAATGAAGGCAACCTGGTAAAAGGATGGACTTCAGGTATTAATAATATGGATCATTATTCAAGACTAATGGACCACACCTATATGAGGCCTTACAAAAGGGAGGATACAAGATGAAGTGCACGTAGAACCTCTTGGTACTACCCTGTAAATTTAAAACTATTCTAATAAAAAAGCTTATTATAAAAAATTTAAGGTATGGGGCACTGAAGTAATACCTGGTGTGTTTTTTTTTTTAACCTAAAACTACTTTTCTAAGCAAAATTATGAAACCACTAGGGTATGTACAGAACAAAAGAGAGCTAGAACAAAAGAACTGAAGGATATACACCAAAATATTGACGTTAGTTATTTCTGGTTGGTTTAAACCCAAGTAAACTTTATATCTTTTTAAATTGGCATACTTTCTGAATTGTTTAATGTTGATCATTAAAATCATTAGAACTGTATTTCCAAAGGGAAAGAAGTTTCATACTTATAGGACATCTGAATCTAAATGTGGATGTTCCTTCTAGTACTAAGGGTAGAAGGGTTTTCAGACTCAGTGTTCAGATTTACAATACAAATGTCTGGACTGCATTCCCTTCCCTAGTAGGACAGAATGAGGAGGGATGGATTTCTTTTGCAACAGCACAGACTTGGGTGTGAGAAAATGAAGGACTTCTCAATCCCGGTGCTGTTATATATTTGATTTTATTCTTAAGGAGGCTAACAAAGCGCTTCTCCAGTATGGAGCCCATGGATCTGGAAAAAGTAGGGAATACATCTTTGTAATAAAACCTCAGATATGAGACCATTGACCCAGTTAGAGTCCACATCCAAAGTCCACCTCTTCTGAATCCTCTATAATCCAGCATGAGGGCTTGTGAGCCAAACAATGTGCATCTGGTCACATTGGTGAGACCCCTGAGTGCACCTTGATGTGTGGAATCAGCATCTTGTGATGGTGGAGGGGGCAGCAGCCAGCAGGGGATGTTTCAGGGGTGCTGAGATGGAACTACCTTTCTCTGCCTGCTCCAGGTCCCAGGAGGCGAACCCCTGTGGACTTCCTGCTACTCTTCCTTTTACTATCTGTGATGGTTAAGCTAATGTGTCAACTCGGTCAGGTAGTTGTGTCCAGGTGTTTGTTCCAACAAGCACTGGGCTAGTTGTAATACAAGAGCATTTATGGACTTCAATCACCAGTGAGTTTACTGCATGGATAGCTGATTACATCTGCATCAATCAGGGAGATTACATCATCAATGGGTGGTGCTTTTATCCAATCAGTTGAATGACTTAAAAGTGGAAGTGATTTCAACATTCAGAGAGAATTTCCCAGCTCGTCGTTGGACAGGCAACTTCTCCCAGAAACTCATCAACGACCTTTCATCGGGCTTTCATCAGGAGCCACTGGTTTGCAGCCTGCCTGCAGAACCTGGACTTGTGCATCCCCACGGTCGCGTGAGAGACTCTTTTAAAATTCCATATTATTGACAGATATCTCCTGCTGATTCTGTTTCCTGAGAAAACCCTGACTAATACACTATCCCTTTAAGAAGGTGGCAGTAGATCAAAGGATAGGAGGAGAGAGGGATGAGGGCTTCCTTCCCTGACTCTCTTCCTGCCCCTCTCTGGCCTTAGCTGCCTCCAGCCATGACCACAGCTCCTGCTGGGCAGAGCCCCCTCCTCAGTGCTCCCCCTTGCTGGGCTTCAGCCCTCCTCTCTCCAGCCCTCCAGGTGACCATTGCTCTCTGGGCAAGTCTGTAACACCTCACTGCCCTCGTTTATCCCTTGACTACTCTGACTCCTGTCTAAGTAATCCCTTCAGTAGCGTCTTGGTTGGAGGGCATCTGCTTCCTGCTTGGACCCTCCCTGACACAGCAGGAACTCTTCCAGAGCAGCCGGAGGCAGGAGCTCTTCATGTCCCAGTCTCATTGCCATCCCTCCCTGCTCAGGACCACGCACATCCTGAACTCTAACAGGGGATTAAGCTTTTCATTCCCTGAAAGTTCTGTGGAGCGTAAGCACCAGATTTGTGACTTTACCTGGCTACCTGGTTCCCCTGGCATTAGAAGGAGGTCTGGGCAGAAAAAGCCCTGTTCCTTTAGGTCATCAAGGTGTACCACGTGGAGGCTCCATTTCCCCCAGCTCTCTTACTGGCCCCCATCTCTCCCATGATCCTCTAGCAGCCCCTTACTTAAGGCCACTGTCATCTGATACCTTACTCCCCTCACTTAGACTCTTCTACACCCTTTGTAGGAATGGAAGACCTGATTTTCCTGCTCCTGTTTTGAAAACTGTCATCCTTGAATTAATAAGGATATTCATGAAGGTTTTTTTTTTCACCCGCTTTTTCTGACTCTCCTAACTCTCCAATCTCTTTGCCTATTTTAGTCTTCTTTATAGTGCTTGAGAAAGTAAAGGAAAGCTTGGACTGTAAAAATGCTCTGCCATTCAAATAATATTTTTCCCAAGGGCAGGTTGCAGCTATAAAATTTCATTTAAAAAAAAACAAAAACAAAAACAAACAAAAAAAAACCCTCTTTCAATGGCAATTGCTCTGTTACTCACTGAGTAACAGTGTTCTCTAAAATCACCGACTCAGAAACTTTACTGTTTGAAATTATATCTGTAAGCAATGAAACACCCAACGAGTGCCTAGGGGATTTAAGGCACTGACACACCAAGAAGCAGCCCCAATCTTCAACTGAGGTGCACGGCTACAACTGAAGAGTTTCTGGACATCCACATTTATCTTTGCTTTTTTGTTTCCAAGGAAATAGGACCCAGAATCCACTTTGCATTTTAGATCTGAAGTTCAGGCTTTGACCCACAGCTCTGCTTTGCTTTGAACCTATCAAAACACTGCTTCACTTAAATTTTATCTAAACTGCACCCTTCCCTAAAATCCTATAAGAGCTGTAGCATTCCCTTTCTTTGGTAATATGTCCCACAGTTCAGAAGTGCATGCCTCCCTCTGTGCAATGAGCCCATAAACCTGGCCTTTTCAGACTACAGGCTGATTGGGATTAGGGTATTCTTCTTACTAGCTACATTTTTCATATATTCACCTGTTTATTGTCTGTTTTCCCAGTAGGAAGTAAACTCCAAAGAACAGGGATTTCAGCTTCAGCCACAGCTAAAACCGTGCTGATATATACAGAGATTTAATAAATATCTGTTGAATAAATAAATAGTAACAAACCTTCTAAAGATCACTTTAAAAAGCAGTGATATGTATGTGTATATATACAACTAAATGACAACAGCAAGTTGAAGAACAGCATTTATAGAATGTTTAATTTCGAGTCATAAAGAATGAAGAATAAAATAGAGAGAGACATGGTTGTTTATATATATTTTTAAATAGCGAATTAAAGAGTAAAAGTACTAAGAATGATTACCTGGAGGGGAGGGATGGAATGAGATGGAGGTAGAAGAAAGGCAGTGAAGACTTCTATGAATGTATCTTGTTTTTTTGTTTTTTGTTTTTTACTTTAGGACTACATAAATGCTTTAAAGAAGTTTTTTTAAAAATCAAAAGAAAGAGAACTCATTCCTGAGAACTGAAAACAAATGTAAAACAAATGAAATTAACCACATCAAATGAATAGTAGAACCCCAGGTAGAGAATGGTTCCTTCAGATGACTTTAAAATACTTGATTTAGACTTGTATCCCCACTAGGATATATTCTAATAACTAACATACCCATGAAGATATAAACTGCATTCAGAAGCCCAATTTTAATACTAATATTGGTGGTGTTATTTTGAGACTATCTTGGGTATGTTGTGAGATAAAGCAAATTTGTAACAATTAAGTGTCCTTCAGAGCCAAGAGAAAAAATACAGTTATAAAATCACCCTGTAATCTTACATTTGAATTGGAAATAGCAGTATAAATTTTATTTCCTTTCTTTTTAAAACAATATTTTTAAAAGTTTTTTCTTAGCTCTGCCCCTTGAAAAGTTTCAGAGCAATTCAGCACAATAACAAGGAGCATTCCTAGCGTCCAGATTCTTGTGCATAAATATCATTTCCCAATAAAAGGAACCAGAGCTCCTCAGAGTAATAGCTGACCCCATGTCTTTGGCAGGATATGTACCAGGTAAGCCTGAGATATCTCATCCCAGAAATCAAGGAAATTATCAAAGTTGAATGGGGCCCTGTCACATGGATATTGGGGCCAATCTGAAGAGCTCCCATTGGCCTAAAATGGGACAATTTAAGCACCAAAATGTCGACAGAGCTGGTGTCTATGTTTTTGGCTTCGTCGCAAGAAAGAATTCAAGGACGAGCCACAAATCAATCAAACAAGGAGAGAGTTTATTGGGGGATAAGCAAGAGAACAGAAGTACACCCTCAGAGTTGAGGGTGGACATTCTCAAGAGGGAAAAATGTGGAGTTATGCCTTGGGGTCCCCTGTTTTATAGGGGTACAGGACTCTAGGGTCTGTACTGATAAGCAAGGCCTAGGACTGTGGGGGCCCAGGGTTTAGAGGTGTGGAGTTTAGGGGTGTGGGGGTTGCTGTCCAGTGGTGATTGGTTTCTGGTTGCTCTCCATGACCTCTGCAGGGCATGTTGACTGGTAGTGATTAGGCCCTGGTCACTGTCCACGAGGCATGAGGTCACCTGAAAGGTAGATGGGTGGGTGGTGGTGATGCCCCTCTCACCCCTTCCCTCTTTGCTGGCTGCCTTCTGATAATACAGCCTTTGTGTGTGTGCTGTAAGCTGCCCCTTCCTAACTTGCCTGTGTGACTCAGCAGGTTAATGTTAGCCAACAGGCCATTGCTTCAGTTTCTCTTATTAGGTGGTGTTTGTGTGGCTTATTCGGTTTTCTGTCCCCTTCCTTCTTGGGTCCCGATTTTATCCCACCTCAGGAAAACATGGACATAGAAGTTAAGTGACACCAACAGGAAACAATCAGCCAAATCCAGAATGTGGACTGAATTTTTTCCATAGAAAACAAAACCAATTTTCTCTACAAATAATGACATAAGATAGAAAGGAAGAGGACTGTTATGGAAAAAACAAGAGATATAGCAGCCTACTGGAAACTGGCCATAAAAAGACATCTTTGAGATTATCAGGGGTATTTGAATATGAATTTGTTATTAGATTTCATTAAGAAATGACTGTTGATTATGACGGATGCAATATTTTTATGCACTTAGATTAAAAAGTCGTTATTACCTAGACATGCCTACCCAATATTTACAAGTGAAATGACTTGATTGTGGATTTCCTTAAAATACTCCAACAAAAGAAAAAGAGTAGGGGAGTTAAATGAGACAAGATTGAAAAAAATGTTGAAAATTATTTAAACTGGGTGTGTGGTATATGGAGGCTCTTTATTATTCTTTTCTTTACCTGTTTGAAATTTTCAATAATACAAAGTTTGTTTAAGTAATAAAGTTTTTACACTGAGGAGATACATAGATATTTGGATTAAATTTCTAGTGACTGTATATACAAGGTACCCTAGAAAACTTTCAAGTTACTCATAACACACATAGCTATAGTGAAGATAAAGGCACTGAAACAATGATATATGCATTGAATGAAATTATTTTCATGACTTGTGAGGGAGGAAAAATAATATAATTAAATTAAGTTTTTGTTATTATTTTAAATAATATATTTAAAAATGAAGATGTAGGAGGGAGACTTCTGGGTTTTTTTAATCTTCTTATTGTGAAAACACATACACAACACACAATCCTCCATTTTAACCAGTTTCAAGTGTGCAATGTATTTATTACATTCACAGTTTTGTGGAGGAACGTGAGGTATTTCCCCATTACCAAAAATAAACAGTAACAAGGAAAACAAAAAACACAAAGGTAGGGCTTTCCAGTTGACTTAGATGGTGGCATAAGTTGCTTCAGGTTTCCATTCTTCCACAGAATCTTTGAACAACTAGCAAAAACTGGCAGAGCTGTCGTCCTCAAGACTCTGGAAACAGTCAAAAGGTTGTAGTAACTGGGTGAGTGCAGAACCAAGAAAATGCAACTTAAAAAAATGTTAGGAGAAGCTTGTAGTGTGTTTGCTGGCCCCTCCCCCTCCCCTGTCCAGTGTGGTGTGGAGCCAGCCTGTGGTCATGGCCATTGTGGGTCCCTGGCCCTGTTCTGGAGGTGGAAGTGTAACCCCTATGTGCATACTGGGGTGCCTGTATTTCAGTGCAATCTATGGGGTGGAGGCCAGACAGTCTAAACCAAGAAATAAATCTCTGGCTCTCCCTCCCAGAACTTGCCCCGTAGGCAAAAACAATTTGCAGGCAATTAAAGCAGTGTAAGAAACAATTAAATAAAAATACTTGGGATAAATGATTACCTGCTTAAAGACTTGCAATAGAGTACCCTGGAGGGAGGGAAATTCTATTTCATAGGAAGTGGAGGGGGCGTTCAAATTTCCATAAAGAAGGGAATCCATAGGGCCATGAAAAAGCACAAACATAGAACAAGATGCAGGCTCAGAAAATATGGAAAGGACCTTGCCCTTCACTTTCACCTGGGCTCATCTTCTTGATAGGAAGGTTAAACTCTGAAGGAAGGCACCAGACAGAGCAAATTCTCAAAGTCTGTGAAAAGTGCTTTTTGCATTGATTTGTTTTTGTTAGCTCTTGTTACTCAAAGAAATCTCTATCAAATCCCTCACTGATACAAACTAAGGAACAGACAACTCAGGGACTAAATCCCAGAGTAAACACATTAAAATAAAATTTACAGTGTGAAACAAAATATTACAAGACCAACCAAAAAACACGAAGTGATGGACCATTCAAAGGAAGAGATAAATATGCAGAAACCATCAACAAAGGAGAACACACCGTGAAGTGAACATACTGGACAAAGTCTTTAAAATAATTGTCTTCAATATGCTCAAGGAAATAAAGGAAAGCATGGAGAAGGAACTAAAGAATATCAGGAAAACAATGAATGAACAATATGAGAATCTCAATAAAGAAATAGAAATTTTAAAAAGAAACCAAATAGAAATATTGGAGTTGAAAACCACAATAACTGAAATGAAAAATCCCCTAGAGGGTTTCAGCAGCAGATTGGTGCTATTGAAAGAAAGAATCAATGAATTCAAAGGCAAGACAATTGAAATGGTTCATGCTGAGGACCAAAAAGAAAAATGAGTGAACAGAGGTGAACAGAGCCTAAGAGTCCTGTGGGACACCATTAAGTGTATCAATATACTCAGTATGGGAGTCTCATAAGGAGAAAAAGAAAGAAAGGGGAAGAAGAAATGCTCAAAGAAATAATGACAGTTAGCTTCCAAACTTTATCAAAAGGCATGAATATGCACATTCAAGAATCCCAACCAGGTAGGCTCAGGGCAGACAGGAAATGGAAGGTGGGAAGTGTGGGGAAAGAAGCTTGCTTCTGGAAGTTCCTCCTGTCTCCCAAGCCTCTCCCCAGAAGAGTTGCTTCTTGCCACTGGTATGATGGCCTCAAGGTTACTTCACAGAGCTAGAGCACTGGTCACTGGCCCTGAGAGCCTGGAACCCCAGTGGGGTCACTGCCATGCACTCCATGATGTTTGGAGGTGAAGTTCCTGCTGATGATGAGCAGGCAACAGGGCTGGAGTGGGAGGTTGGGGTGGCTGCATGGAAATGATTGGACCCACATAATATTCTACTTCCGAAGGCAGCTGCAGGCACCAAAGAGGACCTCAATTTAGTCCCCTCTATCACCAACAAGCAAATAGTGGGTTGCCTCTGCAAAGAGGACAATGGTGCTGCCATCTGGTCTTGGCTGCACAAAGGTGAGACCAAGCAATGCCCTAACTGTGGGGCCCATTACAAGCTGGTGCTCCACAAGTTGAGCCACTTTGATTCTCTGTACACACTCACTTAAAACGTTCTGTAAAGTTTTCTTCATTCAAATTAAGATTAGACAGTGCATTGGCTCCTTATGCACACACTTACCCCCACAAAAAGAATCCCAACCAACCCCAAAGAGGATAAAGTAAAAAGAAACTACACTTAGTGTGGTGCCTTGAAGTTATGTACCCCAGAAAAACATATTTTTAATCTTAATCCATTCCTGTGCGTGTGTAGATAGGACCTTTTGATGAGGTAACTTCAGTTAACATGTGGCCCAACTAAATCGGGATGGCTCTTAATCCTATTGCTGGAGACCTTATAGAGAAGGCCAAAGAGAGAGAAGACACAGGGAGAAGCAAGAAGCCAGAAGTCAGTGGAACCTGGAAAAGAAGGGAGAAGATGCCACCATCTTCTTTGTGACATCTTGCTTTGTGACAGGAAAGGCAAGGACACAGGATTGCTGGCAGCCAGCCCCAGAATGCCACTCCTTAGGGAGAAAGCATTGTCTTGCTGATGACTCAACTTTGGACTTCTTTTAGCCTCAAAACTGTGAGCAAATAAATTTCTATTAAGCCAATCCATTGTATGGTATCTGTTATAGCAGCCAAGAAACTAAATCAGTTTCTGATATCAGAAATGGGGTTTCCTGTATTCAGGCAAACTCTTCTTTACCTCCATTGTATAATGGCAGCATTATTTCCCCCTTGATAGTCAGGTTCAGTCGCCCAGCCAGTACAGTAATTCCCTTTTTCCTGTAGATTTCAGAGGCATCCAAAGCCCAAAGTAGCCAGGTGGCAGTCTTAACTTCCAGTTCTATGGAATTAGGTTGTATCTAACTGGTGGAAGAACTCTTCCTTTTGGAACTAAGACCTGTAGGACTGCAGAGCTTAAGGTCACCAGAACAAGAAGCATAACATTTTCTAGTGACCAACAGTGAGTGGTGCCACTCCCATTTCCATCCCTTGATTCCTAGACCCATGAATCCTGGCTATCGGGGAAACAGCACCATAGAGTGGATGCTGGTTTAGAGCATACACAGCCTTCTGGAGAACTTTGCCCCCGCCCTGCAAGGTATTACCACCTAGTTGGTGCTGTAATTTGAGTCTTCAAAAGGCCTTTCCACCGTTCTATCAATCCAAATGCTTCAGAATGATGGGGAACATGGTAAGACCAATGAATTCCATGAGCATGTGCCCATTCCTGAACTTCTTTTGCTGTGAAATGGGTTCACTGATCAGAAGGAATGCTGTGTGGAAGACCATGGTGGTGGTTGAGGCATTCTGTGAGTCCAAGAATGGAAGTTTTGGCAGCAGCGTTGTGTGCAGCAGAGGCCAATCTATATCTGCAGTATGTGTCTACTACAATAAGGACAAAATGTTGCCTCTCCCATGGTAGAAGTGGTCCAATGTAATCAACCTGCCACCAGTTAACAAGCCTTGGGGGAATGGTGCCGTTTTGGAGACTGAGTGTGGGTCTCTGCTGCTGGCAGATTGGGCACTCAGAAGTAGCCAGGTCAGCCTTGGTGAGTGGATGTCCACGTTGCTAAGCCCATGAATTACCTCCACCCCTACCACTATGGCCACTTTGTTCATGAACCCATTGGGCATGACAGGAGTAGCTAGGAAAAGAGGCTGACTGATATCCACAGAATGAATGAGTCATCCTATCCACTTGATTATACTAATTATTTTTTAGAAAATCATAGGACTGCAAAACACAAACTTGGAACCCTAATGCAAACTATAGACTATTATTAATAGTAAAATTATAATAATATAGTTTCATCAAGTGTAACAAAGGCACCACATGAATGCAACATGTTAATAATAGGAAAAGCTGCATGTATGGGAGGAGGTATATGGGAACTCTATTTTCTGCATGATTTTTCTGTAAATCTACAACTTCTCTAATAAAAAAATTATTTAAAAGAATTTTTTTTTTTAAAAGAACCTTTCCTTCAACCCATCCCCTCACCACTACCTTAGCTCCAGGTTGCAACGACCTACTTGCCCAGACACATCAGTTCCAGGCAGCCTTCATTGTCTCTGGGGTTTCTTGTAGTCTGTGTGGTGGTTGTTGGTAGATCCTAATATCCATGCCTCCCATGTGTTCTCCATAATCTTTCAGGATTGATTTTGGGGGAGGGAGAACAAAGCTCCAGTAGGTTCACCATCTTGGCAGGATCTGGAAGCCATGACTTGTTTTTAAAGGAAAATCTATTTATTTATTGTCTGTGTAAAATTGTTAAAATACATTAATATGAATAAAAGTATGAAAGCAAATGGGCCCAAATATTAAGAGCAGTTGATTCTGAGGGGTGGGAACTTGGTTTACTTGTTATTTTCCTCTTGATATCATTTTCATCACACATTAAGCTCATACATTTTCCCTACTGTTCCATTGCTCGCTTTGTCTAATTCTGTTCCAGAATCACACTATTGTAATTGCTAAAGCTTTGTATTACATGTAGGTTTCTGATACACAAGTCCTTCTAATTGTTTGTTCTCAAATTTTCCTGGTTATTCCTGTGCATTTTCTTCTGTTGATGGGTATCCCTTGGTATCTTACAGTTTTCGTGTTGTGAATTAAAACTCTGTTTTCCATCATATTTTCTGATTACTTAAAAGTAGTGCATGAAAATCATTGGTTTCTATAACTTGATATTGCAACTCATCACCTTGCTAAACTTTATTCCCATTTTAATGACGTGGAAACCAAGTCTCAGAAGAAAAGTCCCATGGCCAGTAAAGGGTTGAACCAGGATTCAAGGATGGATGGATCTGCCCAGTTTCAGAATCTGTGCTCTTCCACAGCACTAGCATCCCCTGGCAGGGAGGTGTGGTCTTGCCCATGGACTCCAGATCCATCACCTTCCTCTCTGGCCATGGGGCGAGCTGACATCGTGAACAAGAAGGAGTGAACCCCTTCAACCCATTCCGTTCTTGGTTGGCTTGCCCTCAAAGACTTGGTGAACAAATGAGAAAGTTAAAGTGTTCAGAGGTGAATGGCCACAACACGCCTGGAATTCTCCCTTGTCTAACCCCACCCCATCACTTTCTGGGAGGCTACACGGCAAAGACCCTGGAGAGGCTGCCATCTCACCTCCCTCCTCCTTCTAAGAAGGGCCTCACTCTGCTTCCTAGGGAATAGGGAACTTCTCCCATTCTCACTCTCACTCTCCCTAAGGGAGGTTCAGGGGCTGATGTGGGGTGGTAGGAAGATTCAGGAGCCCTGGCTTGGTTACCAGGGAGCCATGTGGCCTTCTACAGTTCTTGTCCCCTCGCTGGCCTTGATGTCTTCATCTCAAAGTTTCCTCCGGGTTCTAAAATGCTGACTCTGCTCCTGCACTTCACTTTTCAATCCCGATGCACCCAGTTGGGACTCCATTCACGCCTGTGGGTGTGTGCTTTGTACATGCACATCTCTTAGGTACATCTGAAAGTGCTCCCTTTCTCTGACTTGGTCCTGGAGGGAAGGGACTGCTCCACATTGCCTCTCTTAAGCACAAAATGATTAGTCACAGGAGAGAAGTGTTTCCAGCTGCGATGTCTCAGGTACCAGGACAGCAGAATTGTCTTCTCCATTCTTGGTCCCTGTATTAGCCAGGATTCTCTAGGGAAACAGAATCAATAGGAGATATCTGTAAATATTATGAGATTTTACAAGTGTCTCATGTGATGGTGGGGGTACACAAGCCCAGGTTCCACAGGGAGGCTGCAAACCAGGGGCTCCGATGAAAATCCAATGAAGGTCCTTGATGAGTTTCTGGGAGACACTGGCTGTCCAAAGACAGCTGGGAAATTCCCTCTGAATGCTCAAATCACTTCCCCTTATAAGGCATTCAACTGATTGGATAAAGCGTCATTTTTGCTGACAGCAATCTTCCTGGCTGATGTAGATGTAATCAGCTATCTATGCAGTAAACTCACTGGTAACTAAAGTCCATAAATGTCTTTGTATTACAATTAGCCCGGTGCTTCCTTGACCAAACAACTGGGCACAATTATCTTGCTGAATTGACACATTAGCCTAACCGTCACAGTCCCCAAGAGAGTGTGGGTTGGGAGATCCAGGTGGTGATTGTACCTCTAAACTGCCACAACTCCCCTTTCTCTTTCAAGGTAAGCTCCAGGAGGGCAGCGATTTTAGTCTGTTTTGTTCACTGAGCTGTCACCTGTGCCTAGAACGGTGAGTACCTGGCACATAGCAGTTGCTGAGAAATAACTCAAGGCAGGACTCCCCCAGAGGGATCTAGCATGTGGAGCAACTTGGGGACAGGCAGCTGTGACCTGGGTCCTCAGACACCATGCCCAGGGACCCTGCACTGAGCATTAAGCCAGCCAGCTCTAGGGAAGTAACCACCTCTGTCTCCCAGGATTCAATCCAGCCTGCCCTCCTCTGGCCTGGGCTGGGTGGAAGCCAAACTCTTTGGTGTGTCCGCCACTCCCTCAGCCTCATGAGGCTTATCTCCATGCCTTCTTTTCCTTCCACACCAACCTCTACAGCCCTGGTCTACCTCCCCAACCCAGTCTCCTTGGACTTGTTCCACTGCTGCTCTTCCAGCCTTGCCACCAGAGCATGTACACCACTCCCCAAAACCTCAGAAAACTCCTCCAAGACAGACCCAATAATACAGAGTTAGAGAGGCTCTGGCATGCTTGGAGAATGGAAAGCAGCTCTTCTTTAAATTCGACAACCTCTATCAAGTGAGCCTCTGCCACAGTTCTCTCCAGGGTGCCAAGAGGCAGGCTGGGGACAGGAGAAGCAACCTTAGCCCTCAGAGGTAAACCAACACCTAGAACACAAGGAAGCCAAAGCAAGTGGGAAAATATGGCAGGCACAGGCTAAGCACTGGGGTCCTAAGGGAGCAGGTAGAGAAGGGTTAGCACTTGGGTGCAGTTTATCTGAAAAGGCTTCACGGAAGTGATGGCTAAGCAGTTTCACAAAGGAGGTTAAAAACAAGAACATTTCTTGGCAGAAAGGAAAGAAGTTAGCAGTCTGTGGGATTGTGCTGTTTAGGTGGGGTGGTGACAGTCTGTCAGGGTGGCAGTTACATTGTCATCGCAGACATGGTCCACCAAGGTGAAGGTCACAGTGAAGGTAGGAGGTCAGAGAAGAAGGAATGAAGGAGGAAGAGAAGTGAAAGGCTTTGCTTTTTCAGTCTTGTCATAACCATATTTGGGGAGCAAGATGTCTCTAGCTTAGGAAACGACAATTCTGGTGGAAAAATTAGAGCGGGTAGGAGAGAAAGAAGTAAGGGAGAACTCCACATAAGAGGTGATGGCTGAGAGAAAAAGGATGGAAACAAAATGACCTGACAATACCTGAGAATGGGGTTCCCAGTACAGGGTATGGGAAAAAATGGAGGGAGGCAGGAGGGAAGGCAGCTTCCCACATGGGAAGACTGGTAGGAGAATGCTGTGGTGGCCTCCATTCCGATGGGCATGCCAGATAAGGGTCTCCTTCGTCGGCCTCTGTTATGTGGCAAGCTCTGCAAAGGTTTACTTAGCACGGCTCAGAAAACAAACATCACTTCTTCTGGAAGAAAGATTATCAGGTAATGAGGGGTAAACAAAACAAAGACAATTATTTCCACTGCAGGAGCAGGCACCACCCCAGCTAGGACTGGGCATATTGGCAACCAGCTGAGAACACTCCTGTACTCCTTTTGGCCTGTGTCAACAAAAGCTATGAGTCATATATGTGGAAACTGAGACTCTCAAACTACCTCTAGAGGGAGGAGAGGCCCACACCCTGGCTTGGCCCCGAGGAGGAAAGAGTTCAGATAACAGAGATCCACCACTCCAAATGCCAAGCTGCCACTGCAGGCAGGCAAGAGTATCTGCCATCCCATTGGTTAACCTTGGGCCTCTGAAAGGATACCTGTGTGGAAAGACCATGGTTTTGACTCTGCTTCCCACGGGCGAGACAATGCTGTCAAATAACCATTCTAGGAATTGGTTTTCTCATCCAGAGAATGAAGACTGAATCAATTCCATTTCCCCTCACTCTCTCATCCTTCAAAACCACAGCACAATCCAAGAGGTCAGCAAGTTAGTAACAGATCAGACAAGTTCCCAGTCTGACTATCCCAAATGGTAGAGACAGGGAGATGAGATACAGAAAAAAGATGGGGCAAGGACTAAGGGTATGGTTAATAAGAGTAAGATGAATGGAATAAAAAAGGAGGGAGGCCCTTCTGGGTGCAACCCTCAGAGCTCTGTGATGAAAAAGTAAGGAATCCAGGATTCCAGTCTCAGGAAGAGGAAAGACTAGCCTGGGAGATGCCTGGGATAAGGAGTCTTAAGTAGAGCTTGGAGGTAGCAACCTAATATGTACTGTCTAGTTTGTAAATTACTTAACCCGCTTCAAGATTGTCTTCCCAAAAGGGCCATAAACTTATGAAAGAAAAAGAATATGTATTGTTTTTCTTTTGAATCCCCAAAGGACTTGTCACAGGACTGGATGCATAGCTGGCACTTTGTCAATACTCACTTGAATGTACCAGAAGGAGAAAAGGCTTAACAAACATGTGCTGAGCCTTGTGAGTAGTTTTCACAATTGATAACTCACTCAATTCTCACCACAAACCTCATTTTACAGTAACACAAATCAAGGCTCAGAGGAATGTCATGACTTGCCCAAAACTAGTAAGCAGCAGGGCAGGGATTCAAACCCAAGTCTTCTTACCCTAGAAACTACTCTCAACAGAAGATAGAGGACTTAGCCTTGAAAATCACATCATATTGGGTGAGCAGGGCACGAGCATACACACACACACACATACACACTCATGCTTCAGAAAATCATGTATGACCTACACAACAGAGATGGGAGCTTAAGAGCAAATTAAAGGGGCAAGCAAAACTGGGTGGATTCCTAAGGAATATTAATGTAGAGCAGGATTTTCAAGATCTGGAGGGACAGGATGGGTGGTGAGGGGGGAGGTGGGCTAGTTGCTTCTCAGGAATAGGAAGCACATGAAAGAACAGGAAACTGAACAGCAGGTGGCTTGTATTGACACAAGAAGTTTGGACAGGAGCGAGTTGGTCCCAGACCTAAGAAAACAGTTGAGAAATGAGGCAGTGTTTTTGGAGTTCTTTTTAGGATGCATGATTAGGACATGACTGAAAGCAATTAACCTGCTTTTCACTGGTCTGCCGGATCAAGTTACAACTGGAAAGAAGTTTCCACGTGGGGGAGGGGTTCCAGGGAAGCAACCAGTGGCTTTTGCCCCATTTTCACTGGGGAGCTGAATGTGAGCTCAGGGTTGGCGAATGCCTAGGGGATGCCATCAGCAGCAAGACCTCCTTCATGGGTAGTGCCCCGCCCCTCCTGCAGGTCCATAAAAGCCAAGGGGACCTCCGGCTCCCCAGGTACCGCATCTCCTGTATACCCCCCCACTTCATACGTGCCTTCTCACCAGCCTTTCTCACCCCGCCATGTCCCGGCAATCCTCCATCACTTTCCAGACCAGCAGTCACAGGGGTTTCAGCACTGCCTCGGCCACCACCCCAGCAGCAGGGTGCTCCCGCTTCAGCTCCATCTCGGTGGCCCACACCTCGGGGGGCAGTGGAGGGTGGGGAAGGATCAGTGGCGCCAGGGTCAGCTTTGGAAGCCACAGCCTTTACAATCTGGGGGGGACCGAGCGGGTTTCAATTGGTGGGTGCAACAGCAACTTCCGAAGTGGCTTTAGCAGTAGGGCTAGCAACGGGCTTGGATTTGGAAGTGGGGTCAGCAGTGGATTTGGCTATGGGGGTGGGGCTGGAGGGGGTTTTGGGAGCACTGGCTTCCCCATCTGTTCCTCTGGCTGCATCCAAGAAGTCACCATCAATCAGAGTCTCCTGATACCTCTCAACCTGCAAATTGACCCCACCATCCAGCGGGTACGCAAGGAGGAACGGGAGCAGATCAAGACCCTCAATGACAAGTTTGCCTCCTTCATCGACAAGGTGAGACAAGAGCTTCATCTCTTCCATTGGGTCTGAGTTGAATGAAATCTTCAAGAGGCCCAGGCCCAGAGGGAAGGGCAATTATGCAACAGCCTTCCTATGGGAAAGTACATCATTCATCAAGTAAACCCCACAGGGGCTGAGACATTGTAAAGTCAGCCAGCTTGCCCCCACAGGACCTTGCAGAGATTTCCCATTGTCCTCCCACAGAACCATGGGGTCTGGTTCAGAGTCAACACCTAAGGAAGAATTAAGTTGATTCTCTATAAAGAAGGAGAGTTCCACTGAGCAGACTAACCTGATCCAGAGCAAGTGTTGTTGAGAAACTCAACCCAAGAACCTAGCATCCCCCACTGAGGGCTCTAAGCTTCACTACACTAATCTATAGAAGCTCTGTGCCTAGTTCCTGGAGAACTTTGGGACAGCTCCACAGGCTTTCTCATTTTGGGTTGGGGTTGTCAATTACATAGTTGCCAGATGGGTGTCAGGTGAAAAATGACTTTTTCTTACCCTCCTAATCAATAGGAGTGTCTGTCCCTACCTACTCAGCTTCTCAAGATCTAATTCTCTTCTCCAGGTGCAGTTCCTGGAGCAGCAGAACAAGGTCCTGGAGACCAAGTGGAACCTCCTGCAGGAGCAGGGCTCCAAGACTGTGAGGCAGAACCTAGAGCCCCTCTTTAATATCTACCTCAATGACCTCCGAGGACAGCTGTACAGCATCACCACCAAGAAGGGCAGGCTTGACGCTGAGCTGAGGAACACGCAGGATATCATAGAGGATTTCAAAGTCAGGTAAGTGGGAGACAGGTTTTGACAATCTTCCCAGGGCTCCTTTTTATGAGGACAAGAGAGATGCCAAAGACCAAATGACAGTGTCAGACTGGAATTTTGGAACATGCAATGATTATCCCATAAGATGAAGACAGTATGATGTGGAGTAACCAAGGGACTCTTATCTCATGCATCATTATTGGCAAGGAGTCTATTCTTATTGGTCCTTGTAACTGCAAAACTCTTCTACTCACTCTGGAAAGCATACTCTTATCTCACAGTCAGCATATTATTTAATGCCAGTGGACATGTGCTCTGCTATTGAGATGGCTGGCATTTCCAGGGTGCACATCAGCCAGAGAGTGAAGAGAGGTAGCAAGGAAAACAAGGCAATCTGATCCTCTTCATGGAGGTGAATTTTGGCTGCATATCGTTGGACTGCAGTAAGTGAGGCATCCAATGGAAAGGATGGTTCTAGGTAGCCACTTAGCTGGTTTGCCCTTGATTTCTGGGTTTGAGCTACACCTAGTTATAGAAAAACACATTACTCAACTGCCACCCTGAGGCTCAGTGAAAATATATCAGGACCTATCAGGAACAGTGTCCTGAACAGATAAAGTTTATACCACAGTTTCAGCGGGCACTTGATGCAAGAAAATTTTTCAAAGAATAGAATCATGGGTCTATTTAAAAAGTGGAGTTGCATAAGTACATATTTCTATTCCCTTATGTTCCATGCTTCTGGTCTGACCGGAAAAAAAAAAAAGGCCCCTGGCAGAGTGTAAGTGACTCACCCAAAGTCACACACAGTTCAGTGGGCGAGCCGGAAAGGACTCGAGGTCTCTTTGCTCTTGCTCCACCATTATAGACCTCAGCCTGGGTGAGAGTTCAACTGAACGCTTGCTCAACAGCACAGCCCTGCTCCGCTTTCCTTATAGGTGTGAAGATGAAATTAACAAGCGCATGGCTACTGAGAATGAGTTTGTGGCCCTGAAGAAGGTGAGTAGAAATGTCTCTCAGAGGGGAAGATTCAAAAATGAATCTTAGAGTATGAGGTGTCTCAACATCAGAGCCACCCAAGAAATGCCCATCAACCTTGAGAATATCTGGAGAGCACAAATCTGCTAAATTGTCCCTCCATAATTATGTCCCCCTGACCCTCCTGGGTTTCTGTTAGCCCAGAGAACTCAAGCCCCCAGAATCTTCCAGATGCAGAGTTTCCTGAAAGTCAGTCTAGAAGAGGAGTCTGCCCAGCTTCTTTCAGACTTACAGCTCATCATTTCAGGATGTGGACGCTTCCTACATGAACAAGGTGGCGCTGGAGGCCAAGGTCGACTCTCTGACCAAAGAGATGAACTTCGTCCACGTGCTCTGTGAGACAGTAAGAGCCTGCAAATGTTTTTGCTCCTCCTAGGCTTGGAGGTTGGGAAGAAATGGGTGCTCTGGAGAGTGTAATCCATTCAGTGCCTCCATTCAGCATCGTGCCCCATATAGTCCAGGCTGGAGCTTTTGGGGGGCAAGTGGGTCTGGGAGAACTGCTGAAGTCTTGCCACACTAAAATACATCCCAGCTCTTGATTCTTCTCTCACACCCCAGGGCAGGACGACCCTTAGCAACAAGGCAGTGCTGATTCCCAAATTCCCAAGGAATCAAGACCCGGCTTCTCCATTTCCCCTCCCAATATATCTCCATAAGGCAAGATTCCAGTCTGCTCATTGGTTAGGGAGCTTCTTGCCCTTCGAAGATACCTCATCCAGGCACTGCCTCTCTGCTGGCTGAGTCCTGGATCTGTGATAAGAGGGATTGAGGAAGTCACAATATGCAGGGGGCAGCAGGGTCCTAAAAATCACCTGATCCTGAAGCATCCTTCTCTCCTGGCATTTGAATAAGCATGCCATATTCCAATCCACACAATTTGGAATATTAAGGTGAACACTTAGCTACCCTTCGTACCCTGAGAAAGCACACAGATGGTGATGCCAGGAGGATCACTCCCATTGCACTCATCTGGGGCCCAAAAGCTTCTCGGGCATCAGCATGGTACCCCCTAAATGGCTGGGTGTGTCCAAGGAAGAGTCAGAAGAATGCCTGCCAGAAATGCCAAAGAAGGGATTCCTGGCCTAGATGGGTAGTCAACTGTGTGCCCTCAAGATCCCTTCTAGTTCCGAGGTTTTATTCCTTGGTGATACTGAGTTTACTGGCTCTGCAGGAGCAGTCCCAGATGCAGACTCGGGTCAGCAATACGTCTGTGGTGCTGTCCATGGACAACAACCGCTCCCTGGACCTGGACAGCATCATTGCTGAGGTCAAGGCCCAGTATGAAGACATCGCCAACCGCAGCCAGGCTGAGGCCGAGTCCTGGTACCAGACCAAGGTGAGTGTGGATGCCGTGTCGTAGGTCCCAGGGTCAGTATTTTTGTCATTTAACTCTTAGCCAAAAGCCTTAGGAAACACGTGAGCATTTTCATTTCTTCCAACTTAACAGAAGCTTCATTGATGCCATGAAAACTTAGCTAGGTGGTCAGGACAACATGCTAGATGTTCAGAATGATACCTACGGTCCTCATATGCTTAGGATCTGGCAGGGGGCTGGGTGGGACTCCAAAACCACCAAGGAGCAGTCATAAAGCAACATCAGAAGGGCTTATTTATTCAATACACATTACCGAGTTCCTACCATATGCCAAGCAGGGTTATAGGGTGACAAATAAAAAACTGCAAGCAGAACCCAAGATCTGGGAGGCCATGAAGTGAATGGGCAATCATGGAAAGGAGAAAGGCAACATTAATAAAAAGCTTCCAGCAAGACGTGCATTCTTACTCCAGTTTGGAAGATTGCCAAAGAGTGGGGAGGTATTTAAAGTTGAGCAAGTGGCCCTGTAGGGCTGGAAGGCAAGAATAGGTACTTTGCCAAACAAAGATCATATAGAGAAGAGGGAGGCTGGGTGACCATAGAGGTCTACTGTCTAAAAACTCAGAAGGAGGGTTGGCTTTGGAGAGGTATAATAGACTAGAACATCCAACCAGTAAGCTCCTACTATGTGCCAAAGGTGCACCCAGCCCAGGCGTCTGACTGAGTCTGCTCTGGTTCTATCAGTACGAGGAGCTGCAGGTCACAGTGGGCAGACACGGAGATGACCTCCGCAACACCAAACAGGAGCTCTCCAAGATGAACCAAATGATCCAGAGGCTGACAGTCGAGATCGACAGTGTCAAGAAGCAGGTAGAGTTTTGGCAGGGCCAAGAGCTCCTCGCACACTCATTTGTTCTGGGTCATTCTGCCATGCTGGAAGGACTCCTACCCAAGAGCACTAGACCCTCAGGGGCTACCAGAGGAAACCAAATAGGGTTCATGGCTTTCTTCTGTTCTGACAGTGCTCCAACCTGCAAATGGCCACCACCGATGCAGAAGAGCATGGAGAAGTGGCCCTCAAGGACGCATGGGCCAAGCTGGGGGACCTGGAGGAGGCCCTGCAAAAGGCCAAGCAAGACATGGCACGACTGCTGCATGAGTACCAGGAGCTGATGAATGTTAAGCTGGCCCTGGATGTGGAGATCGCCACCTACCGCAAGCTGCTGGAGGGCGAGGAAAGCAGGTGAGGGCAGATGCACTAATTCCATCCTCAAAACTAGCTGAGCTCACTTCCTCAAAGCTAGCTGAGCTTTTCTAGGTGCTCAGGTTGGTGCAGTGTCCTCCTAATCTGGAAAAGGGGGCAAAATACAGGTAGAACTGGGCTATGACAAAGAATATAGCAAAGGTTACTTCCAGGCTAGTATGTCATTATGGGGTTACCATATTTGAGGTGCACCTACTTTTAGCACCCCATGGAAATGTAGGTTCTCATCGTGTCTAAATAATCAAACTCTATCAAAGGAGAAATGTGGTTATGTGGCAGGTCTTGATATATAAAAGGATCTGGTCTGAGAATAAACTGTCCTAGGATTTGGGTTTACAGGTCTACTACTAACTTGCTAGGTGATTTGGGGAAAGTCAGTATTCCCTGTCTGGACCACAATTTCTTCAATTATTTTAATAGAATGAAGAAGCCCAGTTACATGATCCCTAAAGCTCAGTATTAGCTTTGTGCTTTGCCAATCACATGCTGTGTAACAGTGGGCAAATCACGTACCCTCTCCATGCCTCAGTGTCCTCACTCATAAAATGGGGATAAGGATAGTTTCTATCTCATATGTTATTATGAGGGTTAAAATAATAAGAACAAGAAGTACGGAGAACTGTGCATGGTATACAACAGGTGCTCAGTAAATGTTAACTATCACTCAGTTTCATAACTAAAGACATGGGCTTTTAAGTCAGATAAACCTGGCTTCAAATCCAGCTTTGTGGCCATGGACAAATTAATTAATTAAAAAGAGTTTCAATTTTCCCATCTGCAAAAATAATACCTATTTAAAGTGGTTGTTGAGAGAATCAGGCAGCATAATGTAGGTAATAGGTACTCAAAAAAATGTTAGCTTTTTAAAATGTTCTTAGTAGGTATTTATGAATGAATGCCAGTTCAGTCCTCATGATAGTTAAGCAAAATTACTCTAGTTGCTATGATAATAACAGGCTGATTATTGCTATTATTATTTTTATGACTCAAACTCTTCTCCACACCTGTAATAACCTAGGCACTGACCCAGGGCATGACAATAGTCCATTGATGAGAGAAAGAGCTTATTGTTATATGACGAGCCCTGCCTTTCCAATCAACACCAGTGTATGATTAATTCTAAGTTCGTTAAGGTGTCTAACTAGTTTAAGCTAAAAATGTGTTTCTGAGATTACAGGTTTACTACTGTGGACCTCAAACTCTATATTATTTCATTCATTTCATGATACAGGTATTTAATTTCAACTTTCAGTACTTCTGCAATAAAAATAATAAAGGATTTTAAAGTGCATTTTAAACAATTGCAAAATTGTCGTTTCTAATGCCCGTAAGATGCTGAACACAACAGTAACTTCCTTCCTGCACCCCCCCCTCCCTGCCCCACTTTCCCCCTTCCCCAACCAGGTTGAGTGGAGAGGGCATTTCTCCAGTTAACATCTGTGAGTATAAAATCCTTCTTGTGTCATTTGGAGCATACATAGTTGGGGAGGATGGGGAGGTAGGGGGCCGCAGAAGGGTGAAAAACAGATAGGGTCATTTTGAGAAGGTTTGAGGTTTTGAGTCAATTAAAAAGAGAGTCATATTAGGGGAGGGTCTCTCATATTTCTTTGCGAATGAGAGGGTGCCACAGAAGCAGGTGATGGGAGTTTGCTCCTGTCTCCCAGAATTCCACACCTTTCTTGCCGGGGTTATGCCTCTAGATCAGACGTGAGCGTTCAATGCAGACAAGGCTTGTGAAAACTTCTGGTCTGCCTTCAGCCCTCATTGGGAGCCTTCTGTCTGCCAATTAGGCAGTTCCTCCCGAGAGCACCTTGGGGAGACGCCCCCTACTTGGCCTAACTCTGCAGAGGATAAGGGCTCTCCAGGCAGCGGGAGGACCGTAAAACATGGCAGTTGCGTGCAGCTGCTCTGCAACGGGACAGCGCTCACTGAGCGTTAGCAGGCTGGCACGGCCCAGTGCCGGGAAGAGCAGAAGCCAAGGCCATCTCCGTGCTGGTGCTGTGAGGCCCAAAGAAATGACTGTTACAAATTACAGGTTCATTTGGTTTTCTTGATGAGGGATTCATAACAGCTATGGAATATATATCGGCCAGTGACTCCTGAAGGCAGAGCGTCCTCTGAACCTCCCACGTCACCCTTCCCCGATGCCCAGCTCTAGTGGTTCCAGAGATCGGCAAGGCTAATTTTGGGAACAGAATGACATAACCTCTAAAGTTTCCTTTCTCTAGAAAGCATCAAAGCGTCCTTTTTTTTTCTAGTCAATTTTCCCTCCACAGAGCCCAAAGCAGGGTACTGGGATGCTTAAAGTGATGATGAGTAGTTGTAAGCTAGGAATAGAACAGCTGAGGAGGAGAAAATGGGCAGAGGTGACTGGCCTATCAGTTGGCCTATCAAGAATTTTCCGATCCCCTCTGGGGTTCAGGGCACCAGTGTGCAGAGGCTGGGGGATACATGTGCCCTCCAAGAGCTCCCAAAATAAAGGGAGACATCGGAGCCCAGAGAGGGAGACAGGCCTGGCTGGAACAGCAGTGCGAGTGAGATGGGATCAAAGGGGAGGGCAAGTGGATTAGATGAGCTTCCAAAAGAGACATCTCCAGAAAGGTCTGGAAGGGAAAGAGGTAGCACAGAAGGGAGGCAGGGAGTCATGCCAGACTGGGAAAATGCCTGGTGTTACAGCTCAGGGAAAATCCAGCTGAGGCATAAATGTTGATGTCACTAAGCAGGAGGGGAATCAGAAGGAGGCAGACGGCCCCCCAAGTCAAGGACTCCAAGGACTGGAGTCTTCTCTCCGGCCATTGATTCCGACCATGTCTCCTTTCTTCCGGCAGCTGTGGTCACCTCCACTGTTTCCAGTGGCTACGGGAGTGGCTACAGCATTGCAGGTGGAAGCACGGGTCTCGGCAGGGGCAGCAGCTACTCCTTCACCACCAGCGGTGGGTACAGCCTGGGTGCGGGGCTGGGGGGCTCCGGCTTCAGAGCCAGCAGCAGCGGGGGCCTCGGGGGTGGTAGCTCTGGCGTCAAGTTTGTCTCCACCACCTCCTCCAGCCGGAAGAGCTACAAGCACTAAATGCAGCCACCCGCTCCCTCACTCCTGCCCTGAAGCAGCTTCGCTGGCTGACCCGGCCTGCTTGCACATGTCCCGGACCCTTGGATCCCATCTGCAGTGCTGGGAGGTTCAGAGTCCTGGCTAAAACCCAATCCCTGGTCCAACCTGGCCTCTGCCCTCCTGACAGATGGTCTCCCGACGACTCATGACACCCCTTTCTGTGCTAGACATGCAAAACCAAAGCCTGCTCACCCTCTTTTATCCAGCTTATCTCGCTGAGACCCAGACAGCCTCAAAACTCCCCCACTTAGCGCCCGACTTCCTCCCTCCCTGCAGATGCAGAGATGGAGCATCTGTTTCCAAGGCCAACTCAATGCCATGTTGACATCCAGCCTGGCTCACGGTGCTTTTAAGCTGCCTGCTGGGAGTGAGTGCTCCCTCTGTTCCCACCCTGGAAAGTGCCTATTAAAACGCATGTGTCATGTGTCTGCTCTCCAGCCCTCTGTTTGGAATGATAATGGAACCCTGCTGACCTCCTCTTCCAGGCCTCCTCCCAGCCCAGGGGTCCACACAAAGAGTGCTCAGGACATATCACAGCTCCTCCCCCTCCTTTTCTGCAGAGCCAAGAAGGCTGGATGAAGTAGATGAAGGGTGGGGAGGGCGGATGGCCGGCGGGACGTCCTCCCCAGCTACTGCCCACTTCTTCCTAGCTCTCTGCGGGGTGCCTTGTTTGGGAAGCCCCAGCCCCTGGGCAGAAGCCCTGCCCAGCCTCCCCACTCCATATGTCATCCAGGGTGATGCCGTCCCCTCCCAAAACCGGACCGTGTTCCGGGGACACTGACGTAGGATGGCCAGCCCAGCCCTCTGCCAGCAAAGGGGTTGACTGTTCTCTGACAGCTTCAAACTTGCAGAGGGAACAGAGAAATAACAGGCCATGGAGGGGAGTTAAAAGTCAGCCCTGAGGGCAACGCTTTCTCCAAGCAGAGGAGCCATTTAGGCCCATAATTGCAGGCAGCAGTGAGACATCCAGGAAGCTCCCACATTCCTGAGTTTACAAGTCTCCCCGGATACTTCCCATCACGCCTGAGCTGGAGCCCAGTGGCTCACCCAAAGTAGGGTCAGCCCAGGTGGGCTTGGGGGGGAGAGGGTTCAACAATCCGGACCACGCTCAGGCCTGTTGGGAGTTACAGACCATGGATCTAAAATACAGACTTCCGGGGGAAGGGGCAGGAAGTTAAAGGACAGGGAAGGGTGAGGCCACGAATTGGAATGAGAGACAATGAGCATAAAACCAAGGGGCTAAGATTTGGAATGGTTGGGTGGGAAAGGATGGCAGGAAGGAGAGAAATGACACTGAGGGCAATTGTTAAATGGCCCCTGTGCCCAGAGGGAGGGGCAAGGGCCCCCGGCAGTGGAGAGAAACCGGGGGCAGGGAACTTACAGTGGAACCCCGACTCTGCTTCTCACCCCAGAACCAGTCACCTCTCCTTTCAAAGCTGGGTTTCCCAGCTCTGAGTGTGCACTGACTCAGCACATCACCTGGGTGCCAGCAGCACCCACCATTAACTGGCTGTGTGACCGGAGCCAAGCTCCTCAACGTCTCTGTGCCTCAATTTCTTAATGCAGAAAACAAGAATAATAACAGCTACTCCATGGCACTGTGTAAAGACTAAATGAGATGACAGGTGTAAAGCAGCTGTCCATAGTAGGTGCTCAAGAAGTGTTGGCAACTGCTGTTACTATCACCCACCCTCACAAAGTTATTAGGAGAATTGAGTGAAATAATGCTTGTGAGTTACCTGGTACATGGTCTAGCACATATTAGATCCTCAATAAATGGAATTTTTTATTGTAAATGACTAGGATAGGAAGGGCATAGCTAAGCACTGGAGGTCAGAGTCCAAGCACTTGAAATACAGTAGGGAGGAGCAGGTGAGAGGTGGTGGTGGGGGTCAGCAGCGCATGGCTGAGAGCCTGCGTGGGTGAGGGGCCCAGGGACCCAGGCCTGCCCCAAGCCAGAATCCCCAGGCCTGGTCCTGCCCTGGGCAGGGTGTTCACCTTGTGATTAGTGGGGCAGGAAAATGGGCCGTGGCCAGACATGCCATTGAGATGAACTCAACAGAGTGGTCTTTGATCTTCTCCAGCCAAGCCCAGTTCTCAAAAGGGATAAAAGTCAAGGCGGGTTTGGGAGAGCTAGAGTTTGAAGGAGCCTCATTCCTCTGACATTCTCACTCCTCTGACCCTCTGGCACCAGCTCCCACCATGACCCAACGATCCTCCGTCACCATCAAGTCAGGGGGCACTCGGAACTTCAGCGCTTCCTCGGCCAGCCTCCTCCCAGGCTGCCGGACCAGCTTCAGCTCTGTCTCCATGTGCCAGGGCGGGAAGAGCTTTGGGGGTGGCTTCGGGACGAGGAGCCTCCACAGCCTTGGGGGTGGCAAGAGAATATCCGTCAGTGGGGGTTACCGCTCCAGCCGGGCCAGCTTTGGGGGTGCTGGCTATGGGCTGGGTCTTGGGGGCATGGGGTACAGAGCAGGCGGAGTCTGCAGCGGGTATGGATTTGGAGGTGGGATGATGCCTGGTGCTGGGGGCATCCAGGAGGTGACCGTCAACCAGAGTCTCCTGACCCCACTCCACCTGGAGATCGATCCCTCCCTCCAGCGGGTGCGGAAGGAAGAGCGGGAGCAGATCAAGACCCTCAACAACAAGTTTGCCTCCTTCATTGACAAGGTGAGAGGCAGACGGGTGCCCCACTAGGAAAGCAGCTGGTATACTTTTCTTTACTTTTCTGAGGTCAACTGTGACTTACTCAAGGCCTGAGATCCTGTGGAAAGTGTGCTGATGGGGTGAACAGGGATGGTTTCCCACCTTGTTGAGTTGGGAGAAGAAAAATTTCCATCCTAAGACTCAAGAGCTGTCTGAGCCACTGCGAGGATATTGCTCCTTTGATAGATAGTGAGCATGTACTTGTTTTAAAATTAGAAAGCAAAAGGGGATGGGTTTGGAGGAAGGGGCATAAAAGAATGAAAAAAGTTTACAAGTTCAATTCACAGAAGTGGGGTGTTTCCTCCTGAGATAACGGGCATCTTCCTGATGCTTTGGGTATGTCTGGGAACCTGAGTGGTCAGTGAGGGGTGCATGCAAAGCCTTTCGCACTTTTCTTGTGGTGAAAGGAGAGCAGTGACTTGGGCCCTAGGCCCTGCTGCTGCATGGCTTGGAATGCCAGGGACTTCCCCAGCTTGAGGACAGAGTCGCTCCAAGAAACCCATTTCTCATTACCATTGCCATACCTGAGCTGGTTGTTTTTGCCTGGGAAGAACCGATTCAAGCATCTGGATTGTTTAGTCTCCATAGCTGGAATATGGAATGAAGAGCGCTAAACTCAGAGGGCAACCAATCTGAATTCCAATTTTGGCTCTACTGCTGGGAGAGTCACCTAGCTTCTCAGGCCATGGTTGGGTGGAACAGATGGATCCTCAGGTCCCTTGGCATATCTAACAGCCTATGAAACGCCACATCATATGGGCCTAGATCACTGACTGTGCAGAACTAACCAAAAAACACCACCGAGGCAGTAGTTCTTAAATTATATCACCCCAGGTCTCCCCACCTTGCCCAGTATCTGCACCAACAGAGATGAGATTTCCAGACGCCTGGCTGTGAAGGGAAAAATATGGCCCTGCTTTTCCTTGGTTCATCCAGAGGGAATGTGGGGAGCGAGTGGGTGTGAGAGCTGGAGTGGGAGGTAAAGAGCCTCTGGAGGCACACTGCCATCTCCCAAATCACGGAGGCTCTAGTCCTTCAACTCTGAGACTGTATGGTTCCAGTTCTTCCCAGTGGAAGGACTTCGTTTAGGGGGAGAGTTTATGCATATTCCCCAAGGCTGCTGCCTAGGCTGAGAAGGAGATGGGTGTAATGTAAAAGAACCAAATTAGCAGCACAGTATCACAGGGGAGCAAGAGAGAGGAAGGTGTTTGTTTGCTAAAGGCAACACAGCAAGGGGCTCATGCTAGCATCTCTGGAGTCCGGTTCTACATCTGGACCAAGCATGCACAACATGCCTGAGAAACCATGCCAGAATGAAAATGGGCAGTTGGATTTTCTGCCAACAACCTCCTGTCCATCTAGTGGGAATCAAAACCTGGCCCAGTAATGTGTTGCTGGAGTGTCCTTTTCTTATGTCAGCAAAGTTTGGTGCAGTCAGATAGCTTCCAGCCCCTCTGGCCCTTGCTGCTTCTCCCCCCATCCAAACCAGGCCCATTACATTAACATTTGCTTGGCTCTCCACTTTCCAGGCTCCTTCCAGGCCAGGGAAGAAGGAAGGGAGCCTGCCACCTGGTGGCCTCACTGCACTGTTGGGGTCCTGTACCCCAGAATCCTCCCCAGGAGGCTGCTACATAGGACTCCTCACGCTCTCTTCTCTCTGGTGCAGGTGCGGTTCCTGGAGCAGCAGAACAAAGTCCTGGAGACCAAATGGAATCTCCTGCAAGACCACAAAACCACCAAGATCAACATTGAGCCCATGTTTGAAGCCTACATCAGCAACCTGAGGCGGCAGCTGGACTGCCTGGGCGGAGAGCGCTCAAGGCTGGAGATGGAGTTGAAGAGCATGCAGGACGTGGTGGAGGACTTCAAGAACAAGTGAGTGGATGCTCGGCGGCCCCTGGGACTGAGGGAGCAGGAGAAGTGGGTTGTGATCTCCAGGAGTGCCCAGCCCAGCGGGCAAATGGACCCACACTTAGGGCATGGATGCAGAATCAGAAATGGGAAAGGAATAAAAGTAGAAAGAGAACTGGGGTTAGAGATGATCATAACTAGCCTGGGAACAAAGAGCTCACTACACACAACACTTTAAACTCAGCAGATGAGGAAAGTGAGGCTCTGAGATAGGAACTGACTTATCCAAGTTGCACAAGTGGTAACTCATAAGTTAAGAATTAAGCCAATAGGATCTCACTCTCTCATTGGTTCCACTAAATCCCATTGCTAACTTACACGGTTTTCATGCATTCACCTGGCCAAGGGTAAGAGACATACTTGCCACCTTCTCCCAGGAAAACACACACACTGTTAAGCAGAATGGTATGCTTCTGCCTATGCTATTTCTGATTTTTACCTTCAATTGTTTTTTGGTCCAAACAAAATAAGTAACTTGATAATGAACTTTGCTTACCATTTGTAGAATGTGGCAAGAGTTCAGGCTTTAGAGTTGTACTCTCTAGCACGGTAGCCACTAGCCACATGTAGTTATTTAGATTTAAATTTAGATTAATTAAAATTAAATAAAATTAAAAATCCAGCTCTTCAGCTATACTAGCCACATTTTAAATGCTCAGTAGCCACATGTGGCTAGAGGGTCCTGCATTGGCCAGCACAGATATAGAGCACCTCCATCAGCACAGAAAGTTCTTTTGGACTACACTATGGAATCTAGTTTTAGAATCTTGGTTCAACTATTTAGTAACCAAATGACCTCAGGAGAATTATTGAACCTCTCTAAGTCCCAGTTCCTTTATCTGTTAAATCCAGACTTGTATGTAAAGTATTTGGTAGGGTTCCCAATGCCTGACATAGAGGAAGTTCTTGATAAGTGTCAGCTATTTTTCTTGTATTTGTGATGAAGTCTATGTGTGTAGTGATACAGACACAGGCAAAAGAAGCCAGTGCAGATGGATAATTTATATGTATCTAACCATGGAGTCATAGTGTTTAGATCAAAGAAGGCTTCCAGGAGGAGGAGGCTAAAGCTCAAGGTTGAGAAGGAAGGAGAGACAGAGGAGCTCTGCTGGAGTGTGTCCTCCTTGTGAGTTGACAGGCAATGTTCGGGCAGCAGGAGTCTAAGAGGCCAGTGCAGGGCCGGGTAATGCTTGTCATCTGGAAGAGGCTCTGAACTCGGACAGTTGCATGGAGTTGGGTGAAGAAAAGATGTTCAGATTTAATAAGAAGGCAACTCGAGCAAACAACAAGGAAAAACCAAATGGGTTTTCCCAGAGAATGTGAGGGAAGGCTCAGTACTGAATATTCAATGGCAGAAAGGAACTTTTCTCAGAGCCCACTGGACCAGAGAGGCTATATGAAAGCAGGGAGGTTGTGGCTGTAGACATAATGTGTGACTATACTTTGTGGTTTTAAAAGAAGAGCTACCTGCCATTTCATGGATGGGAAACAGCCTCAGAGAGGTTAGGCAATCTGCCCAGGGTTGCTCAGCTGGTAGGTGGAGAAGCCAAGGCCAAACCACAGCTGCCCAGTCATGCTAGGAGGGTGGGATTCGCAGGGGCTTGGGAGGGTTTGGTGGGGAATGGATCACCTAGAAAGAAGTGAAACTTCCTTCCCAGAGATCAATGAGCAGGGGTGCACCTCCATGAGCACCTGGGGTCCAGGAGAGGAGCGGGGTTGCTGCCTAGGGACAAATGAAAGAATTGGAAAAATCTTTGGGGGGCTCCTCTCTGGCCTGAAGGCCGCTTCTTAGGCCACAGTTCAGCAAGGGAACATGAGGGCATCGCAGGGTGCAGGAGCCACGCCAGAGCCTAGGGCTGTCTCCCTCTTACCATTCTCTCTGTTCCTCCTCTCACCTGTCACCATTTGGGTTGGGGCAAGACCATTAAAAAACACCTCCTATGGGAAGCATGACGCTGCCTTGTGGAAACCCAAGGACTCTAAGGAGCAAAGCTGCCGGAAAAGAAACCCCAAAGAGACGAGGGGGCAGTGCTGTTGCGTTGTTATTGTCTGGGGTTATGATTTTATTTTAAGAGTGCCTGTTTGCTTTTATTTGGGACTCTATGGGGGCAGGTTTGTAAAAAGAGAGTTGCTCTATAGCAGGTCTGCCCTCCCTCAGCCGCCCACCCACAACTTCAACCTTCTGACCTCGCTCCCAGAACCTCCATCCCTGACTTCTCGATCCTTCCACAGATATGAAGAAGAAATCAACAGACGCACAGCGGCGGAGAACGAGTTTGTGGTGCTCAAGAAGGTGAGGGGCAGGAGAAGCTCCCACCTGACCCCCAAGCAGCACCTTCGGGTAGTAGCAGCTGCCACCTTGCCAGCGTCCTGACATACAAGGCCTTATTTAATTTGCACAACAAATCTTGGGGGCAGGTTTTACTTTAAAAGTGAGAAAATAGAGGCTCCAGGAGGTTACGTTGCCCAAGGTTACCCAGAGAACCAGAAGCCAGGCGGGATCCAGACCTCCAGCCCATGCTGTAAACCACTACACCAACCCCACCCATGCATCCTGACCGGGGACAGGGGGAGGGAAAGGGTCTTTGTCCTGAGCTGAGCCTCCAGGACATCAAGTCAGGCTCAGGAAGACAGGGGGTTATGGGGATCAGCTCTTTGGAGTTCTGGGCCTTTCTGCTCGGTGGGGACAGGCAAAGAGGGCACTGGAGCTAAGTTGGAAGGGGGAGAATGGAGCAGTAGTATGCGGGGGAGGGAGCAAGCAGCTATGGCAGGCTTCAGGGAGAGGCAGTGGATGCCCAAGGACCCAGGACTGGCCTCATCATGCTCAGGTGATGTAGGAGACCCTTCCCCGTTCACCGCTGATAGCTTGCAGTGGAGGTAACCTCTCATGCCCAAGAGCTGAAGGTGTCCCACCACACTCACGGTCTTCATTTGCTGGGTCTGCCTTACCACAGACTGGGTGGCTTAAAACAACAGTCTCACAGTCTTGGAGGCTGGAATCCCAAAATCAAGGTGTAGGCAGGGTCGCGCTCCCTCCAAAGTCTGTCGGGTTCCGGCACTGGCTTGCCGGCAGCCCACGGCGTAACTCCGTCTCCTCCATCACGGGCTGTCTTCTCTCTGTGTCTGAGCCCACCTCTCCAACCATATGGGCTTAGGGCCCCAGTCCGCTTTGGCTTCACCTTAATAATTATGTCTTCAAAGATCCTATTTCCAGATAGGATCACGTTCACAGAACCAGGGGTAGGACTTGAACATTTCGGGGACACAATTCAAAGCACTCAGGATCTCGGGGGGCTGGCGAACCAGGAAGGGGGGCACACAAAATGAAAGCATGCGCTGTATCCCCAGGACGTGGACGCAGCTTACATGAACAAGGTGGAACTGGAGGCCAAGGTGGACGCCCTGACTGACGAGATCAACTTCCTGAGAGCATTCTACGAGGCGGTAAGGAGGGCTGGGGGCCTCTGATGAGCACAGAGGCTACTGGTTCCTTTCCTGGTCTTTGGTCCGCTCCTCACCCTATCCCCAGCTTGTAAGTCAAGGGGCAGATGCCCTGCCTCTCCCAAGGAAGAAAAGAAAGTTCCCTGGGGCAGCTGGCCATCAGGGGAAGTGGCAAATTCAGCCTTGACCACGCCTGTCTTTGAAATGCAGATGCTTTCCATAGGACCAGCTGAGCAGCCATCTCACCTGGCCCAGCCCGAATTTACTGGCAGCTCTTCCCAGAGCAATGCAGGATGAAGCAATTAGGCAAGTTGATTGGCAATTAGTGAGCCCTCAGGTGCTTCTAGAAGTACAGAGCCCGGCAGCCTGGTTCTCCAGAAGGCACCGTTTTTATGTTTTTATCGAGCACCTCTGTATGCCAGTATTCTCAGGGCTGCAGGCACAGTGCTGAGCAAACACAATCAGGTTTCTGGAGCTCTGTTACAGTAGGGGAGTCAGATAGCAGATAGATAACCAAATCACTATACCATTTCAGACTTGATAGGGCAATGAAGGAAAATGGCAATAGGGAGTGGTGTTAGGCAGAGGAGGGGTGACGTTTGAAGAGCACCTAGAGAAACTGAGGACATGAGCCTGGAAGATATAAGGGGGCAAGAGTTCTAGCCAGGGAATCAAAAGAGCAACCCCCCCCTTCAAGCCACCCCAGATATGCAAGGACCCAGGAGGAAGCCCGTGTGGCCAGAGCAAAGTGAGCGATGGGGAGAGTTGTCGGGTCAGAGGTGTCGAGGTTAGGGGGTAGGGTCGGTTGGCGGTATAGGCTTGCAGGTGGTCCTGGTAAGGCCAGGTGGCATACCCATGGGGTTTCACATGGTTGGTACCCAACAGAAGCTGGTGCTACTGCTCGAGGACCAGGAATGTCTTCAGGCTTTGGGTGGGTTCCATGACCACATCGTGGGCAAAAAGCTTCCTTTTCTCTGCATATATTCACTGCAAAACTGACAACCACTAGCGACAGTTCCTAATCCGGAATTAGCCATAGCCCAGCAAGCCCCTGGGCTGAGCCCTCTAGCTAGGTCAGCTACCAGAAAAAATTATTTGGGGAAAGCAAAATTGCAGCAGTAAGAACAACAAAACAATCATTTCTTGGAGCAGGAAACGTCTGAGCCAGTCATTAATAAAGATAAGAGAGCAGAGGGATGTTTTTACTTAGATTTTGGCTTTGGACGAGTGATTCTCAAACTTTAAAGGGCATCAGAAACTCCTTGGAGGTCTTGCTAAAACACCAATTCTGACTCAGCAGGTCTGGAGTAGGGCCCCAAATTGTACATTTCTAACAAGTTCCCAGAGGATACTGAGGCCAGAGTACCAGGGCCCCACTGTGACGGCCACGGCTTTAGGGGACTCTGAGAAGTGACCACCTGTGGTTTAATTGTGGGCTTACTGTTCAAAAACCACTTTATATGAACATTAATCTATCTAACCCTCACAAAAATGGCACAGGCCAGTATTCCAATGATCCCCTCTGAGATTCAGAGAGGGTTTGTAACTTACCTGGCAGAGCCAGGACTTAACATTCTCAGGCCAGTGCCCTTTCTGCTGACTCCCATGTCCCACCCCTGAGAAGCAGGGAGGAGTGAAGTAGGGAAACAGGACTGGGAATCAGCAGAGCTTCCTGACTCCATGTGACTCAGTTTTTTCTTACAAAATTTCTTAATTTGGCATGAAGGGCTGTGGATTCTCAGAACATGAGACACTTAGGTACTGACAGGTCACAACAAAGGGCATTCCTGAAAGTCACCTGTGCTGCTGCTCCGTGCATATGAGCTGATGCTAAAAAGCAGGTGTCACCTCAGTGATTCCCTAATGTCCCCTCCAACCCCTCAGTGCCAGGGTCTGTTTTGGGGAGCAGATCGCAGTCTCCCAACCCTGACGGAGGTGGGACAGGTCCCCGCGGCACACACACAGACGTACAGGCAGCCGCCTCAGCTCTCCCATTTGGGCCCATCGCAGGAGCTGGCTCAGCTGCAGGCCCAGATCTCCGACACGTCCGTGGTCCTCTCCATGGACAACAACCGCTGCCTGGACCTGGACAGCATCATCGCCGAGGTCAAGGCCCAGTATGAGGATATCGCCAACCGCAGCCGGGCCGAGGCCGAGTCCTGGTACCAGACCAAGGTGAGGCATCAAACTGAAGTCAATCAGCTCGCAGAGAGCACCAACACTGAGCAGAGCCTGAGGTTACAACAGCAAAGAAGACAAGGGCCTTGTCCTCTGGACCACCCAGGCTGGTGGGCGGAAGGGATGTGAGCGCAGGTTTGGATGTGCCCCCAGGCCATGCCTTCAGGACCTGGGGAAAGAGGAAGGCAACGGCAAGAGGTGGCCGGTCTCTCTGCCAGGAGAAAAGTGGACACACCTCTAATATCCTGTAGCAGAGACAGTACCAACTGGACGAGGCCGGCCATTGGTGCCAGCAGGAGGAAAAGGGAGGGAGGCTGGGGGGAGGATCCAGAGAAGGGAGGTGGAACTGCCTGAGGTTGAGGGGCTAGGGGCTTCGCAGATAACCAGAAAGCATGGGCAATGGTCACAGAATGAGATTTTCCAAGTTAGAGCAAACACCCTGAGCTGAGGCATCACGGGGGTGGTGAGAGCTGGTGCTGAAGTAAACAGATACGAAGGTGCTAGCAGATCTGAGAGTGATGGGCTCTGGGACCCCTGCATGCTGGACACTGAGTCTGTGAGGGTGACAGGTGTGGTGCTAAGGGCAAGCCAAGAAAGACGGACCACAGGGAGGAGAGAAAGAGCCCAGCCATGGCAGGAGACAATGCCAAGAGAGGCCCTCAGCCTCAGGGACGGATTAGGTGGGGGTGGGGGACAAAGGGAGGCGCCTCCAAGCAGCCCTCTTCTCTGGCCTTGGCCGTGGCTGCCTCCTGCTTGCCTCCCTCACACAAGGCCCATGTCTCCTCCCACCCAGTACGAGGAGCTGCAGCGGTCCGCCGGCCAGCACGGCGATGACCTCCGCACCACTAAGATGGAAATCTCCGAGCTGAACCGGGTGATCCAGCGGCTGCGCTCAGAGATTGATAACCTGAAGAAGCAGGTAAGGCTGAGCTCCCGGAGTCCCTGCCTCTAGCAGACCCTCGCCTGGCCCTACCAAGCCCCTGCAGACAGACGCCTTCCCGGAGGAGTGACCCCTCAGGGATGGAGCTGTGCAGCCGGTCTCCCTCCCCAGCCAGGGTGTCAGGACACTCTTTCCGAGCTCCAGCTACCATCAATTCTCTTAGGAAAAGGTTTTTGTCTTCTGGTGGCACAAATGGCAAAGCTTTGACTCGCTTTGCTTACCCGCGATCCAGAGAAGTTCAGCCTTAAAAAGGACCTCAGACAACCATTTCCTCCTTCCTGATTAAGTCTCAAATTATCCAAGGTGGACAAAGAACAATCTTGTCTTTAAAGATGATGCCCCGACCTTCTCGCCATCAAATCCATTTCAGGAAATTCTTGCAGAGATTTGACCTAAAGCCTACATCCCCAGTGCATCTGCAAATCATTTCACAGACCCTTTTCTCCTCCGGGCAGTGTGCCTCCCTCCAGGCGGCCATCGCTGACGCCGAGCAGAGGGGGGAGCTGGCCCTCAAGGATGCCAGGCACAAGCTGGCAGAGCTGGAGGAGGCCCTGCAGAAGGCCAAGCAGGACATGGCGCGGCAGCTGAAGGAGTACCAGGAGCTGATGAACACCAAGCTGGCTCTGGACATCGAGATCGCCACCTACCGCAAGCTGCTGGAGGGCGAGGAGTGCAGGTGAGCTCTCTCCTCCTCCCACCCGTGGCTCAAACGTGCCACCAGAGTGCTACGCAGGGCCATAGGGGCCATACGATGCCGGCCACTAGGCAGAAGTCCCAAAGGCAGAGTTAACATGCAGCTGCTCCTTTGGAGGCATCCTGCAGTTGCAGCCCCTCCCAGAGCCCCTGCTGGACCCAGGGTAAGAGCCAGACCACCTGGAAGGCCACAGCCAGCGCCACACTGGGGTGGGCCCCAGGGGCTTCGTGTTTTCCCAGAGATGCTTCTTCCATCCAATGGTCTCTCTCCTACCTAGTTGGCACGGGTCCCTCTACGCAGTTCTCTCTCGATTTTTAACTCCATCTCTCTTCCAGATTTCCCCCCACATATTGACATGAGCCTCCTAACACTAAGGAGGTGAATGAATAGCTTGTTAAGCACTTAGCACACTGCCTGGCACCCAGCAAGCACTCTGAACTGATAACTGTTTAAAGCACCTGGGGCTCTGTAACTGCCCAGCAGATGAAATGTCTCTTTCTCTCCTCGCCTGCAACAGGCTCACTGGAGAAGGGGTCGGAGCCGTGAATATCTGTGAGTAAATGTCTTGGGATGATAGAAAAGTGGGAGGCGGGATGGGAGCTATCGGCGTAACTAATGAGGATTTGTGCATAGGAAACGAACCATTGGGGCCTGGGTGTCACTAAGGCCCCCTTGGGGGCTCTGCGGTGGACCCCACTCTTCTTTGGCCCCACCTCCCAGGGGGAGCAAGGTAACATCTCAGGTGGAACATTCCACCTTGCTAAAGGAGGAGTTGGAGGGGAGTTCAGTGACTTTTCTCTTCACACTGAGATAATCTCCCAGTGACCACAGGGGACCCGTCACCCCAGGGCCGGTCCCAGTGGGGTCACACGCCCACAGGAATGTGACTGCACCCCAGAAGCCGGCACCAGAGGCTCATAGTTATGGGATGGGACTCCTCACAGAGCAGGGGTCTCCAGTCTGAACGCCAGATTTCTCAGCTGAGTCCTGGCAGGAACATAAACTAACACAACTAATAAGAGGCTAGTAAGCAGGCTAAATGTAAAGACCTGTATTTCAATTTTAAACAAATGAATTGAATAAGTAGAGCCGTGACAAACCTGGCTTGGCCCCGACTCCCAGGAAGGATCCCATGAGGAATAATCTCACAGAATGACCCGGAAAAGAGAACTGTGTCTTTTGAACGACTGCTCAAAAGCTCAGCTAAGTCCTGGTCACGGGAAGTAAAATGCCTTTGGGTTCCACGTGGGTCGGGCCACATCAGAGAGGCCAGCAAATCAGGGTGGTGAGGGAGCTTGACACCACCTGGTATAAGGAACAGGGAATGCTACACCTGAGCAGGGGGGAGTGGGGCAAAAAGCCACCTTCTAATGTCTGACAGGCTGTGGAGAGCTGCATCCTGAGGTAACTTTGAGTCTCCCCTCGGTACAGTCTCTGAGCAGAAGCTAAACCTTGGCTTCTGGGTGATGTCCTAGGGAGGAATTCCAAAAGTGGGGGAGCTTCATCTCCATGGTCTTAGGGCCTCTTCCAATATGGGAGTCTCTGATTCTATGATAGCCCTAGAAGAGATGAGGAACAAACACAGTGCAGGAGCCTAATGACTTGGTCTCTGACCTGCATGACCTTGGGCATGCCACTTGACCTCTTCCATTTTTGTGCCTATCATATGGGGATGGTCGTGGAAATGGCGTCCTCTCAGGTGCCTTGTTGAGATCAGTATGGTCACAGCTGTGAAAGTTCTCTGAGGGCCGTGATACCCGGTGCAGATGCACAAATGAAAGCTGCGTGTGATGAAGATGGGGGTCCAAGCCTGCCCCTCTGCCTCTGGCCACTGGTGTCTCCCAGAGGCTTTCAAGGAAGGAAGGGGCGCCTGGAGTGGGGCGCCAGGGGAGGGAGAGGCATGGGGACGGAGGGCATCAGCCCCGGGGTCCTGAGGCAAGGCAGAGCCTGCTGACATGCCCTGTCGCTTCTCTCCACAGCCGTAGTCTCTACCACAGGGGGCACAGGCTACAGCGGGGGCAGCGGCCTCTGTGTGGGTGGAGGCGGCTACGGCGCAGGCCTCTGTTACTCCGGAGGGAGCGGCGGCTTCAGCTCCACCAGCAGCCGCAGTGCCGCGGGCAGCAGCAGCTCCAGCATGCGAATCATCTCCAAGACCACGTCCACCAAGAAGAGTTTCAGGAGCTAAAGTGCGCCGCTCCGCCTCGCCCGCCTCCCCGCTAAGGCCCCCACGCTTTGCAGCCCTAAGGCATTCACGAGATCACCAGCGGAAGGCGAGGGGAGCAGGGCCGTGACCTTGTCAAGTCCCCATAGAGCCGCACCCCTCACCCCTGATCTTGGAGGCATCCAGGGTCCACAGGCACTAACTCTGACTCAACCTCTCGGGGCTAGCTCCTGGGCGAGGACCCGACGTGCCTTCCAGAGTAGGGGTGCAGTCGTCGCTGCTTCCTCCTGCCTAACCCACTTCCACTGCAACCACGAGATGATCTCTCTAGCCCAGTCCTTCACGGTGGCTTAAAAGTGACCTTAGTGCCCCCAAGAAGTGGAATGCAGTCGAGGCCAGAGTTTTCATGTGTGTCTTTTCTCACCGCAGACAGACACTTCTCCTGCAGGCAGGAAATGTCACTACCAACCGTGCCATACGCATTGTCTTCTCCCTTCCTCCTTTCCTGCCTCAGCCCAGGTCCCCAGCCACCTCCCTGGACAATGCTCGTGAGCAGAATATCTGAATGAAAAATCAACAGCCTTTAAAATGAGATGGGGCTCCTGATTTTTCACACACTGGAAAGATTTTATCAAGAATCCAAAAGTTTCCCATGACTTCGGGCTGCAGTAAATGAGAGCCCATAACCAAATTCCTCCAAAACCATTTCGTTGAAAGCAATATGAAAATTACTGTCCCTCGACAGAAATACTGGGGGTGGGGGAAGGCAGCTCAGCCCAAGATGCCTGCAACAGAAATGCCAGAAAAAAGAACCCAAATAGCGATCGCTCTGTGAGCCTCCTGCAAAATAAGCCTCCAAGCTCAGGACTTACTCTCTTCCTTTGTGCTAGCCCCAGAAAGCTCTCTCCCTCTCCCCTTGCCCTTGCTACCTGCTTTCTCACTCTCATTTTTTTCCCTGCGCCTCCTCTACCACCCTCATGTGTCTCTCCTCTCTCAACCCTCCTCCTTTCCTCTCCTCTCATGTCTCCTGTCTTACTCTCCCACTCTGTTCATTTGGCAACAGGGTTCTTGCTCTCTTTCGCTTCTGACCTCTCTTCGTCTGTCTCCCTCTCTGCCGTGTCTGTCTGAGGTGTTGATTTGCCTGTACCCAGCCCTGGCTGGAGCAGAAGCTCTTTCACCAGCACACCTGACTCCCTGCCCCGGGGAGGCCCCAGACAGCAGACCTGGAGCAGAGAGGCACATCTTCCTCTTAACATGTTGCTCACCCCTTTAAGAAAAGCAGGGGTAGTGCGAGGCGGTACAGGGGAGTGGGGTGGGCCGGGGACTTTTGTGAGGCTCCCCCCTGCCTGCTGTGGTTTCCCCATTCAGACGGAATAATTGTAAACCCTCAAAGGACCTATCATTTTCTCCAGGCCAGACTGCCTTCCAAGAGCAAGTAAGGAATTGCCTGCCTGGCTGCTGGCATGAACCTGGAGAGTCAACTATTTCAGAAAAAAGTCACCCGCGCTTGGATCGCTTCAAACCCTGCTGGAGGGGCAGCCTGCTTCCTTGTGCTTGCCTGTCTCCTGAAACAGCTTCAATAAAACATCACTGAGCTCTCTAGGTCTTGGCTGAGTCTGTGCCTTATCTCAAAGTCAGAGGGCAACCTTGGAAGTCGTGGTCTCTGCTCTTCTACCCATGAGGCCCCACAAACCATCCTCTGCTCTTGTCCCTGAGCTCTGGTCCTGGAGACCATCCTCAATGAGATGTGGCAGGGGGTGTTTGCCATTGTCCTCATCTGCCCAGTGAACCCTGCCCTCACAGTTCTTCCCAATATTTCGCTCATTTCCTCTGGCAGAAAATGGCTCTGAAATCTGGTCTGGCTTCTCAACATTTCCATCATCATCAATGCCATTCCCTGGACCCACCTCTGGGGCACGATGGGAATCTCTTTCCCCAAGACCTCCCCCTCCCAACCTCTGTGTCCCACCAGCACCCATAGCCTCTTGTTATGCCTCTCACCTCCTGAAGCCCTCTTCCCTCCCCCTGCTCTAGGACCCAGAGTCAAAACTATTAAAAAGGAGACAGTGTGAAATGCCACAGTTAGACTGGGAGTTCCCAAGGCACAAGGAACTTTTGAGTCCCAGTCTTCTGACTGGAGGTGGGAAAGCCAAAGAACAGAGAAGACACAATGCATATTGGGGGCAGATGCCCAGCCCCTCACCCAGGCTTCTCTCCACCAGAGCAGCGGGCACAGCACAGGGCTGATCCCAGCCTTGTCACGCACCAGCTGTGTGACTCTGGGAAGTTATTTCACCATGCTGCTCCTGCTGCATCATGGCCTTCTCATAAGAATTAAATGAGATAATGGGTGCCAAGTTCTCAGTGTGTCCCGGCACTTAGTGAGCTCCCAATAAATGTTAGCAGCTCTATTGTGGGCTTAATCTTGACCTGGGAAAAAAAAACTCAGTCTGAAAGGGAATTACCAATCCTCCACAGCAGAGGTTTCACTGATGGGGGTGAAAAAAAGGAGGAGGGAAGGGAAATGGGGGTTTCCAACATCTCCAAAGAGCTGTGTCTGTTACCTGGGATCTGAGGAGAAAGCCTGCATCCCACCTCCACCTGGAAAATCCCTGAGGTTGACTGTCCCCAGAGATGTCCTCAGGCCAGAGCACACTCTGTCTACCTCAGGATGGGATGGGAAGAAAGGGAAAGGAATGGTGGCTGAAATCAATGCATGCTTGGGGGATCCCAAAGACCCTTGGGGAAAGTGCCCCTTCTTCTCCCATCCTGAAGCACAAGGCATCATGAGTCTCCTCCACCTCTTTTTGGCTAAGAGGCCCAGAGAGAAGAATTTATGCCTGGAGCTCAGCTGCCTTCAGGATTCTGACGGGACAGGGGAAGCCGAGCCAGGGCCCCTCCTGTTTGATGAGGGACAGGGTCCACTCTGCTGTAGGGAGGCTCTTCCCACCCCCAAATCCCTCCCTCTGGGAACACCTGGGATCACCAGGAGCCCATGGAGGGCACCTGGGTCTGGAGCGTCCTCAGAACACCCTCTGAGAAATAGAGCATCCTCAAGCATCTCTAACTCGCCCTCTAATCCCAGGGCAGTCAGGATATATAATTCATGTTGCATCCCCCTCCCCTCCTATGAAAAAGCATCAAGTCTCCCTGTCCTTGAAGCTGAGCCACTGAATATGTCAAACCCATCTGTCTGGTTGTCCCCTTTCATCGCCTCCACAAACAAGGAAGGAGGACAAAGGGGATTTTTATAGGGCCTGCCAGCCCTAACCATTGGCTTCTTCTCTTTGCTCTTCGCTACCCTAATTATCCACATTGGTATTTAGCAGCTTCCAATAACCACAGCTTATAAACCCGATTTAATGGTGATTTGGGGTTTGACCCAGCTCAGCCCTCCAGCTCCCTAAGCAGATAAAAGGGGGAAACGGAACCATGACTCCATAATCCGCACTGCCCGGGCACTGATCTCCCTGCCTCTCTCTTCCGCCATGTCGCGCCGCTCCTTCCAGCTGGGCTCCAGGTGTGGCAGTCAGAGCTTTAGCTCATGCTCAGCTGTCATTCCCCGGATGGTGGCCCACTACTCAGTGAGCAAGGGGCCACGTGGGCCTGGAAGTGGCGGGGGCCTCCGAGCCCTGGGCTGCCTCGGCTCACGGAGCCTGTGCAATGTGGGCTTCGCAAGGCCCCGGATTGCCTCCAGGTGTGGTCTGCCTGGTTTCGGGTACCGGATGGGAGTCCCCTGTGGGCCTTCACCCTGCATCACCCCTGTCACCATCAACGAGAACCTGCTGGCCCCACTTGAGCTGGAGATCGATCCAAACGTGCAGAGGGTGAAGAGGGACGAGAAGGAGCAGATCAAGTGCCTCAATAACCGCTTTGCATCTTTCATCAACAAGGTAAGAGAGTGGGGCCCAAGTGGTCCAGGGCCACAGGACAAATGGGTTGAGAACCATTGCAGAGAACACACTGGGTTTGGTCCAGGGGGAGCAGGAAACGACTGACAGTAGAGAAACCACGGTTTGTTCATTGGCCTCACCTGTCTTCCACCACCACAAATTGTTTAAAGGTGATTAGAACAGGCTCTAGAAGTCAGACTACTAGAGGAATTTCCAAGCAATGATAGACACTAAAAGGAATGGCCGAGAGGCCAAAAAATGCCCTTCCTGAAAAGGATTTAAGAATTGAGCCACAGGCTGTATGCCTGAGTGGGGCTGAGACCCTCAGGCTGGGGAATGGTGCTGGGACCCCAGAATGTACCATCAGCTTAGGCCAGGGATGAGGAGAAGGTAGGTGGCCCAAGCTAGGGACACAAGGAGGCTGTCACCAGGTCTTAGATCTGTCAGCCTCAGAGCTGCAGCTCTGAAAACCTGCAGGGAAAGGATTCACACTGCCTTTAGAAGGAGCTAAACTGGCCTATCATCCCTCAGCTGGTCCCCACCCTCACCCCCACCCCAGGGCCTGTTCCCATGCCCTAGGGAAGCTCTTGGGATCAGGAGTTTCTGGTGACCCCGCAGTTCAGAGCAGAGTCCTGGCAAGAAGTCAGGGTCCTGGTGCTGGCTCCACTCCTGTTACCCCAGGGCCCCCCACAAGCCACTCACCTGGGGACCTCGGGCACCCTGCAGCCCTGCAGGGGGAAGGGAGGTACAAGGGCAGGAAAACTAAAGGGGCTAGTATATGTAAAAGTGCTTGGAAAAGGACCTCAGTTTAGTCAAATGAGAAAAGTTACACTTACAGTTTTTTCTTAAAGATTTATTTATTTGTTTATCCCCATCTACCCCCTCCCCCGCCCCACCATTATTTTGCACTTGCTGTCTGTTCTCTTTGTCCATTCACTGTGTATTCTTCTGTGTCTACTTGTCTTCTCTCTAGGCAGTACCAGGAACAGATCCTGGGACCTTCCAGAGTAGAGAGAGGTGCTCAATCTCTTGCGCCACCTCAGCTCCCTGGTCTGCTGTGTCTCTTATTGTCTCTCCTCTGTGTCTCTTTTTGTTGCATCATCTTGCTGCACCAGCACTCCGCTTGGGCCAGCACTCCTGCGCGGGCAAGCTCACCGCGTGGGCCGACTTGCCTTCACCAGGAGGTCCCAGGAGTCAAACCCTGGATCTCCTATACGGTAGACAGGAGCCCAATCGCTTGAGCCATATCTCCTTCCTTACAGTTTATTTTTAAAGCTTGTTAAGTTCTGGTGTAAACTCACTCCAGTAACATGGGCTTGCTCATCAACAGCACCACAACCATCTTCTGGAAGGATGGGAGCCTCCTGACTGACGATGTGGTCAGTGACAAGAAGTAGGACAACATTAGCTCTTCTCTAGTTTTTTTTGGGAGACAATGCACAATTAGGGGAAATCACCCTGTACCCTTTGCCAATGACTGGCCAGGTGGCTGTGGTCAACTCAGCTTCTCCTAATCTCAGTTTCCAGTCCACAAAAGTGGAGGAGGTGGGCCTGCAGCTTTCCATGTTACAGTGACCTTGACTGTTTTTGGACATTGCCATGCAGGATGGAGCAAAGTAGAGAACTTACAGCCCAAGACAAAATCCTTGATCTGACCTTCTCCCCTTGAACACCCTTGGACTGTAATATAAGAACACCCTGACTTCCAAGTACAATGTCGCCAGCTTACATTCAGATGAAGATTTACACACACAATCCCACTCTAGGAGGCACAGTGAGGCTTGAAGGGGCAAGATGGCTTGGTCATGGCCACAAGGCTAGGGAGAGGCAGGCGGGCAGAGCTGGAACATAGGCCTTCCATGGACTTCTTGGGGAAGTATTCTTTCCAACCCAAAATGCAGCCCCTGAGTGGAAAGTGGGGGTCCTAAGACCTACCCCAGGTAGGGGAGACACAGAGACTTCATGCTCAGGTGCCAGTCTCTGCAGAGACCCAATCTTTGCAAATGCTGGCACATTGGCAGTGGTGAGCTGGGAGCACAACCTGTTCCACTCCCCTGTAGGTGCAGTTCCTGGAGCAGCAGAACAAGCTCCTGGAGACCAAGTGGAACTTCATGCAGCAGCAGAGGTGCTGCCAGAGCAACATCGAGCCCATCTTCGCCACCTACATCTGTGCGCTTCGGAGGCAGCTGGACTGCGTGGCCGGGGACCGAGCAAGGCTGGAGTCAGAGCTCTGTAGCCTCCAGGACGTGCTGGAGGGCTACAAGAAAAAGTGAGTCTGCTCTGCTTTCACCCCACAAGGACTAAGGTGGGCTTGGACTTTGGAGCCGATAGACCCATCACAAACCAGCTAGGGCCCCAGGGCAAGCTACTTAAACAATCTGGGCCTCAGTTTCCCCATCTATAAAAGAGGAAGCCTAACCTAGTTCATTTCAGGATAATGTAGGCAGAGCACGTAGTATACTGTCCATTCATCTCCCTTCCCAGTCTCCTGCCTAAGTAAGTTCCTCCTTATCACTCTCACTGTAAAACAAATCCTTTCACTTGCCATTTCTGCACCCAGGTTTCTGCCTGCTCTGCCTTATCTTACATCAATCCCCTTACAGATCTGGAACTACCTCCTATTCCCCAAACAGACCCCCACACCTTGCTCCCTCCAAGTTTTCACTCCTGCTGCTCCTTCCTCCTGAGAAGCCCTTTCTGCATTTCTACACACCACATCCAGACTAATAGAGCTCACCTTTTCTCTCATCCCCTGAGTTCTGGCTTCCTGCCTGCCTCCCTGCACAGCTGGAAATATTCATCCCCTCCTCTGAAGTCCCATAGTACCCTCTCTCACACACACATCCCAGATATTCATCCAACCTGCTGGACTTGCCCTCCCTGAGTATGAGCAGTAGGGAGGCAGTAAGCACATGTCAATGAAGAGCCTGAAGGCAAATGGAACCTGGTGCTTGCAAGGGTCTGAGGCCCAGATAAATTGCTCTTACTGGTCCTGCGTCAGCTGTTCCTGGGCCCAGTGACCCCTGGGAGCACATGTTCTCTGGGGGAGGGGTGTGATGAGTCAGATACATGTCCAGTGATGAGACACAAGTACAAGTGTACTGAGAGCAAGGGGCATAAGGAAGGTGGGTCAGCAAAGTAGAGCCACATGGGAGACACTCGTGCCACAAGTCTCACCCCTGCACCTACTCGGTGCCAGATGTTATGCTGGACAGTGTGAGCATTACAAGAAGAGAAAGTCTGGCTCCTTCCTTCTGGATGCCCCAGTCCAGTATACACAGGTCATTTCCACACACACAAACAACTACAATGTGCATGAGCACAACAAGAGAGGAAGAGTTAAGGAGCCCAGGAAGGCTTCCTGGAGGAGATGCCATTTGGTCAGAGCCTTGAAAGATAAGCTTCTTACAAGAGGGCAGTCCAGAGGAGATTCTGGAAGGGGAGGAGGCAAGAAGGGCTGGAGTGTAGGGAGAGGGGACAACTCAAAGACCGCAACTGAGATGAGATGCAGCCACAGCAATGCCTTTCTTGAGGAGTAAATCGCAAGCTACGATACAAGATGGTTGGGAGACACGGTTTGCAGCTCTGGATGAGGACTTTAGGTTTTAAAAGTGAGGTGTAGGAGAACGGCGAGGTCAAAATGGCATTTTTTTTTTTTTTTTTTAATAAAGGGTATTTATTTGGGGTAGAGGCTTACAATAACAAGGCATAAAAGAGTAAGTTACTTCCCTCACCAAAGTCTGTTACCACATGTTGGAGCAAGATGGCTGCCAGTCTCTGTTCAACCTTCCTCTCCCTTCTAAGGCTCCGTAGTCCCAGCTTCTTTCTTTTTTTTTTTTTTTTTTTTTATTATGGGTAAAAATCAAAATTCTCACAATACATACAAACATTTGCAAAATGATATATAAATATATATGCATATATGTGTATTTGCTTACAAAAATGTTATATATATATACATATACATATATTTTAAGAGGTGCTTAGATTACCCAAAATATTACACGGAACCCACTGGGATTCCCATGTTGCCCACCTCCCACACCTCCCACCACATCCCACACAAAGTGGCATTTTAACAATAACAGCAAATAACAACAGTGCCAGGCACTGGCCTACTACAGCTTTGCAGATATTAGCTCATGTGATATGTTCATTCAAAACATCCTCATAAGGGCAGTACCAGTGTTATTCTCACTCTCCAAATGATGAAACTGAGGCATAGGGAGGTTATACATAATCTAGGCGAAGCTGTACAACTAGCAAGTGGCAGAGCTGGGATTCAAACCCAGGCAGTCAGCCTCCATCGTCCATTGATGGTACCTTGCAGGGCTCTGCTGGAAAAAGGAAAGCTGGGTGTCAGGAAGCAACTGAGCCATTCTGGCAGGACTGAGCCCCCTGAAACTAGCTTCTTGTGCCTTGGGGGAGCAGCTCTCAAGGAGCCCAGAGGAAATACCTAGGCTGTCTCCAAGGGCCTGCAAGTGGGTAATTGCTACTCTGCAACTGAAGCACCAGGTAGAGGCCAAGCTCGGAACCCTCCAGTGAGGAGGGAGGATGGGGTCAGCTGGGCATTTTGGCGACTACAGCCAATCTCAGAACAGCCCAGAAAAGACAGAGCTGCCTAGGAAACAACTAGATGAAGTGGGCTTCCCTAGCAGCAAGACAGAAAGAAGACAGCCCCTAAGGGGTCCCTTTCCAAACACCACTAGCCCCACTAAAACTTTCTTTTCTGCCTTTTCCCCAGATATGAAGAGGAGCTCTCCCTGCGGCCTTGTGCTGAGAACAAGTTTGTTGCCTTGAAGAAGGTGAGGGGTATGGGGCAGGAGGGAGAAGAGCCCTGAGCCGGCACAGCTGGCCTCAGGACTCCCGGCCCCTGCACTGTGTCCCCAGCATCTGCAGCCCATCCACCCCACAGAAGGGTCTCTCACCCCTCAGACTCCCGGGCCAGCCCCATTGTCCCCAGGAAAGGGGAGGGCAGCCCCCTCCCACCCCCTGCAAAAGGGCAATGATTGACCTGGCCTCAACTGCCCAATTCACTGGACCAGAGGAGGTTAAGGGTTGTGTCTGCACCTGCCTGAGAAGCTAGAGACACGGCTAATCCCAAATCAAAAAACCAACAAGAATTCTGACTTGAACTAACTCTCCAAAGATGAAAACGACTGTGATGACTCCTCAGGCAGATACCAGATGCTTTCAGGCCCGAGCGCCACAAAGTTAGCTCTGAGAAGCCACATGCAGGGGGGCGCCTCTAAACCCCGCTCCCTCAGCTCTTTCCCCATCAGGGTGCCAGGCCATGGCAAGGGGTCTCGGGGCTGGGGGCCTCCCTCTCGCTTCAGTTCCATCACCTTCACTCCTTCCCGGGTCTAAACGAGGAACAGTGGGACTGCACCTGCTCCCGGTTTGCCTGGGAGGTGCCCCCAGCTTATGGTTCTGCCACCGTTCTTGGCCACAGGATGTGGACTTGGCCTTCCTGGTGAAGGCTGACCTGGAGACCAACGTGGAGGCTCTAGTCCAGGAGATCGACTTCCTGAAAGGCCTGCATGAGGAGGTACCTGGAGCCACACTGCCCACCAGGTGGTCAGTCCTGTGGGAGCAGTGGGTGGGAAAGCTCCCACCCAGTGGGTACATCTCAGGGCAAGCAGCCTGAACGATAAGCCCATAAAGAAACCAGCAGGGAGGCTTCCAGTGGCTGGATCTTCCAGGCCCCGGGCTCTCAGGCCTTTCTGGGAAAGTTGGCACAGGGCCCTGTGTAATTCGCCGGCGAGGACAAGGAGCAAGTTGATGGTGGAGGGCCCAGGCTACAGTAAAGTCCTACCAAGTCTCTTATCCGCAGGTCAAAGCAAATTTTCCTCCTTTATTCCCAGAACGTCCTTCCCCCCACCTCTCTCCCTAACCCTCACTCATTCTCACCTGGGGCCACCTCCCCCAGGAGCTCTGCCTGCTCCAGGGCCAAATCTCAGAGACATCGGTCATCGTGAAGATGGACAACAGCCGGGAGCTGGATGTGGGAAGCATCATTGGCGAGATCAAGGCTCAGTACGACGACATCGCCAGCCGCAGCAAAGCCGAAGCGGAGGCCTGGTACCAATGTCAGGTGAGGCTCAGTGGGCAAGGGACCCACCCGCTCTTCCCTGGGAAATGGGGTGAGGAATGAATGAGGGCCGTGCCATGCCACAGCGACAGGAAACCCCATAAACTCTGGCCCTTGTTGTTCTGGCCAAGCCCCAGGCCAGATCCCAGCAGAGCGTATGGGAGCAGACCCCATAGACGGCCCAGGCCAGTCATCAGCTGCCATGGCCACCCTAGCTTCACTTACCTGTGGACTCACCGGAAGTGTTCAGTGCAGCCCCAGCCTCCAAGTCTCACTCGATAAGTACTAATTGGTGATGATGCAAAGAGGGCTCTGGGCTTCAAGCGTGGGAAGACACTGGTGATTAAGGTGGCCCCAGACCTAGGTAATTAGGGGCTTGCTGGGAAGGCAGGTGGGTGCCTCCAAGGGCAATTCAACTTTGCAAATATTCTTGTCTCAGCCTCACTGGCCCTGAGAAAGGCACCGTGCATTCCTTCCTTCACTCACTCACTCATTCAACTACTATTTTTTGAGTCCCCATCATGGGCCAAGCCTGGTTCTAGAGGCTGGAGACCCCAGAGGGAATAGAACAAACAACAATCCCTGCCTGCATGTCACTTTCATTCTAGAGGCGGGGGGTCAGGGGAAGACAGACAACAAGCAAGACAAGTAAGGACGATCGATGTATGAGTGATGGTGAAAAGTGTGACAGAGGAAACAAACCAGAATAAAGGGTAGGGAGAGCTGTGGGGATGCGAACTTAAATGGGGTGGCCAGGGGAGGATGGCCACACTGAGGTGTGGCACTAGGAGGACATGAAGACGCTGACCATCCCTGTCCTCAAGGATTGGGGGGAAATGGGCAACCAACCAAACTGAAATACAAGGCAGCATGAAGTGACAGCTGAGGCTGAGCATCAGGCTGAGGGAGTTTGACGATAGACACAACCAATTGTGTCTGGAAAGGCAGGCATGTTGGTCTTGGCTCTGGATCTTGAAGAACGAGGAGATTTCAGTGAGCAGAAAACAGGGGAAGGGATGGTCAGGCCATTGAGCGGCAGGAGCCAGGACACAGAGGCAGGAGAGCGCGGTAGGAAGGGAGGGCAGGAAGACTCTGAGAAGGAGACCAGGCTGGAGCAGGATCTCGGAGCGGGATCACAGGAGGCCTACAGAGCTGTGCTAAGTACTTTGGACTTTTTTCTGAAGGCAATGGGTGCCATTGCCCAGAAAGTGCCCCAAGCTTGGCTCTACCCACTTTGCAGAGAATCCTGGCCTGGAGTCAGCCACCAGTGACTCAGTTTGTGGTTCATCTTCGGCCAAGTTTCGCCCCAGCTGGCCCCTCCTCCAATTGCCCTCCTGAGCCACCTGTGAATCAGTGGGGCTCAGGGAACTCAACCTCATTTTCCCATCAGAAAGACAACCCTATTAGTTAGGGATTGTGAAGATCAGAAATTTTTAAAAATAATAATTAAAGCAAATTTGGTTTTTATTTTTGCTCAAATAATTTGAAGCACAGAAATAAGATATATAGGGAATGACATGGTGATTTTTTAAAAAAGATTTATTTATCCCTCCCCTTGTTGTTTTTGTGCTCTCTGTCTTACTCTGTGTGTCCATTTGCTGTGTGTTTTCTGTGTCTGCTTGTCTTCTCTTCTCGTCTTCTTTTTAGGGGGCACCAGGAACTGATCCTGGGACCTTCAGTGTGGGAGAGAGGCACTCAATCGCTTGAGCACCTCAGCTCCCTGGTTTGTTGTGTCTCTCGTTGTCTCTCCTCTTTGTCTCTTTTTGTTGCACCAGTTCTCCACGCAGGACAGCTCTCCACGTGGGCCAGCTCGCTGCTCAGGCCAGCTCGCTTTCACCAGGAGGTCCCGGGATATGAACCCGGGATCTCCCATATGGTAGATGGGAGCCCAATTGCTTGAGCCACATCCGCTTCTGACATGGTGATTTTACGATACCATTAGAGACCCAGACTCCATCTAGCTTTCTACTCTGACATCCTTAACACATGCTTTCATTCTCATGGTTGCCCTATATCCCGTGATGGCTGCAATAACTCCATTCTTGCATGCTCATTCCAGGCAGGAAGAAGGAGAACCTAGGGTGTAAGAAATGTGCCAGCTGAGTCACCCTGCTTTTAAAGAGCTTTCTTGGAAGCCCTAACCAACAATGTCCGTGGTTTTAATTGGCAAGAACTATATTGCAAGTCCTCCCTAGCTGCAAGGAAGGCTGAGAAATATATTCTTTTATCCAGACTCATTGCCATCCCAAACAATTCAGGGTTCTGTTTTAAGAAGGGAAGAGTAGATATTGCAGGATCTCCCACAATAACCAAATAACAAAACAGCCAGAGTGATCATCAGAAAGTCACTCTCTTGTTTTGGATTTTCTGTGTGAGATGCTCTCATTCATTATGTGTAGAAAATCTAGAGTTAGCTGACTTCTAAATACCCTACTAAGGTAAACTATAACACACTTACTACTGAGAAGCTGGATTCAAAGTACAAAGATTTTTTTTTTAAGTGTTAAGAAAAGATAAGGTGTAACATTGCATTTTGTTTTCAACTGTTTTGAGGGAGAACCTGAAAACATACCTCCAGGGGCAGAAGTGGTCTAACCTGGGTCCTTAGATGATTAGGCAACCCAGGCTGACCACAGAACCCCTTCCATGGTCCGGGGGGGGGGGGTGTCTAAAAGGGTGAGTGCCCTTGGGAGGCTCCCAGCTCTGGGGCAGGAAGAAAAGGACAAGACACAGAAAATCTAAACACAGGAGGGCTTCTTGGAGGAGAATTCAACAAGCCTAAAGATGCAGGGCTGGGAGGTGAGGAGGGTGAGTAAACAGCAGCTGCGTGAGGACCCCGAAACTGAAATGGGGCAGAGACACAGATCAAGTATAAGAGTCTAGAGAGCTGGGAAGTCCCTGGAGAAAAGTTGGGGCTGTGAGAAAGAGAGCTGGGGGGCCCCGCGGTACAGGCCCCGGGTTCTGACATCTCCCATCCCTGCAGTATGAGGAGCTGAGGCTGACCACCGGCAAACAATGCGACCACCTCCGCAGCTGCAAGAACGAAATCCTGGAATTGAATAAGCTGATCCAGAGGCTGCAGCAAGAAATTGAGAATGTCAAAGCCCAGGTGAGACCGGGGAAGACCTCCTTGCTCTAAGAGCCCTGCCAAGCCTGAGCACCCTCTGGACCACGTGGGGCGGGTCCAGTGCTCCCCATGGTCGCCGCTGAAGTCAGGAGAAACTTGTGCTGCCTCGCTTAAGAGGAAACAAGTCGTTTCTACAGGAATGCTGACCAGTATCAGGGTGAGCGGCCTCAGGAAAGAACCAGGAACCCAATCCTGGGTGGCCTGCTGTCAAAGATGAAAGAGTCAGGATGCTTCACTAGGTGGGGGAGTAGAAAAGCTGGTGTCCATGGTCCCTTCCAACCCAAAGACTCTGTAATTCCATGATCCTGAAATTCAAGGGACACTGAGGAGCTCACTCTAGACTAGTGAAGACCAGCCAGACTTTCAAAATCTATTAGCCCTGAAGAAACTGCTCAGCATATGTAGGAGGAAAACCTCAGATCCCCTTGGGGTGTTATAGACAAGAAATCGGTCCCAATTTCTTGGAGGAACCAGAAGTTACAATCCTAGGATGAAGCCCCAGGCAGATTTGAACCTAACATGTAACCACCACCACATTCTCTGTTCTTCTGAGAGCCCGGGGCTCCAGGGGTCCCCAATAATGTCTCTCTATGCCTGTTCCACCAGTGCTGCAAACTCAAGGGTGCCATAGCCGAGGCGGAGCAGCAGGGCGAGGCGGCTCTCAGCAACGCCAAGTGCAAGCTGGCTGAGCTGGAAAGCGCCCTGCAGCAGGCGAAGCAGGACATGGCCTGCCTGCTCAAGGAGTACCAGGAGGTGATGAACTCCAAGCTGGGCCTGGACATCGAGATCGCCACCTACCGGCGCCTGCTGGAGGGCGAAGAGCAGAGGTGGGTGTAGTGAGGGAGGGGTGGTCAAGGATGGGAACCAGCTTGTGTAGTGGCCAGCTCTGTGGTTGCTGCTGCTGCCCATCCCGTGGTGGCCCAAAACCCAGACCAGCACCCGGTACACTAGCCCCTGGTCCAGGTGCATGGTGAGGGTAGAAGGGAAGATCAAACACGTGTATCTGTTTTTCCTCTTCCCCCCAGGCTGTGCGAAGGCATTGGGCCGGTGAATATCTGTAAGTAGACAAGCTACGCCTCAAGGGCTCTGGGGTCTTGGGGGTCAATCAGGCAACTTAGACAACCCACACCATTCCCACCCAGACCTCTGCCTGCCTCCCCCACCCCCAAAGAAGAGCTCTGCCTGCCGGCAACTGCTGGTCTGATAGAGAAGACTTCCCTCAGGGCTCTCCAGGTCTTTTGGAAGTCAGAACTCTGAGCAGCTATGCAGAACTGTCCCAGAGCTTCAGGGACACGAAACTGCAAGGAACCATACTGACAAGGGAATTTGAAGGAGGCTCTGGGAAGAGGGATGAGACAAGAAGACACTGAGAGGGTGAACTAGCTATCAGGATTGGCCCTGCCAGGGTTCTGGGGAAGGAGGAGAGGCACATAGGACCTTCTGAGCACTTGGAGTGGGGAGACATGGAAGTTGGTAGCTGGGATGGAGAGTGTTGTTAAAGGTGAGCAGGAGCAGATGGGGCCTGGCCTGGCTGAGACAAGGCCCCCAGGGCCATACAGTGTGCAGCCCTGAGCACCCCTTCCTGTTCCCGCAGCTGTGAGCAGCTCCAAAGGTGCTGTCCTGTACGAGCCATGTGTGGTCAGCACGCCCATGCTGAAGACAGAGTACTGCCCAGGCAGTGCCAGCATCCTTCAGAGCAGCGGGGGCTGCAGCTTCGTGGGTGCCAGGGAACTCTATATTCCCTGTGAGCCTCAGGGGCTGCTCAGTTGTGGGAGCAGGCGGAGCTCCAGCACAAAGCCAGGGCTTGGGGGCAGCTCCTCAGGCCACAAGCGTTAGCACCTCCTCAGAGATCAGAAGGCCCCGAAACAGGGCCTCAGCTCCCCAGCCCCAGATACTGCACCCTCCCCCCAGCCCCTAGAGCAGAAGATAAGGATATTCCAAAATCCCCACCTTCCTGTGTAGATTCCAGGTTTCCCCTGGGTTTGCACCTGGAGCTGCCCCTCAGGTCCACCCACATCTCTGAGTCACCTTCCACTTAGCTGTGTGCAGACCCTGAGCTGGGCCTCAGAGCCAGGGGATAGGGTGCAAAGAAAGAGAATGCATCACCTGTGTCCCCAGGACTGGTGACAGTCCAGCTCTAGTGTGACCAAGAGAATGGCACTTCTCTTCAGGACGAGAAGACCAGGGTCACAGCTCGTTTAGCAGATTATGGCATGGAAGTTTCCTACAAGGCCAACCTCCCCACACCACCAGGCTCCCCACACCCCTTCCCTCCAGCTCTAATGCACCTAAGAGAAGTGAACTTCTTTTAACACCCACTTAAAACACACTATTGCAAAAGGAGACACCCAAAGTCCCATCCTGAATTCCAAAACCAACAGCCAGGATCTGGAGGTCACTCGGGACTTGCCAGTGGGCTCCTCGGCACAAAGAATCAAGAGGTGGTCTTTGGGCAGTAGATTTACTTGCTCGGGTCTATCAAACTCAAACCATGAAAATTAGTCTTTTTTCCTGAGCTCACACCAGCAGCTGAAGGTGGGAGGCTGCCCAAAGGGCAGGGGGACATGGACTATTTATTGGACAGACAATCAAGAGTTGACATTATTTGCTCAATGGAGTCAAGCCCTCCCTCTGCTCTGCCCTGTGTGTAGGTCCTCTGGCTTTGGGTCTGATAGGAATGTGTTTTCCTCGCTTCAGCGGTGTGGGCTGCCCCAGCCGACTTGGAGGCTCTGGCTCAGGGGCTGGGTGGGTTTATGGGCCTGAGGGAGGCCCTGCCCCAGCCTGCTTCCTACAGATGCTCCTCCTAGGCCCCAGGGATCCTACATGTCTGCCCAATAAACTGATTCTTGCTCACAGACTACAGGATTCAGGATTACTCCCTGCTATGTGGGGTGCAAAAAGGCTGAGGGGGGATCCCATGAGCAGCCTTTGGGGCTGGGGGTGAGGGGGCCTGGCAATGGAGATCAAGTTCGTTATACCACTGGGAAAACTACATATGAATGATTGCAAGTTGCCTGGGGTGTAAATATGGATCCCCACAAATCACACTTAAACGCGCAGAGGACACTCTAATCGTTTGCCACTCACTTGCCCCATAGGCCTCCTCAATATATGCTTCCCTGCACATGTCCTAAACAAAATCCTTGGGGCACCCCCAATTCCTGGGCCCTGCCTTCCCATCCCTGGTCCATTCTTCCTGCTTGGCCTGCCTGGCCTGAGGAAAGCAGTAAAAATGGGTGGTGGCCCAGAGAAATCAAGGAGCAGGATACTCCAGCCTCCTCTCCCCTCTTAGGGAGCCCCAAGACTGGAAGCCAGACTTGGCCAGCAGCGACAACCCCCTCTGGAAGCCGCAATACTCTTCCCTGCTGTCTCGCCATCTCCCTGTCCCAGCCCCTCCTCAGGGGCTCCCTCCCCCAGTTTCCCCCCTCTTCTGAGAGTTGGGGTGCAGCTCCCTCTCCCCCACAGTCCTACAGGGGCATCTGCTCGGTGCCAAGCCCTGCTTCTGACACAGAGGTGATGAGACGCCCTCTTATCCCAGGGGGACTCTGTCTCACAGAGGAGTCATAAATAATAATGAGTGCCAAGATATGGGGCAGCAAGGAAAAGCAAGGAAAGATTATGCCTGGGCAAGGAGGTCAGAGAGAGGTTCGCAGAGAAGACTATAAGAACAAAGTCTAGAAGGAATTCCAGAGTTCCCGGCTGGTGGGCAGCCCTCAGAAGGGCCCATCCTTTCCATCTTTTCACCCACTCTGGGTCGGCCCCACAGGGTCAACAAGACAGTCCCAGTCAGGACCGACATTTCCAGAAGTCTCAGGAGGCCAAGGGCCATGAAATTTAAATTCAGAAGAAAAATGCATAGACTAAAAATACTAAAAATGAATATTATAATGAATCTGGCCTGGATGCTGTTCAGCTCTATACCAACGCCATCATCCAATATAATTTTAAGTAATTTTCTTAAGGAGGAAGGGGCCCACAAGAGCCAAAAGAGGATCTTGGCCTCGATCCACGCCTCCCGGCGCTGGCAGCCTGAAGGGAATACAGACTGGGACGTGAACTTGCAGGTGTGAGGACTGTGGTCAAAGTGGTGGCATGGAGGGGGGCATGACTGAGGGCCCACCTTAGCCACGGGAATCGGCAGGCTTGGATGCTGAGGACAGGAGGACTTTGCCAGGTGACGGGAGCACGGAGGGGGCAGGTAGGCGTGGCATTCCAGGCTGAAGGACTGTCACCCAGAGCTCACAGGGCAGGCCCAGGGCCCGCAAGAGCCTGTGATTGGATAAAGCACGTCTACACACTGGGAAGGAGGGTGGGACCACAGGGACCTCAGAGCCTCGGTTCCTGCCTGAAGCCTCACCACCCTGGACTGGGCCCCAGACACCATCTAAGCACCTGGCCTCTCAATAACTCAAAACTCCGAAAACACAGGTGCATGCTGGCTGGAGTCACTAGAAACACAGAGATTCCAAGGAGACAGCCCCCCTCTATCCCATAGAAAGGTCCAGGAAACACCCCCTGAAGTTTTGTAACGGACGTAGGAATAAAGGAGGGAGGGGAGACTCCCGCCGTCCCCACTGTGCGATGGGCTCTGGCGGGAAGCCATCCCTTTGGGACGTCAGGATCCAGAGTGCCCACAGAACATACGCTGGCCAGGGGGCTGTTTGGAACCAGCCACAAAGCACAGCTCACCCAGTAGAGGAGACGCTCCAGCTCAGGGCCTGGGGAGGGCCCCCTCCAGCCCTCTGCCAGGAAATGCCCCTCAGTGTTGTCCAGGGCACCTGGATCCGCACTCCTCCCACGGGTGGGGATGACTGAAGGCAGGCGGGACAAAAGTGCCTCCTGGTGGAGGCCCAGCCGGTTCACAATCCATTCAACTCAGCCAGCATCTGAGCTTCTCTGGGCCAGCCCCACCCTGTGCTGGGGATACAGGGATGAACAGGCCACAGCCCCTGCCTTTGGGGTGGGGTGGTGTGGGGGTAACAGCATGGGTGAGGAAGGGAGAACAGTCCGGTATGGCATGCCCCTTGGCCTCAGGAAGCCAAATCCAGAGTGCCCCAGCAAGGATGGGATGGGGACCATCCCAAAGAGGCATGGGGAGAGTGGAAGGACCCGGAACTGCTCCTAACTTCTGCACCTACCTCCCCAGAACGGCTTCCATTCCTGGGCCCTCCCCTGCCTCCTCCTCCATAGCTCCCATGTGCTCAGCCAGACAGCTCTTCTCCCCATGGGAGCCTTCCTGGCTCTGCTGCCCCCTCCCTCAGACACCTGCTGCTTCTGTCCCCAATGGCATTTGTCTGGCCAGGATCTCTACCGCTCCCAGTCACATCAGTAGCCCCAGGTCTAGCCACTACCACCACTCTGTACCCCGTGGTTACTGAGTACCCAGGAAGGATCCCAGAGAGGTTTGCATTGGGCAAATGGCATCAGAAATGGCACCAGAAGCAGAGGAGAGACTCGTGGTCCTTGAGTCTGACAGAAGGAAGAAGACTGACTACATCTCAGCCAGCCAGGACCTAATGCTATGGGCAGGCGCACGTCAATGTTTGTGGAAGCAAACGGAACTTTAAGCCACAAGGAGAGACATTTTCACTTTGGACCAGGGTTGTGGGGGAGAGCTGTGTGGCAATATGAGGGGAGTGTGGGGCCAGACAAGAGGGAAGGCTGCCCCTCTCCAGGGGAGGTGTTTAAACGCCATGTCAGCATTCACTCATCTGAGCTATGCAGAGAGACTCAGCCACCTCTGGCTGGCTCCTCCTTCTGGGGGATGCCCAAGCTTCCGTTCCCAGCAGGGGCAGGTCTCAGCATGAAAGCCTCACCAGGGAGAGCCTCTCTTACGCACAAACTCATCCTGGGTGAAACAGAACCACGCTGAAGAGGGTGGCTTTCCGCAAAGCCCTCTCAGCATCTGCGCCTCCCTAGCACCCTCCCTCGCACGCGCACACACACAGACAGGGCGCAGCCCAGCTTCCCAGACCCTGCTTGGCCAGCCAGGCAGGGGTTCCCCTCCCCTTGCACTTGTGGCTCTCCTCCCTCTTCCCACCTCCTTCCTCCCTCCCCTGAGATAGCATCGTGATGACCCAGCACCCATCTTACAGGAACATCCCTGAGTTGCTGAGGCTGGGCACAGCCAGCAGATCTCCAGGATTACTCTCAGGTGACTGACAGCAGGAGAAACTGTCACAGCAGCAAAACCGCCAGCCCAGGGTTGCCAGGGCAATTCCTCCTCCTCTGTCCACCTCAGCCCTGGGGCTGAGGGTTCATTGTGCATCGTCGGAAGACATGATGTCTCAGAACTATAAACTGCTGATTGAGACAGCTCATCCCAGAACAGGGGTTTTGCTTGACTGCTCCCAATTACCCCCACCCCACCCAGCCTGGTCAGGGTGCAAGGAAGCTGGGAGGGGACAGCCCAGGAACAGCTGATGGGGTAAGGAATGCCTCAGCCACTCGAGTGGGAAAGAGGCAGGGTGCTGCACAAGAACAGGGGTAACTGCTTGGAAGTGAAGGGAGGGCTGTCCAGAAAGAAAGGAAGGGGCAGAGAGAGAAAGAAAAGGAAGGTGGGAGAAAGGAAGGGAAGGAGGAAAAGAGAGGAAGGGAAAGAAATGGACAATAATAACAGTAACACCTGCCAGGCACCATGCAGTGTACATCCCAGATATTTTCACATTGAATCCTCACACCCATACTGTGAAGTAGGTGCAATTCCATTTTGCGGGTGAGGAAACTGAGGCTTAGAAAGTTTAAACAACTTTCCCAAGGTCATTGGCATACCATGGGGGAGAAGGGGATGTTTGATCACTTAACATTGTTTAGAATGGCCAGTGCATGATGATAACAAAAAGCAGACCGACGTTTACCTGGTTTTATTATCATTTCTAAGTTCTCTGCAGACAAGCACCTCCTTATCCCACCGCCCTGCCCTGGGAACACCACTGTCCAAGGCCACGCTCCTGGTGGGTGGCAAAGCTGAGCCTGAACCCAAGTCCATCTGGCTCCAGAGGCTGCGCGGAGTCTTCTGCACTCGGCCTTCAGAGGCTCAGCACACTTGATGGGTTTCTCTAAGCCATCCCTCCTCTCCTCCCTCCTCCCTTAGCCCTTTCGCCTCCACAGAGGTCCTCTGGAGCCCTCACTTGGCCTCAGAGGAGTGGGCCACACCTTCCTCTAAGCAACCAAATTTAAACCCCAGGAGGCCAGAGCTGGGTGGGCAACTGTGCTGGCTCCCCTGTGTGCTCTTATGTCTCTGTACTGTCATGTCAAAGGGCTTTACTGTTCATTTCAGAGCCTGGAATCTCCTCTTCTGGAAATATCTATAAAACCAAATGCCTGACTTCATCCTCTCTTTTACTCCCTGCTCCCTTCTCCCTTTTCTCTTCCTGCTTTTAACCTTTGTCACGCATTCGTTCATTCGCCAAAACCATCTAGCATGTCTACCCTGTGCCCCTGATGTACTTGGCACTGGGGATATGGAGGAAAACAAAACACACAACAGTGCCTACCGCAATCAGGGAAGACAGACTAGACCAGCTAGAGGACACCAGAAGGTGCTAAGTGCTAAAGAGAGAAGCAAGACAGGGAAGGGGCACAGGAAGTACATGGGAGGCAAGTTTAAATAGAGGGTGAGAAGGTAACATATGAACAAAGATTTGAAAGGGCTGAGAGACCCCCCACATAGCTACTTGAGGAAAGAGAGTTCCCAGCAGAAGAAACACCAAATGGGAAATTTCCTGAGGTAGGAGTTGTCCTGCCTGTTTGATGGACAACCAGGAGGCCGGAGTAGCTGGAGCACAATGAGCAGCAGGACAGACAGAGGAAATGGGGTCAGGGAAGATAGTGAAGGGATGGAGGCAGCAAACCGTGTAGGGTCTTGTATGGAATTTACTCTGAGCACAATGGGAAACCACTGGAGGGTTTTGAGCATAGAAATGACATAATCTAACTTTTTTTTAAATCCCCTTCTCCCCCGAGATGGCTTCTTTGTCTCTCTGCTCACTGTGTATGCTTGCTATGTCTGCTCGTTGTCTCTGCTCATTGTGTCTGTTCATAGCGTTAGCTTGTTGCATCAGCTCTTCTTCTTTAGGAGGCACCAGGAACTGAACCCAGGACATCTCATATGGGAGGCAGGTGCCCAACTGCTCAAGCCATGTCCGCTTCCCGAGCATGTTTTTTAAGGATCACTCTGGTTGTGGTGTTAAGAAAAGACTGAAGAGGCAAAGGGGAAAGCAGGAAGACCAGCTTGGGGGACACCTCAGCAGACTCTGTGAGAAGTGATAGGCTTGAGCCAACATGGTACAGTAGGCATGGTGAACAGTAGGAGTCTAGATATATGTAGGATTTGCCAATGGACTGAGTGTAGGGTAGGGAATAAAATAGAGGAATGAAAGATGACTCCAAGATATTTGATCTGAGCCACTGTAGGGATAGTGAGGCTATCAAGAGGAACATATTTAGGAGGAAAAATCAGGAGTACAGTTTTGGACATTTTAAGTTTGAGATGCCTATTCAGTATCCAAATTAAGTAAAATATATGTGTGGAGTGCAGAGGGGAGGGCCTGGATAGAGATCTGCTTGGTGGTCATCAGTGGGTAGATGGTATTTGAAGTCATGATGCTATGTGACATCACCAAGGGGATGGATGTGAGTAAAGATGAGACCCCGTACAAGGACTAAGCCAAGCAGCACTTCAGCATCTAAAGGTTGGGGATAGGAGGAGGAATGGCTAAGAAGATTGACAAGAAGAAGCCAGTAGTGTGGGAAGAAAACTGGGAGAGCATGGTGTCTTGGAAATGAAGAAATGAAACTGTTTCCAGATAAAGGGCATGATCAAGGTGTCAAAAATAAGTCAGTGAGGGCTGGTGTGTAAATGAGGGCTGAGAACGGGCCACTGAATTCAGAAACATGAAAGTCACTGGTGCTCTTGACAAGAGGTATTCTCCTGTTATTATTTTCTGCTGCTTCTCGCTCTCACACATATGCCTGGTAGCCAGGTTTATGGAAAACAGTGCAGAACGAAGCTAGATAGCTCATGTCAAAAGCACATATCCCCTTCCAAATAGAATCCCAAATATCCCAAAGAATCTCCAACATCTGGTCAAACACAAGTCCCTGCAGGCACAGGACAGACGAGCCATGCTACATACTAGAATAGAAAGGGGAAACACCAACCTGGGCTGGCTCCTACATGAGAGCCACAGCCAGTGCTTAGAACTTTTCATTTTCTATCTAGATGCTTGGTGCTCTTTGTCTCTCGATCCTAACTGAAGATGCCTCAATAATTCAAGGAAAATGCATGGACAGAATGATAAATCAGCCCAGTGATTTATTGGGGGCCTCAAAATCAGGTGGTTAACTTTCCACTCAGATACACGGTCCAATGGTTGACATGATTTGGCCTCAAGTCATGCCATGAAAGGGTTGACTAGGGGAAGTCCTCAAGATAAATCTTTCATACCATGAGGTTAGAGACTATCTTTTCCATCTCTATAGCCTCCAAGAACACTGCCTGGTACAAAGTAGGTACTCAATAATTGTTGAATTAATTAACTAATAATTAATATTCTGAATGTCTCAAATCAAAAATGAGTTTTACTAACGATTCAACTCTCATATAAAAACATCCAAACCAGATCAACAAAGGACAGATAAAACACCGCCAAGGTTTTCTGACCATTTAGTTCATTTACAGAGATGGAATAAACTGGGTTCTTCCCTTATCGTTTGTTCCTTCTAGCTGTGCAGACCCTGTTCCTCTTTTGCGCCCTAATCCCTCCTCTCTTGGGGACCGTGTCCGTGCAGACACATTCCCTGAGATCCTCTTGCTGGAGCTATTGCCATCCTAACGTTCCAGTGGTTAGCCACATTTGCAGTGAAAAAGCCTATTGAATTTATGAACAAACCAAGCTAATGTCCCCATAATGGCAATTGTAGTAGACTTGTGGGAGAAAAATAGGACAATAAGGTTATATATGTTTATGAGTTTTTAATGTTTATAGGTGTGATATTATAGCCCTCGTCCTGATGAGAATAGGTGTGTCTGAGGTTTGCTCATTGCTAAGGAGGTTACAGGCATAAAGAGTTTCTGCTAACTACCCAAGCTCATAAATGCCTCCAAATGGCATTTTTTCACTTTTATAGGGCCAATCCTCTGATCACTATACACATAAAAGGGGGAGAGGGATCCACTAGCTTTAGAGGGACTCCTAGCTCCAGCTTACCCCACTTGACAATCGTTCCTTTGCTCCTGCACAGGAAGCCATCATGTCCTGCCGCTCCTACCGAGTCAGCTCTGGTCGCCGGGTTGGCAACTTCAGCTCTTGCTCAGCAGTGATACCCCAGAATTTTAACCGGTTCCGGGCCAGCTCTGCCTCCTGCAGGAGTGGGTTCGGCTTCCGTGGCCTTGGTGGCTTTGGGAGTCGGAGCATCGCCACCTTTGGACCATGCTCACCCCGGATAGCTGTTGTAGGACCTCGTCCCATCCACTGTGGAGTTGGCTTCGGTGCTGGCAGTGGGGTGCCCTTTGGCTTTCGTGATGGAGGTGCCATTGGTCTGGGGTATGGCGCTGGCAGTGGTGTTGGCCTGGGCTTTGGAGCTGGCGGTGGCCTTGGCTATGGCTTTGGCAGCCCTGGCTTTGGCTACAGAGTCGGAGGAATTGGAGTCCCAGCAGCCCCATCTATCACAGCTGTGACTGTTAACCAGAGCCTGCTGACTCCTCTCAACCTGGAGATTGACCCCAATGCCCAAAGAGTGAAGAGTGATGAGAAGGAGCAAATCAAGACTCTCAACAACAAATTTGCCTCCTTCATTGACAAGGTACCTATGATAGCTGAATCTCTGGGCTTGGGATGATGAGAGCTCAAATGCCTTGTGGTCTTCTCTCCCTTATGAAGAACTGGCTCAGGCCTAAGGCATCAACCCCGTATCCTTCAAGTGTCAATCAAAGGCATTATGGTTGACTTCTGGGTCACTCTGCTGCAGAATATGGACAAGCTTGAGAAAACACTGCATGGTGGGATAGGCTAAGATAGAGGCTGTATCTCCTGGAGGAAAGTGGATCATCTAGCCAAATATGAGGGCATTTGGGCAAACTAAGACCCTCCATCTGGGATTTAGAAATATCTCCCAAACAGACTAGAAATGTTAGAACCTCAGCCAGATGTTGGCTGCTATATGTTTCATCCTTTGGCTCTCTTTTTGAGATTGCCATAGTTTCTGAGGCTGGTGGCCACATTTGTACAAGTTTAGGAGAGTGGAGAATAGAGTTGAGTAATTTCCCATAAAAATCAAAGAATTCGTTCCATAATCTGGATTTTAAAATAATGAAATGTCAATTATGCGACACTGTATATAGTCTATACAACCAGATAATTACTTCTGTTTGCCTGCTTACAGTATTGCAGACACAGCCTGAGTTTAAACTGTTCCAAGCTGTGAAGCTCAGGTAATGAGCTTGTTCACTGGGAGTATGTAGTCAGGCAAACCATATCATTTAGAACCAAGCAAAAAGAGCTTTCCAGGCCTAAATTAAATTCACTTTGGACTCCACAAAGGGGAGTAGCTACAGCCTCACCTACTTGGGGTAACAAGCTTCAGCCAGAGTTGCCTCAGTTGAGGGCACTGCAGGGAATGGCTATTGGTAGTTCCTGGTCTTCAGGCCAATGTAAAGGAAGAGTGATGTGGACAATCCAAGAGAACCAACACCTCACAAGCCATGTCCACATGAAGCTGGAATGCTTTGATGGTGCCTGAGATTGGAAATTAACTTACGTGAGCTTCAGTTTCCTCATCTCCAAAATGGGGTGTGCGGTGGGGGGTTGGAGAAAATGATCTTTACGCTCCCTTCCTGCTCTACAGTCACTGTAATATCTGAGATGATGAAGCCCCATTCCAACCCAAATGAATTCCACTCTGCTCCTCATTCTCTGCTAGCAAGAGCTGACATTTTTGGATATAGGCAAAGCATCAGCTTCAGCAGAATCAATCTTTCTAAGTTCTTGACAGACTGCCTTACACCTTTTTGGTGGAAGGGGAAGTGGTACCAAAGTGTTTTGGTTCAAAACCCTCTATTTGTGGCTGACCTGGCTGAGCCTGAGAAGGGGATCACAGACCAGCCCTCCTAGCTTTTCCTGAGTTAGATGGGGGGGCAAAGTCAGCAGATGAGAGAACGAGGGCAGCCTGTGGTTAAGTGTCATCTGGGGCCATTTGAAAAACTGGGCAATGAGACGGTGACCCCATCAATCACTTCAATTGCCATTTTTTTTAACCCCTGTGAATTTAGGTGCGGTTCCTGGAGCAGCAGAATAAGCTCCTAGAGACCAAGTGGAACTTCCTGCAAGAGCAGAAATGTACCAGGAGCAATCTGGAGCCCCTCTTTGAGAACTACATCACCATCCTACAGAGGCAGCTGGAAGCAGGAACTAATGACCGGGTCCGGCTGGAGGCTGAGAGTAACCATATGCAGGACATCCTCGAGGGCTTCAAGAAGAAGTGAGTGACATCTGGGCTGCAGGACCGAGGATGGGAGTGGGTGGTCCCAAAAGTAGCCGCCAAACTCAGATGAGAGCAGCTGAAAGGACCAGGGCTTACTGTTGGTTACAATGGCAGGCTGGGGACAGGGCTGGGGTCAGTGACATGGCTGGTGGGAGAGGGAGGCTCCTCCTCTATAGCTTTTAAGGGGAGAGGAGACTAGGAATTGGGAATGATTTGTCCATAGGCCTGCCCATGAAAAGGGATAAGTTGGCCCCAGAAATGGGTGGCCTCTGGTTTTGAAAATCGTGCCCAGTTTCAGCACTGAATTGGGTGTCCTCTTCCCTCTCTAGTCAAGTGTATGGTGCTAATTCTTTTCTAACCGAGGAGCATAGCAATGGTCCAGATGTTCGCACCCCAAATTCCAATTTGAGAAAGTAAAACGGATTGGAGAACTGAGAGCCGCTGGTTCATAAGAGGTCCTAAATGTGGGAGAGAGAGGATGATACAGCATGGGGGTGGCACCAGGAAGACATGCTTCCACTTGGAGCAATCTTAAACAGGTCACAGGGGATTTAGGAGTCACTGACTCTCAGTTCAGAGTGAGAACTTCCCTCCTAACGCTTATTATCCCAGGTATGAAGAGGAGACGGTATTGCGGGCCAATGCTGAGAATGAGTTTGTGGCTCTGAAGAAGGTAAGACAGAGCAACAGATCCAGGCAAACTTCTCCTCCAGGCAGGCAAATGTTCTCAAGACCCTCCCTGCCAGGAAAACCCCAGGCATCCCTATGGAGTCTGGATCTACTTACACAAACACAGTAGGGACCCTGAGATCAAAACATGTTCCCTTCAAGTTTCTGATTTGGCCTCAATTGTTTATGATCAGGGCTTTGTGAGAGCAAAGATCCGAAGAGATGACCTTTTAAGTATCTTTTATTATCCAGATTTCTCCTTGCCTCTAAATAAGCATCAGGGCTGAGACTACATTTAGAGAAAATTTCTAGCAGCCCCTGGGGGAGTTTTCACATTCTAGTGGGGAGAAGAGTCACTAAGCATTGTTTCTATTCCATGACTTCACAACTCATCCCCAAAGCCCTGGGCTGGCCCTGTGGGAAGTGGCCTGCTCTTCACACCCATGTCTGGACCCTGCCATGGTGGGAAGGTGAAACAGACACACAGGTAATGAGTACTTTGTCCTTCTCTCCTTTATGCAGGATGTGGATACAGCTTTCTTAAATAAGTCTGATCTGGAAGCCAATGCAGATTCTCTAACCAGTGAGATTGATTTCCTGAAAAACCTGTACTTTGAGGTAAGGACACACCCTCTGTGAGTCACCCAAGGAAGCAGTTCAATTCTTGGCCTGGACTCCCTAAGGGTTTAGTCTGGGACGGCATCACTTCAAACATTTGCTATCAGACATCTTTCCTCCCACTCAAATCTGTATGTTCTATATGCCAATGTAGCTACAAATGGAGAAGGTAAGGTAAGCAGAAGAATTCTCAGAACTCTGACTCAGGCCTTCGAAAAAAATGCCTTGGATTTGTACAATCCAACTCCTTATTTAGCCATTCCAAAAACTGAGTTCTAGAAACTTCACTTCCCATCTACTAATTGGAAGACTCTGGAAAACTGATGTGCCAGGAGATGTTAGGGACAAAAAAGAGTTTGACCTAATTAGCTAAAACAACTCACCATCTTTTGCTTCATAAGTGGTCTGTTTGTTCTGGTACAGACCCCAGCCAGAGCTAAATTTCTGGTTCTGAGCAGCATGAGTTTTCTTCAGCCCTTGGAGGCCAGTTCCAAGCACCCTGGTTCTATTAAGGACTTGGGATATATGAATTTCCAGACCACCAAGTTCCAAAATACTGTCAGCCCTCAATGATCCAGGACCAACACAGCCACCTTGCAAATAGTCTAAAGAAAAGTTTAAGCCCTGGCATGGCCCCCAATGCCCTCCACAAAGTCCCTAATTTTAGCAAATGAAAATGTTAAAGGATGTCTCCAAAATGCACAAAGGTTCTAAAGTCAAACGAAAATGGTTGTCTGCTCCACTGCTTTGCTCTAAGCCAATGAGCCAGAGCTGGCCGCAATGCTCTCTGCTCCTGACACCACATTCTAGGGCCCCTATATCAGTCCTGGCCACTGAGAGGGGCCCTCAGCCCATTTGCTTGCTGGTCTCCCAACACAGGAAATCCGGTTGCTGCAGTCGCACATCTCAGAGACATCGGTCATTGTGAAGATGGACAACAGCCGGGACCTGAACCTCGACGGGATCATTGCCGAGATCAAGGCCGAGTATGAGGAGATCGCCAGGCGCAGCCGGGCTGACGCTGAGGCCTGGTACCAGACCAAGGTGGGCAGGGGGAGGCTCGGGAAGGGGTCTGAGCAGTCCTGGGCTAAGGCTCAAACAAGAGAGTTGGCCCAGAGGAGGGCTGAGGCCCCCAACTCGGTAGCCTGACCCTGAACCCATGGCACACCCCCCGCTGCCCCCAGTATGAGGAGATGCGGGTGACGGCCGGCCAGCACTCTGACAACCTGCGCAGCACACGGGACGAAATCAACGAGCTGACTCGTGTGATCCAGAGGCTGAAGGCAGAGATCGAGCACGCCAAGGCTCAGGTGGGCAAAGGAAAGGAGAGGAAGCGCCAGGGGAAGGAGAGCTAGGACCCAAAACTTTGGGGAGCCCCAAGTCTGATGAGGTGGGGGAGACCACCAAGACCCAAAAGCAAACAAACGGATAGAGGGATTCATCCAGGAAGGCTTCCTGGAGGAGGAAAATGTGTATCCCACATAGAAGGAAAGGCCTGGTGCAGACACAGAGGGAGAAGGTGAAACAGGAAAACTAGGTTTATTCCCTGGACACCAGGAATCTTGGGGAAGCAGGAATTGGGAAGGGCACAAGAAGTAGGGATGGAAACTGAAGAAAAGCCATGCCCTGTCCCCTAATGACACCAAACTTCAGGGTCGCCAATCCCTGGGAAAGCAGCTACCCAGAACTCCATCTCCGGCTTAGCACCCAGCTGAGTGCCCCCCCCACCCCCCGCCGCAATAGGGAGTTTCTAACCTCCCAACCCACACTCCACTTGGCCCCTGCCAAAGCTCAACTGCAATCTGCCCTCCTTGCAGCGTGCTAAGCTGGAGGCCGCACTGGCCGAGGCAGAGCAGCAGGGCGAGGCAGCTCTCAACGATGCTAAGTGCAAGTTAGCCGAGCTGGAAGCTGCCCTGCAGCAGGCCAAGCAGGACATGGCGCGGCAGCTGCGCGAGTACCAGGAGCTGATGAACATCAAGCTGGCTCTGGACATCGAGATCGCCACCTACAGGCGCTTGCTGGAGGGCGAGGAGCATAGGTGAGTGCTCTCCGTGCAGCAGGAGGGAGTAAAGTCAAATTTAGCATCTAGAAAGACCAACCAGGGGGTTGGGGGAAGGGACGCAGACAAGCAGGTGAAGAATTGAAGAATATCTGAAACGAGCCATCTCTAGAGGTGATAATACCTTTCCTGCAAACATCAGTCAGGGGTTGCCATTGGCAAGGGATTAGAGGAAGGTTTTAGATCTGTGGCTCCCAAATGCATATGCACAGACAGGCTACAGAATCGCCGGCAGTTTTGCTTCGTTGGTTAGTTTGTTTAAAAATAATAATAATAATAATAATAACACATTTCCTCAAATATTTTGGCTCAATCGTTTTTCAAAGCTCACAGCCAGAGGTGAGAAGCACTGGTTCACTTGATTACTCAGCCAAAGAAGTTCTTTCTATAGCAAGTACGATTTCAGGGAATAACAGACTTGTTTCTTTGTCTCTCCAGGATCTGTGAAGGTGTTGGACCAGTGAACATATGTAAGAAACTTGTCTTTTCCCTCTTCATAAATTCCTCTCCCGGGGCCCTCCAAATTGCCTTTAAACTGGAGCCCACATGGGGTCAGGAGCCTGCCAAGAGGATGGCTGGGCTGGTCCCGACAGTCTGGGGAGCAGGGCCCACCAGTCCCTGGACCGGGAGGATCTCCTTAGCAGTGGCCTGAGATCTCCTCGGAGCCCACCTTCCCCAGGGTGTAGCAGTGGCTACAAAGTGGGAGAAGGCTCCAGAAGAAAGTCAGCCTTTTTTGTTTCAAGACCAGGGAAGGGATATAAAGGTGAGTGCTGGGGAGTTATTTACGCCCTGATGGCAGAGGAGAGGACATGGCTGAATGGAAGCCCCACCTGCTGCTCCCATTATGCCCAAAGCGTGCAGGGCACTGTGCTAGGCACTGCAGGGCAGGGTAGAGGCACAGATAAGTGCAAAACCCAGCCCCTGCTCTCTGGAACTATAGTCTTCTTGAGAAGATGAGTGCTATCCACCATCAACCTAATCCTCAAAGGATCCCTGGAGGAACAGGTATTGGCATCCCATTTGCTCACTCAGAGAAAATAGGTGATTTGTCTGAAGTCACAAATTTAGTCATCGGCACAGCCAGAATTCAAACCTATTTGGCTTCTGATTCCAAAAGCAATGAGAGGGTCAGACAGGGGAGAGCGCCTGCAGAGAGAGGGAGCCGGCAAGAAATGGCTTTCTGCAGGAAGTCACACATGTGGCAGGAAGGGTTTGGGTAAGAGGAGAGGTTGTACCCTCCGCAGCAGGGTTCCGATCTAAGCAAGGGTGCTGGGGCAGGGAGGAGTATGGGGTGGAGACCAGAGGGCTACCAGTGCAGAGCCGCTGACTCTGGGTGGGAAGAGCGCTGGCAAGGGCTGGTGTTGGAGGGGTTTCTTGTGTGCTGGCCTAGGTGAGAATGTGAGGCCCACCAAGGCGCATAATGTAACTGGAAGAACATCCTTCCGACCCCCTCTCCGCCATGGCTTTATGGAGGCAACTGCTATAGCTGGATAACATGACTCCTTTCTGCCTCACACAGCTCAATCCGACTCTAGCTATATCTAAGTGACTGTCGATCAAAAGACGTATGCAAACATCCAGGGAATTGGCTGAATTCTTCCATTCTAATCTGGATGCTTGACCTTAGTATAATCACAGCCTTCTGAGTCACCCAGACAAGAGAAGGACAGGATATAGACGACAGGGAACACTTCTACCCGGGGCCACTTCCTCTGATGCCAAAAGCCCTGGTACCCACTGCTCCCCAAACCGCCTTTCCCAGGCGCTAGACCCCCGACGTGCAGCCCCAGCGGGGAGCAGGGAGGGCTGGACCCCGGGGCCCCGGGTGAAGGGACGCCCCCAGGCGGCAGCCCCCCTGACGGTTTCTTCCTCCCGCAGCGGTGAGCAGCTCCCGGGGCGGCGTGGTGTGCGCGCCCGAGCCCTTCCTCCCGTGCGCGCTGCCCCGCGGCGGCGTGGTCTTCTCCAGCAGCAGCAGCAGCCGCTCGGCCAGCGGGCTCCTGGCTTCCAGCGGCGCCTGCGCCTCGGGCCTGGGCGGGGCCCGGGTCGCCGTGGGCGGCGGGGAGCTGCTGAGCTCCGGCGTCCGGGGGCCCACGGTGCTCGTGGGCGACGCCTGCGTCCCCAGCGTCCCCTGCCCCCTCCCCGTCCAGGGGGGCTTCAGCAGCTGCAGCGGCGGCGGCATCGGCGGCGGCATCAGTGGCCGCGGCTCCAGCGTCCGCTTCGTCACCACCACCACCTCCCGCCACACCAAGTACTGAGAGCTGAGTACCGAGAGCCACTGCTGAAAGAAGAACCATCTCGACGGCCCCTGCTTTCATCCCTCGAGGCGCGTGGACTCTGTGCCTGAGGGCTTCCAGACACCCCTCCTGCCAGGAATCCGACCCTCGATTCTCCCCCAGGGGTCGCTCTGCCTGGCCCTGAATCCTCTTAGCGAATTTTTCACCATGTAGGCGCGCCATCCGCAGCCCCAACCAGGCTGGCTTCTCCCCGACTCCCAATTTCCTTCCTTTGGATCACTCCTCACCATCCAGCTAAACAGCCTCAAGAAACGCACATTCAGGAAAAAACAAAAACAAAAACAAAAAAAAAACAGGCCACCTGGGGAGAAAAGGAACCGTTCAAGGCCAAAAAGAATGTGTGTGGCACCATCATCATCCATGGCTTTGGAGTAATTTGGAGAATCTAGTTGACTGTCCATGCTGCCAGCGTCTTTAGCCTGCAGTCCTTTGCTTCCTTCCTCTAACCTTTCCCTGGCAGGAGAAGGTTCTTTCCTTCTCTTCCTAACCCAGAAGGATCCAAAGTCCTTGGTGGCTCAGGGAATCCCCTGAGATGGTTCTCCCTGTTCTCCCAGTGGCATATGTCCTAGATGTTTCTTTTCCTGGGTTGGTGGTTTTACTCGGGCCTGTGAGTCCGGGAGGTGGATGGGGTGCTGGTGGAGAGATGGGCTCTGCTACACCCCACGTAGCCGTGCCCTGGTTGATAGTGTGAGGCTCAGCCCTGTCTGTTGCAGGAGGGTTTGTGTCTGCAAGCTCCGGGGAGGGCTGGGGGTGGGACTGGGCTGCCTGTTTGTACTGCTCTTTGTGTTCCTGGGTTTTCAATAAACTTGCCAAGCTAATTTCACAAAGACTCTGGCCTCTCCTTCTGGATCCTCCTGGACTCCACCAGCTAGACAGCCCACCCTACTCAGGACCTGCCAAGGGCAGTCCTGGTAACCTAGGCAGAGGGAAGGAACTGCAGGAACTGACAGTTCAGCAAGGAGTAGGAGACATGTACCAAAGGCTCTGAAAACAAGTATCAAGCAGCCCACTTCCCTCCAGGCATCATCCTATACCTCAGATTTGCCCTTCTCCTAACCAAAGCCATACTTTCACCTGTTCTCCAGGTCCTACTTCTCCCAGTTCCTCCAGTATCATTGCAGGGACTTCCTGGTCTTTCTACCCCCACTCCTGTCTCCATCCAATTCATTCACCATGATACAGGGAAAGTGATCTTTCTCACATAGAAAACTGATCATGGCTTTCCTCTGCTTATAGCCCTCAGTGGCTCCCCATTGTCTTCCAGAAACAGCCCAAGCATACCAGCCCTATAGGATCTGCTCAAACATTTCCAACTCCTACCATCCCCTCCACACACTCCATTTACTGTCTTCCACCCTTTTTTCATTCACTCAACAAACATTTGATAAGTGCCTACTACACACCAGCCGTGCAGCTGGGAAAATGATAGTAAACAAGATTTGGTCTTTACCTTCAAAGAGCTTATATAGTCCAGTTTGATAGGTGGACAGGTAAACAAAAATAAGCAATGACGATTCAATATGCTGAGTGCTGTGTTAGCAGTAGAATCAATGCTAAATGGATAGAGGAGAGGTCCTATCCAGACTTTGACCATCAGGGAAAGTTTCCTGGAAGATGTGATGTCCAAGCTGAAATGTTGAGCTAGCTGTACTGAGAAGGGGAGGTGTCCCAGGTAAAGGCAAGAGCGGGTGCAGAACCGAGAGGTTGGAGAGAGCACGACAAGTTTGGGAACCTACCTGGAGTTGAATATGACCATAGCACAGAGTTGCACAAGGGGGTACAGGAGTCAGCCAAGGCAGCACCCTGGTCATCGCTCCATTAAGGCACAGAGCTCACAAGAGGGCTTGTTTGTAGGTCTGCCTCATCTCAAGAGAGTCCTCTTTTTTAGAGAGCTAGAGGTACATCTTTCGTCTTTTTATATTTTGCCTTACCCAGGCCTCAACCAGCACTCTGAGGACCTGCAGGTTACTGTACTTACAAGGTAAGGTTGGCCTGACTCTGGACTCACCAGCCCCCCGACCTCCTACTTCCTCCCTCACCTGCCATGTGCCCATGTGCAAAGTCACAGCCACCCCGCAGGCAGCGGCGGCATCCAGGCAGCCCCCAACCGGACTTGGTGCCTCCCCTCAGCCAGACCTACATGTATCCTGTGCCGACGTCAGTTTATTGCCTCAGCTCCAAATTCACTATTCATTCCCTGCTCTGTGACAAATGGTGCTGCTTCATTCAGGTATTTTTTCTCTGCCAGCTGCCAGGATGTTCAGCTTTGTCAGTAGATATTGCAGTTAGCCACTGCAGAAGGAAGGGACCGTCCTTCCATGGTGCTGTCTCGGCAGGCTCCTGCTCAATATCTCCAGTGCCGGGTTCCTGCAACAGACTGTCTATAGTACCAGGCTCCTGCAGCAGCTAGCATTTGACAGTGTTCTATATCCATTCCTGATTTTAAAAAAACACAGAACTCTCAGCAGACTCAGAAGAGAAGAGAACTCCCTTAACCTTGTAAAAGGCACCTACCAAAAAAACCTACAGCTAACAAAGTACTTAATGGGGAAAGACTAATGCTTTCTCCTTAAGATCGAGTTCAAGATAAAGATGCCTGTTCTCACTATTCTTATTCAGTATTGTATATGCCAACCTAGCCATTGCACTAGTGCAAAGAAAGGAAGGAAAAGTGGGAAGGAGGGAGAGAGGGAGGGAGGGAGGAAAAGAGGGTTATATAGGTTGGAGAGAAGAAATAAATGTTTCCATTTTCAGAAAATGCAATTTTTTACACAAAAAATCTCAAGGAATTTAAAAAAAAACAAAAAACAAAAACAAAAAAAGCCCTACTAGAACTAATAAATGAGTTTAGCAAGGTTGCAGGATGCAGGGTTAATATACAAAAATAATTGTATTTCTATATAGTAGCAATGAACTATTGGAAATTAAAATTTTTAAGTACCATTTATAATAGTACCCAAAAAATGAAATACTTATGTCTAAACCTTTAAAAAGTATATGAAGGATCTGTCTACTGTAAACTACAAAACAATGAAAAGAAATCAAAGTAGACTTAAATAAATGGAAAGCTATTCTGTGTTCACAAATTGGAAAACTCAATACTGTTAAATGTTCAGTCTCACCAGAGTGTTTCATAGGCTTAACGCAATCCCAATCAAAATCCAAGCATGATTCTCTACAGATATCACGAAGATGATTGTAAAATGTTTATAGAAAGACAAAGATCTAGAATAGCCAAAACAATTTTGAAATAGAAGGACAAAGTTGAAAGATTCACACTATCTGATTTAAAAACTTATCAAGCTACAATAATCAAGACAATATGATATTGGCAAAAGGATAACAATGAAACAGAATAGAAGGTCTAGAAATACTTAATGGTGAGAGACTGAATGCTTTCTCCTTAAGACTGAGAACAAGATAAAGATGCCTGCTCTCACTACTCTCATTCAATATTGCATATGCCATCCTAGCCATTGCACTAGGGCAAAGAAAGGAAGGAAGAGAGGGTGGGAGGGATATATGAGGGATATATGATCAATTGATTTTTTCTTAAAGGTACAAAGTCAATTCAATGAAGAAAGAATAATCTTTTCAACAAGTGATGCTAGATAATTGGACAGCCATATTTTAAAAAATTGAATCTTATGCCTTGCACCTTACACAAAAATTAACTCAAAATACACCATAGGCTTACATGTAAACCTTAAAATTATAAAATTTCTGCAATAAAACCCAGGAGAAAACCTTTGGATCTTTTTTAGGCAAAGATTTCTCAGATACAACACCAAAAGCACAAATCTCTTTTTAAAAAATGACTGAAAGGATTTCATCAAAATTTAAAACTTCTACTGTATGAAAGACACTATTAAAATGAAAAAGACAAGCCACAGATTGGGAGAAAATTTTTGCAAACCTCATATCTAACAAAAGATTTGTATACAGTTCTCTAAACGAAAACTTTCAAAACTAAAACATAAAAAAAGCAAACAATTCATTTTTTTAAAATTAACAGACACTCCACGAAAAAAAAAGATGGCATACAAATGGCAAATAAGTCAACATGAAGAATTAAATCTCATTTGTCATTAGGGAAATGCAAGTTAAAATCGCAATGAGATACCACTGCACATCTATTAGAATAGCTAGAGAAATATTGACAATTCCAAGTACTGTCAAGAACTGGAACTGTTCTTGGGAATGCAATGGTACAACCACTTTGGAAAACAGCTTGTCAGTTTCTTATAAAGTTAAATATACACTTATCATATGACTCAGCAAACCCGCTCCTAGGTAATTACCCAAGAGGAATGAAAGCTTACATTCATGCAAACACCTGTATTTAAATATTTATAATGGCTCTATTTGTACCTGCCAAAAATTGGAAACATCTCAGGTGCCCTAACAGTGGGTGAATGAAGTGTGATGCAGTCATACAGGGGACTACTATCCAGCAATAAAAAAGAACAAACTGCTGATATACACACAACAACATGAAAGAATCTCAAATGTGTTGTGCAACATGAAAAAAAGCCAGGCTTAAAAGACTGTATATTGTATAATTCCATTAATAATACATTCTGGGAAAGGCAAGACTATAGGAACAGAAATTGATCAGTGATTGCCAGTCCTAGGGGTAGAGGGAAGAGTTGGCTACAAAGAGGCTACAGAGGGAATTTGGGGGATGATAGAAATATTCTGTACCTGTATATGTTAGTCAATACTCATAGAACTGGGGGGAGGGGGGAAATAAATAAATAAATAATAAAATCTTTTTAAAAAAACTCATAGAACTGTACACCCAAAACAGTAACTTTTACTGTATATAAATCCCAAAAGTGAATGTTTCATCAACTGAATTGGTCACATTGCTCAAATTTTTCCAACAGCTCCCATGTTACACTGAGTTTTTTAAAAAAATGTTTTAAAATGACCTACCAGGCCCTACACAATCTCTCCTCCTGTTATTTCTGTGGGCTGACCTCTAAAACTCTGCCCTGCCGCCCTCCACTCCATCCATCCTCAAATATACCAAGCCTTCCCCCACCTCAAGGCCTGTACCCTCTCTCTTCCCTCTGCCTAGAGCATTTCCTCCAAATATATTATGGCTCGATCCCTCACCTCCTTCATCGCTTTGTGCAAATGAACTTTTCTACAGGTCTTCTTCTGTAAAATCGATACCGTCCCCTCCCTACGCTTTATTTTTCTCCGTAGCACGGGTTACCAATAGCAAACTACATGTTTTATTTCCTTTATTTCCTGTGTAGCGCACAAGAATGCAGGCTCTCCACAAGCAGGGCCTTTGTTTCTTTTGTTCATGGCTCTATCCTGAGTATGGAGAACACTGTCTAGCACATAGTAGGTGCTCAAGAGACACTGGATAAAGGGAGGAGCAGGCTGCAGCCAGGAACTGCCAGAGTGAGGCAGGGAGTGGCAAGATCAGGAGCAGTCAGGCTCCGAAACGGTCTTGTTGGCTTGTGCGTTCTCTTGTCTGATGTCTGACCTCTCTCACTAGAAGAGGCTCCATGAGGGCTAGATCAGCCCAGATCATCAGAGAGCCTCAGGCTGTACCAGGAAATTTCAGTAAATATCTGTAGAATGAAAGAGAGGACGGCGGAGTCCAGATTTCAAGAAGTGCAGATTCTAAGTATTCACAAAGGAAACTAAGTCACCATTTTCCAGGCACTGGCCGCAGACTGGTTTGGTTAGAGTGACTCACTCTCTTGCCAGGGCAGTCACATCCCACATGTGCCCCCTACCGACCAGACTCCTCAGCAGCATCTCCACCTGGTAGGAATTTGGGGCAGCAAGGCACATTCCAGAGAATTTTCCACTAGAAATCTTGGCCTGTATGTCCATCTCCTGTGTCCCATAACTGAGGAAATACAACCCCCCAAAGATGCCCAGGCCCTAACTGGCTTCACGAGCCCTTCTAGGCCAGGGCCCTCCTGCCAGTCTGTTCTTCTCTGGGTCAAAGCCCAGGAGGATATTCAAAATTGTTAACAATTAGTAAAGTGCAGCCAACAACCAATAAGAGAGCATGCTGATGGGAACATTCCAACAGCCTGTCGCCTGAAGTCCAGCCCAGGATTCCCCAGGAAGACAGAAAGAGACAGGTGGAAAGGGTAGGCTCTCTCTGAACCAGGACTCCTGGGGAAGCCACAAGGATTTCCAGTCTAGCTCAACAAAGGAAAGTGCTTTCCTGCAGTCAGAACCAGCCGATGATGAATTGGGCTGATTTGGGTGGTAATGAAATCCCTGTCATAGAGGTATGCAAGCTCAGTTGGGGTGAGTTTTTGGTAGAATCACACAGAGGTGATTGGACTGCATATCCTCTAAAGTCTCTGGCAAGCCTAAAAGCCTATGACTGCAGGAACTGAGTTCCCCTTTCTTTCATGGTCTTCCTGGGGAACCAAGCTAAGCATCTGCCTACAGTGGGTCCCTTGGGACAGGGTATATACAGACTGAGCAGGAAAAGACCTGGGGATGGAGCCTGCATAAAACCCTATCCATGCATCCCTGAGCCTGGCCACAAATACCCCAAGCCTGTCTGTCGCTCCTGCAGAGAGTAGCCCAGCATGCAGGCTTGAGCAGGGGCAGGCTGTCCTGTGGCCTGAGCCTGGGAGTCCACTCAAGGGGACGAACCACTACCCCTCATCCCCATTCCAACAGCCCAGGTCTTAGCATCTGCAACACCCTTTCCTAGGTCCTCAGCAGAGCAGCTCACTTTCATGGAAGGTGGTGTTAGGCATGAAAGCCATGAACTTTGCTCTGGGCATACCTGAGTTCAAACCCTGGGTCCTCTGCTTACTAGCTGGGTGACTGACGGTAATAACAGGTAATGATAAAAATGTCTAACAGATATTGAACCAAGCAGTGTTCCCAGTGCTTTTTTTTTTTTTTTTTTTTTTATTCATTTATCCCCCCCCCCTTGCTGCTTGTGCTCGCTGGGTCAGCTAACCATGCCGTGCGGGCGGGCTTGCCTTCACCAGGAGGCCCCGGGAACCGAACCTGGGGCCTCCCATATGGTAAACGGGAGCCCTACTGATTGAGCCACAGCCGCTTCCCTCCCAGTGCTTTTTGTACTTGAACCTGCTAATTCTTCCAATAACCTTATAAGGCAGGTACTTTTATTATTTGACAGATGACAAAACCGAGGCACAGAGAGATTAAGTAAGAGGTGGAAGTGGCAGTCTGACACTGGAGCTCACACTCTTCACCTGTCTCTTAATCAAAAAGCCTCTTCCCTCCTCTGTGAAATAGAAAAATATTTCCTACTTCAAAGGGCTGTCATGAAAATTACATATCTAAAGGGCTTAGGGCATAGCCAGCCTGGCACACATTGGTGCACAATAAGTGTTTGCTATTGTTTTGATGATGGCGACGGTGGCTATAACCGTTATTTCTATTTTTATTATTAATGGAAAATGGCCGTGGCCGGCAGCTCGACCACTCCAGCGTCAAACAGGGGTGGATGCGTGAGTGCCAGAGGACTCGTTCCTGTCCGAAGCGCTGGAGACAGGTGCCACACCCAGGCCCCGCAGCCTTGCCAGCTCCCGCTGCGACGGCGCCTCTGCCCGGCCAGCTGTGGAGGTCTACTGCCCTCTGCTGGCCGACAACTTCAGCAGCGTCGCGCCGAGAGATTAAAGTGGTGACATTTTTTGGCGGGGGGGGGGGGGGGGGGGCGCGCGGAGTCTTTTAAAGCTATTTTTTCCTCCAAAATTGTGTTTAGGACACAAACACGACAACAGTGAATAGCATCTTTTTAAAAGGAATTCCACCCTTCTCTCATCAGCCTGACACAGCACTGTTTTCACCATTCTGTGCGTGCTCAGAAAATCACAGCCTGGAGGCAGAAAAGAGCCTTAGAAGGATTTGGGAAGTGTAGTTTCCCCATTGGGTGTCCTCCTAGGGCCTCAAAGGCCAAGGCTTCCCACAAGGTGACATTTTCTGCCAAATATCCAATATTTAAAGCGACAGATATCCATTCACTTATTCATTCAATCAGCTAACAAATATTTGCTGTGCGTTTACTATAGTCCCGCAAATGTGGAGCTCCCTGTTCCCATGGATTTTACATTTGGGGGAAGGAGGGGAGACAGACAATAACCAATAAATATAATAAACAAGTAAATTATAGGAAGAATTAGAAGGCAATAGTGCTGTGGACAAAGGAAATAGAACAGAGCAAGATTTTCCAGATGGGGAATACCCTGGGGGGGGCAGGCTGTCACTTTTTTTTTAAGAGGTCCTGGGGATTGAACCCAGGACCTCGTGCATGGGAAGCAGGTGCTCAACCACTAGCTACACCTTCTCTGGGCTGTCATTTTTGAGTGAAGGGCCAGGGAGGCCTCTTTGAGAGGTGGTATTTGAGCAAAGACCCACAGAAGGTGATGGAGCAAGCCACGTGGAAAAGAAACAGAAGTGCAAAGGCCCCGAGTCAGTAGTGTGCCCAGCATGTTCCAGGCCAGTGTAACTTCTGAGAGCAGAGAGACCAGAGGAAGGAGTTAGGTGAGAGAGGGACCCACAGAGAGAACAGGCAGGGCCTTGTTCTCATTAGAAACTTGTCTTTTACTCCCAGTGAAATGGGGAGTCATTGGGGCTCTTGAGCAGAGGAGTGATATGATCTGACTTAATGTTTTAAGGGGACCTCTCTACTGTGCTGGGAATGGACTGTAAGAGACCAGGGGCAAGCAGGCATACCTGTGTATCAATCTTGATTGGTTTTATAACTAAATAAGTATATGGCTTTATATAGCTGTTTTCCTCCTAAGATTTCGGAAAATGGTTCCACAGCTTTAAAAAAGAAGCAAAAGTTTCAAAATCATTCCTATGGTATGATTCTGAAATGAGAGGCTCTGTATTTACCAAGCATTTGCTCTGGCCCAGAGCAGCCATGGGAAACAGCAAAGCCACCAGGGAAAGCTACCTGCAGGAGGGTGGGTGGGTGGGCAGAGTTTGGGAAGAGAGTATGGAGTTTCTTGGTGTTCCTGGTGGAAAAGCCCTTGGAGGGAAAGATGGGGCAGACCAGGGAGCAGCTGTGACAGACGGGTGAGGACTCCCAGCCCACAAGCCCGGCCAGTTCACCCAGTGCCTCTGTTTGCTCCGACCCTCGCTGCTCTCAGAGTCTCTGAATCATGCCCAAGTCTTATAAAAGCCAAAGAAAGTGTTTTGGAGCTAGAATACCCTTTGAGAGCTGTGTCCCAGCACCAGAGAATGGCATAAATGTGGGGGCATCATAAAAAACCTGGGAGAAGTCCAGCAGGGTTATAGGGTGTGACACTTCAGCTGTGTGCCCAGGACAGGCCCTACCAATGGAGAGCTGGTCAGGGTTGACACGGGAAGTAGACAGCTGGGAAGGACCCGTAGACAGTACGTGAGAGCCCTGGCAGACACAAGCACAAAACAGGGGTGGCCAACAGGCAGCCCCGGGGATAGACAGGGCAGGATCAGGGAAGGTAGCAGCACTCCCATATCCCTTGAAAAATCCAGACAGTCTTCCTGGAAGCAAGGGGGCTTTAAGCACAGTGGAGAGAGCAAAAAGGAAGGGAGGCAGTGAGCCCCTGGTATGGGGGAGAAAGCGTGTTACCCTGGAAAGCATCCCAGCTTAGGGGCAAACGCAGGAGGGGATGGGAGCAGAGGCAGGTGGGTCTGAGACCAGAGTGAGGATGCCACTGGGGAATCTCCAGGTGTGCACCAGGGAGCAGGTGCAGAGGGAGTTTACAAGATGTCCGTCCTCCAGACTAACAAGCCCTTGAAGACTTCCTTTAAGAAGTGACTTCTCGGGAGCATTTTAAATTATAGAAAGGACATGGGTTCTTGAACAGGCATCCCCGAAACTAGGTGTGGCATTCAAAAGGTGTGGGGCGTGGGGGGACAGGACCAAAGAGGATGGTGAATGGCTGCACTTGAGACATGAGGGTGTGGAACGGGATAATTGGAGTTACCTGAGAAGCCCAGGAGAGGGCATTTTATGGCTTACTTGCTGAGACAGAGAGGAGAAATCACAGCCGCCCTCTGGTTAGGTCACGAAGGCTTCCTGGGAGAGGTGGACTTTCTGGGATATTCCAGGAAAAGGTGTGACCAAGGAGAAGGCTTGGGAGTAGGGAGAGGGGGTGAGGGAAACAAATAAGGCACAGATGGCAGTAATTGAGGAGGAGGCCAGGGAAAGAGGTGGGGGGTGACAGGTAGGAGCAGCCAGTGGCCATGGGTTCTCTGCCCCTCCCTTGGATAGAGCCAGTCAGCAGAGGCCCACGCCCCCGGGGTCTACACAGGCCCTCCAGCTATGTCCAGACTGACCAGGTCTGCGAGTTTCCAACTGCCCTGGATGACCTGGGACAAGCCCATGAGGACTCCACCTCCCTCCCCTCTTTGCTCTCAGCCCAGCTTCTGCTGGGCTCAGCACAGCCACCTGCAGCAATGCACATGCCACCATGTCCCATCCCCATGCCGGGCTGGGCCTGTCCTCACTCCTGGGTGCCCCCCCCCCAGGGGGAGGGGAATGAACACCTTTGTTCTGCCTAAGGATCGTCTTGAGGGTCCTAGATGTATATCTTGTTTCTAAAAACAGTGGAGTATCTCCCAGGTCTCCTGACTCCCCTGGCTCCCCCTTCCCCATCCTAGTGCCCAGGCCAATTCGGGGTGGAGGTTTGGGTGGCATGTGTGTTGGGGGGTGTGGGTGAGCCACCGATGCAGGAGCCTCCCTCCAGGACAAGCCTCTACTGTCTTCTGCCCCCAAGGAGAGGCAGAAATGGAGCCCTCTGTTTCCACCAACTTCAACCGACTGGGGGAGAGCAGAGGCTAAGAGGAGCTGTGAAGGTGAGGGTCCCTTCACTCCCCTCTATTGAAGGGCTCCAAATCTCCTGTGGCCCACAGCACAGCAGCTCCAGGTCTACACAGCAGGTGGTCAGTGAGTGCCTGTCCAAAGCACCAGAATTCATCCCTGGACCCAGGCCAACAGGGCCTCCGCAGAGGGGAGTGGCTGGGAAATCATGCCCAGTGCTCCCTCAGTACGGCCTCCTCCTCTCCCCACCCCCAGACTCCACCCCAAATTTCTATACAAGTGAAATCCCATTAAAGAAAACACAAAAAGCAGCGTGTGAAAAGGTAAAGGAGTCATAAATGCACAGAGGAGGTGAAGACTGTGGGCAGGCAAGGGTCACACCCACTCTCTACTGGGTGAAGGGGGCAGGGGACGTTGCTGATGGGAAGCAGTGGTCCCTTTCCTTTACGCAGAGTTCTGTGGTCCCCAAAGCATTTCTCCTGTGTTATCCCACTTAATTCTCCCAACGACCCTAAAAGGTGAGGATTATTCCTATTTTACAGTCAAGGAAACGGAGGCTCAGAGAGGTTAAGAACTGCCCCAAAGCCATACAGCTAGAAAGGTTCAACCAGCACTTGAACTAGATCCTCCAATGCTGATTCCATGGTACAGCTTGCTGCATTCCATGGGTGGATAGGATCTGGGTGTCTTTCAGGGCTGGCTGGTAAAGCCACATGTTCCTCCCCCACCAGGTGCCCAAGGCCTCTGTACTGTACCCTAAAGAACAGGTGTGGGATTTGGAGGTAGAAATCAGTCAGCCTGATCCTAAGTGAAGACCCGAGATGGGCCCAGCTGCGGAGACAGGGCAGACCCAGGACAGAACTACGGCCTCTCACTGAGGCCTCGGGGAAATGGCAGCAAACGGACAGCTTTTGCTTCTGAAGGACTCGCCCTCTGAAGGAAGCCCCCCTCTCTTCCTCTTTGCGTTCCTAACACCCCCTTCTGGGTGACCACATCCCCAAGGCTTATGCTCAATAAACATGAAAATAATAGGAACCATTATCCTAATAACTGACCCAAGGAAGCAGGGACATTAGGTGTGAGGCTCTCAGAGCCCCCAGGAGCCAGAAATTGTAGCATCCTCAGAGAAGGAAAAGCTACCGTTCCACTCCCGTCTCCGTGCAGACAGTCTCTAAACAGCCCTCCAGGGGCGAGAATTCCAGCTCTGGCAAGCAGGTGCCCTCCCTCCCGTGGCTGGCGCTCTTGGGAGGAAGAGAGACCCGTGAGGCCTGTTCCTTCTTAAGGAGCAAGCTGGTGGCAACCAGGTTATCCCAGGATTGTTTTCCCCAATCCTTTTGGCCACATGGGAGAATGTAGCTAAAGGGGAGCCTCCCCATTATCCACACATGGCCATTTTTGTGGCCACTGATGATTCAGTGGTTTGCAGTTTTGCTGGGTAAGAAACGAAAGAGAAGTTTCCAAGAAGCCATCTACTCCTGTCCTGGAGCAGGACATGGCCCAAATGGTCCCTCTGGCCCTGACCCACTTTCTGGGCCACACTACCCAGGTAGATTTGGGACCCCCTGATCCGTCAGGCCCTGAAACGTAAGGATTCGCTTAAGAATGAGTCCTGCATGGAGCCAGGGGACTAGAAGTAATGATCTGCCATGGGCTCACCCAACCTGGGACCCCAGGATTCATTCCTTGAGTCTGGAGCTCCATCCTACAGCCCAAACCCCGCCACCCCAAGACGGTTTTGGAGTTCAAATGTGTCTCCAGGTGGAGGTTGAGGCCAACTCATAGGGAGACCGCGAGAAAATTAATTACTTAATGTATGTAAACGAGCTTTGAAGATGAAAAGTGCAAACGCACAGTGTCCCTAATAACATCTTCAATACTTTTACGGAGCCCCAGAGCCGCCGCTGAGCTCACCTTTAAGACGAGTCCTTGGGGAGTTGCTGGCAAACTCCCCAAGCTAATAAACAACATAAAGTGGCTTTTCGCTTCTTTTACGCAGCCTCCCCACCAATAAAAGGACCAAGGAGGATCAGAGAGGCCAGAAGGATTCTCAGCTGAGCACTCCACAGCCCACTCTGACTTCCACAGCCGCTCAAACCCACACCATGTCGTGCCGCTCCTACAGGATCAGCTCAGGATGCGGAGTCACCAGGACCTTCAGCTCCTGTTCAGCTGTGGCCCCCAAAATGGGCAGCCGGTGCTGCATCACCGCTGCCCCCTACCGAGGGGTGTCCTGCTACCGGGGACTGACTGGCTTCAGCAGCCGCAGCCTTGGTAACCTGGGCTCCTGCGGACCCCGCATGGCTGTCGGGGGCTTCCGTGCCGGCTCCTGCGGCCGCAGCTTCGGCTACCGCTCGGGCGGCGTGTGCGGGCCCAGCGCCCCCTGCATCACCACCGTGTCGGTCAACGAGAGCCTCCTCACGCCCCTCAACCTGGAGATCGACCCCAGCGCCCAGAGCGTGAAGCACCAGGAGAAGGAGCAGATCAAGGGCCTCAACAGCAAGTTCGCTGCCTTCATTGACAAGGTCAGTGAGCCACCTGGGACATCCCAGCCCCAGCAGGCAGCGAAGGCCCCAGCCATGCCCTGCTGTGCAAAAGGTCCCAATCTACTGGGCAGATGGGATGGCAGCCAGGATAGAGGCAGAGGGAAAGAAACGCAGGCCAAGAGAGGAATAATTTAATTCCAGCAAAGCTTATTGAGGGCTAGAGATGGTCCCAAAATGGAGTCAAGCATCTTGTGGAGGGAGACGAGCTCACAGAGGAATACCAGAGCTGTCTCTGAAAAACTGGACTGGGCACTGGGTGCTGGAAGAGTGGAAAATAACAGGGAGAGCAAAAGGCATTGAGGCTCCTGGCCCAGGCCCGAGAGGAAAGGGCAGCACGTGAAATGGTCAGGGGCTCCCTCCATGCCCGTGCTCGGCCATGAACAGAACGCAACTTCAGGCGCGTTGCTGAACTTCTCTACTGCGGTCCTCCTATGCTTGTGGGGAGGGTTAGTGAGTTAATGCATGAAAAGTGCTGACAAATAGTAAGCATTCAGTAAATGCTAGCTGCTGTTGTGCTCTCCCATGCGCAGCGGCGGGGCAGGAGGTATGACGGTTAACTGCCCCAGGATCGCCAGCTTCCTTCCGAGATTGAAGGCTGGGGATGTGGAAGGGGCAGCCCCCAGGCTGGTGGGAGGAGACCCATGGATTCAGCCAAGGGGGTGAAAGACACAGCCCTGCTGTGAAGCTGCCTCCCAAGAAGGTCCGGGGAGGGAGGCTGGGGTCACCTGAGGCGCCTTCCTTCTTGTTGGCTCCTCCTGGGTCCACGAGCTTCTCCTGGCAGTGACATAAGGCTGCAGCTCAGGGGGCTGGGATTGCGGAAGGAGGGGTGACCGCCCTGGGAATACTTTCTCTTTAGTGATCTTAGTTAATCCTCAAAATCACCCAAAGGAGTAGGTATTAGGATCCACATTTTTCAAATATCAAATTGAGGCGCAGAGAGTCTAGAGGAGCAGCCTCTAGACGGACTGCTGTGGGCAGGCGAGGGCGGTGGATGGAACTCACAGGACCTCAAATCCCAGCGGTGTGGCAATGAGCTAGCCATGTCACGCCTTGGGGTCTGCCTCCCCATCTGCGAAATGGGGAAAATAATATCTACTCCCCTCCACAGGGCTGTGATAATTGAATGAAATTATTTGGTGCGTGTGTGTGTATCTTACAGGGCCTGGCACCACGTAGCAAATATTCCATAGTAAATGAAGAACAACTAGTAATTACAGTAATAGAAACATTTATTGAGTGCATAGCATGTGTCAGGGCCTATTCTAAGCATTTTACGTGTATTAGCTTGTTTAACCTTCATAATTCTAAGGTAGGTACTGTTGTCATCTCCATCTTAGAAAAGAGAGAACCGAGCACTTCAATAGCTTGCTCTCTTAAAGTGGCTGAAAGACACTGGAACCAGGCTCTTGGCTTTGAGCCTGGGGTGCTTTCCTGCCCACCACAACTGCCTGGTTGAGGGCCTGGTCCCGGGAGCCCCAGACACTCCCGCCCATGGCTCAGCCTAGGCTGTGTCCTGGCTCTTCAGGGAACGTCCGAGGGCAGAGAGAGCTCTGGGGAAACAGGCGCCTCCCTGGGCTCCCTCTGAGTCTCTTTCCCCCACCCTGGGCGGCAGGTGCGCTTCCTGGAACAGCAGAACAAGCTCCTGGAGACCAAGTGGCAGTTCTACCAGAACCGCAAGTGCTGCGAGAGCAACCTGGAGCCGCTGTTCAACGGCTACATCGAGACCCTGAGGCGGGAGGCTGAGTGCGTGGAGGCCGACAGCGGGAGGCTGGCCTCTGAGCTGAACCACATGCAGGAGGTGCTGGAGGGCTACAAGAAGAAGTGAGTGCAGCACAGACCAGCAGCAGCGCAGGGGGAAGGCTGGGAAGGTTCTGCCCACAGCCCTCTCGAGCAGCTCCCACACCATTCTTGACGGAGGCTGCCTGGAACCCGAGGAAGGGTTCAGTAAGGACCTAGGTTTCTTGGGATTCTTTGGCTCCACCTCTACCCCCTTGGGCCTGGGATTCTTAGAACCAGCTTTGGGGTGAGGGAGAAAGGGAACCCAATGGAACTCCGCAGCTGCCCTTCCCTGATGGACTCCAGGGTGGGGCTCTTTGATCCCCCTGCCAGTGGTACCAGCTCTCTTTGACACCAAGGGGAAGGAGTGTGCATTCCCTGAGCTTATGCCAGAAGCAGGACTGGGGTGGAAGAAAGCCAGGCAAAACAATGCACAAAACAGGCACCAAGAGCACCAGATCACATTTAAAGGAGGCTGATCCCTTTTTGACCCCGGGAAGGGCTTGCCCGGGAGCTCAGGTGACATGCAGCCCCCGACGCCTGAGCTCCAGCTCCTCTCTCTCCCACGCCCAGGTATGAAGAGGAGGTGGCCCTGAGAGCCACAGCAGAGAACGAGTTTGTGGTGCTGAAGAAGGTGAGGGGACTGGTCATGGGCAGGGAGGGGGGACCACATCCATACAACCTCCAGGTCACCCCACTGAGTGAGAGGCCTCTTCCTTTGGACCTCTTCTCACACATGCCCTCGTTCTTCGATGCACCATCAGGACGTGGACTGCGCGTACTTGCGGAAATCAGACCTTGAGGCTAATGTGGAGGCTCTGGTGGAGGAGATTAACTTCCTGAGGCGGCTTTATGAGGAGGTGAGGGGCCCCTGTCACCCAGCCAGGGCAGGGGGAGGGAGATGTGGAGACTGGGAGAGAGGGGCAAGGGGGCATGCGTGTGTGCATGTTTGCACGTGCAATCTGTCAGTGTGAACAGATCATGCACACACATGAAGGAGGGGTCCGTGGCACAGAAAAGCCAGGTGGAGATCAGAGGCACATGTGTGCCTGTGCACAAGCCCTGTCTGTGCTCATGCACGAGCCAGGCATGCAAGTCTCATGATCATGGAGTTTACTGTGCCTGGGACTTCTGTGTCTAGGAGCAGCTCTGTGTGTGGGAGCGTGTGTGCTTGTGCATTGAGTTTGTGTCAGTCTATAGTGAGTGTGAAAATGTGTCTATGGGGGAGGCAGGGGTCAGGGAATGGGTTCCCACTTAGAGAAGAGTCACAATTAGTGGACTAATCACTGGTTCTGGTATTCGAATCCTAACTCCCAGGCTGGGTGATTTAGGATTAAGCCATTTTCACTCTCTGGGCCTCAGTTTCCCCATTTGTTAAGTGACCTCTAGGGCCCCTTCCAGCTTTATTGCTTTATGATGTACCTGTGTGTGAATTAAGGGGGGGGGGAGTATGTGCAGCAGGAGTCATGTGACATCCATGACCAGCGTCCCCTCCAGGGAGGGGCTCTCCCCCAAGAGGTGGAACACATGGCCCAGATCAGGCGCCAAAACTAAATGCACTGGATATTGTCCTCCCACCAGGAGATCCGCATCCTCCACTCCCAAATCTCAGACACCTCCGTCATCGTCAAGATGGACAACAGCCGGGACCTGAACATGGACTGCATCGTGGCCGAGATCAAGGCTCAGTACGACGACATTGCCAGCCGCAGCCGGGCTGAGGCCGAGTCCTGGTACCGCAGCAAGGTGAGCAGCCCAGGCCACCTGCCTCCTAGACATGGTGGTGGGAGGGAGGCAGGGTATGTATTAGAAAGGACTTCTGTTGTCTGGGGATTCTGATGCTGAAGACAACTGTGGCGTGTCCTCCCCTAGGGATGTGTGAGGAAAGGGCAAACAGCTGGTTGGGATGGCATGAGCAGAACTGCCATGTGTGGTTGTATAGGCTGAACACTGCACAACCTGCACTATCATTTGTGGTGTCCTGCATGGGTGGGATGACCCATCCTGCACCCCATGAGCATCTCTGCTTCCCCCCAGTGTGAGGAGATGAAGGCCACAGTGATCCGGCACGGGGAGACCCTGCGCCGCACCAAGGATGAGATCAATGAGCTGAACCGCATGATCCAGAGACTGACGGCTGAGATTGAGAATGCCAAGTGCCAGGTATGGTACAGAGAGGTGTGAATCCCCAGCACAGGATGGCTACAGTACCCGGCCCTCTCCCCAAGGAGGGCCTGACCAGACCTCAGAGTGCACCTGTGAGGAAATGGGGACTCACAGAGAGGGCAGGGGCTCTTCCACACCACACGGCACTCAAGCTGGGATGAGCCTTTGGAGTTTAGCTAAATTCCAAAGGAGGGATTCAGCCCTGTCCTTGGCCACCCTGGGCCCACCACCAAAGAGAGAGGGTGAAAAGCCCTTTGACTCCCTGGCCAGAGGTCCCAACCCTCTCTCTGGAAATTTCCTTTCCCTGCCCCAGCTCCATCAGTTTGAGTGATCCAAGCTGTGCTTTCTCTTTCTTATCCTTGTCCACACATTTTTGTCCCCATAGCGTGCCAAACTGGAGGCTGCAGTGGCCGAGGCAGAGCAGCAGGGCGAGGCGGCCCTCGGAGATGCCAAGTCCAAGCTGGCTGAGCTGGAAGGTGCCCTGCAGAAGGCCAAGCAGGACATGGCCTGCCTGCTCAAGGAGTACCAGGAGGTGATGAACTCCAAGCTGGGCCTGGACATCGAGATCGCCACCTACCGGCGCCTGCTGGAGGGCGAGGAGCACAGGTGAGATTAAGGAGGACCCGGTAGGATATAGAGGGTGGAGGTCCTGTTCCTCCAGGAGTGAACTTCCTTGATCCCAAGTGTGAGCTCCCTCTCTGAACACTGCTAGTACAGGTCAAGCTTCAGTAATAATAATTTGCCAAATGCTTATTATGTGCTCAACCTATGCTAAGTGCTCATTTTAATCCTTAGTCCAATGAAGTTGGTATAAATTTCCCATCGAAAGAAAAAGAAACAAGGCTCAGAGAAGTGTAGTGATTATCCCATAGCCACACAGCAACTAAGTGGAAGAGCTGGGACCTGCACCCAAGGCACATGGCTCCAGATTCATTCTCCCAGCCACTTGGCTACACTGAGGGATCATTTCCTACCCAAGGCTTCAGCCTGGCCTGCCACACAGGCTTGTGTTATAGTAACAGTGCACCCCTATGCGTATTTAGCTCTTCGTTATCCACAAAGTCCTTTCACACACACTGGTACGCTTGATTCGACTCTCCCTCTTCTGCGAGCTTGATCAGTGCTCTCCAGGGTAGGCTGGGACAGGCAGACAGGAGGCTGCGGTGGAGCTCAAAATCTCACTGGCCTCTGCGGAAAGCCAGAAGTACTTGTCACCACCGTTGGAGGACAGTTAAAAAAAAAAAAAAAAGTGGGTGTTGAATTCAGACTCCAGAGAAACCCGTCCTGCCTCTCAGCGGGGTCGAATCCATACACAGGACAGCCTCTCTGTCCCCAAGCGGCCCCCCAGCTCAAGGAGTCCAGCTCAAGGCCCAGAGCTAACATGGTTCTCTTTCCCCACAGGCTGTGTGAAGGTGTGGGCTCCGTGAATGTCTGTAAGTATCTGCTTGAAATTCCCCGCAAAAAATGGTTTTGTTGGTGGGCAGAGCTGAAGCCAATGGTCTTAACCCACTGGGAAGATTCCCCGACTGGGAGGGGGACCTTTTGTTCCTCTCCTGGCTCCCCATTGGGGCTAAGGGAGCTACAGAAAGCAGAACGGAGCACCTTCACTGATGGCAAGGGGGAGCTGCAGGCCATGGGAATGGGGCAAGGCAGATGTGCCCCTCTGGGTCCCGGGGTCCTCGCTTCCTTCTTTCCCTAAACCCCGGACGGGTATTCTGCAAAGTGGATGCAGCTTAAGGCTGCCATGGGGCTGGTGGGAGCACAGCTGCCCACTCACCCCTCCGTGTTTCCTTCTGCCCACAGGCGTCAGCAGTTCCCGCGGCGGAGTCACCTGTGGGGGCCTCACTTACAGCACCACCCAGGGGCGCCAGATCACCTCTGGATCCTCGGCCACTGGGGGCAGCATCATGGTGATGGCCCCTGACTCCTGTGGCCCCTGCCCACCCCGCTCCTCCAGCTTCAGCTGCGGGAGCAGCCGGTCCGTCCGCTTTGCATAGAATGGAGGGGCCTCAGGCCAGGTGCCCATTCCCCCGCGTCTGCCCTAGCACTGAGTGATGTGTGAATGGAAATGGTGTGCTTGCTTCTAGAACCTCCCACATGTTCCTAGAGAGGGAAGGACCCTCGGGCCGCACTCCTCCGCCTTCTCATTTTAGGGTGTTGCTTCCTAGTTCTCCTCTTGGTCATTCCCAGACTTTAGCTCCAAAACTTCTTATTATTCCCAAGCCCTCTGGGACACTACCGGTCACCCAGAGTGGCCAGACCTCATGGAGGCTTGGCCTTCTCCGAGGACAGGGAATGAGACTAACCATCCAGCCAGGTCTCCCACAACCTAAGAACCAGAGAGAAACTCCCCAACAGCTCCTTTCTCCTGGCCGGGAAGGGTTCTCTCTGCAGGAAGCACTTGCCCATTTATTTCATCTGCGTTTTGCTGGTCTCTAAGACTGAATTCCTTCTCCTGGGTTAACCTGTTCCAGCTAAACTCCTGATGTGACCTCCCCGTCCAGAGCATTACGGTGCCTTGCTCTTCAATGCATCTTTATACATTTCAAAGAGAACTGCTGGAAACAGCAGGATGCAGGAGGGCTCTGGTCAACACAAAGCTGGTGGGATGGAGACGCTTAGGCCACCTCTGGGTCTCCCTCTTGGTTATGATTGTCTGCGGGTGCCTTGCCTTCTGGGTTGTCTCAATCTGTGTTTCAATAAATGCTGCTGCGATGCAAAACTCTGTGAACATGTGAACTGTAATGTCTCCAACGTGTCAGACACCAAGCTCCCTTCTCACCCCACCCCCAGCCGAGCAATCCCAGTTCCAGCCCCATGCAGGGTTTCCCCAGCACCATCCCCATGACTCCACCTCAGCCTGAACCACAGCCCAGCTGACCTCTTTGTCCTCCACCACAACCCTTCATACTCCCCACAGCCAGAACCCTGTCCCAAATACGTTGCTCTCACTCCCTCCCACCCCAGCTCTGGGCATATGTTAGAGCTTCTTAGGGCAGATGCAGGCTCCTTCCTTCTCCTCTTACCCCATCTATTCCTCAGCCCTCTCCAACCTCTCTACCCAGCCCCCATCCTTCCAGACATAGACTCCACCCCACGGAGACAAATCTACCCTCCGAGGCCACCCAGGACCATTTTTTCCCATTCCAGGTGGACACAGGGGTCGCCCCATGCCTCTCCACCCATTGGCCTTTGCTCAACCCCCAACACACACATGCACACACACATGCACATCTCCCTCCTACTACCCCACAGTGTCTGGAATCCTGAGCATCTCCTTTTCTGTTCCTGTGGATCTGGGCCATGGGTGTCAATGGGTGCACTGGGAGCCTGGATCAGGGTGGAAATTTTCTGGGAGTAGGAAGTGTCTCCTTCTCAATGGGACCCTCTACTAAGACCCAGGATGGGGCTCAGGACAGGCCATGGTTGTGTCAGATGAATTCAGCAGCTGGTAGAGCAGCAGGTGTAAACATCTTACCCTCTCAGCCTCACCTCCACTTTTCCATTAAGAGAACAAGTTAGCTCACTATTGCCAGGCTGCCCTGTCTCCCAGCACCTTCCCTGGGAGAAGTGAAGGCACTGTGCACACTGATGAATCCTTGAGGCCCAGAGGGTGGCAACCTCACCAGAGGCTGCTGGCCTTTCTGAACACTCAGGCTCCTGCGCTATTTGAGATTTGCTGGCTGCCACCACGCAGGTCTCTCCCAGCTCTCTTGCCTGCTGCCCTCCTTTCTCCCACCTCTCTGGGGCTCACAATAGACCAACATTCAATTTAAGGACATTGTGCATACATAGGAAGTATTACATCTCAGGGGCTTAAAAGTCAGGAGATCAAAATTTGAGCCCCGATTATTCTGCCAAGTCTCAGAGAGACCTTGGAAAAGAAGGTGTTTCTGTGCTTTGGGCATCATTCTGAGGATCTGGGAAATAGTGGTTGAGCCAGAATATCTCTAAAGGTTTTTCCAGCTCTGCCACCTGCTGTGGGTCTAGGATGCTAACATGCGTCTATGCCCAGTGTAAAAACAACTCGTGGTGGGCCAAGCATGACTAAAATGGCAGAGATGACACCCGAAAAACATGAAGCCATGCATTGAAGTCAAAGAACCAAGATCTGAGAGATATAATCTTTTTAATAAGTTACCATACTTTATGTGCAAAGACAGTCAATGGATCCACCAACCAGAAGTGCCACTTGCTTATGTTGATGTCAACCCTTCCCCAGCCCTTCTTGACACTAACAGTGAAAATCTAGAGCAAGCTCTTCTGGTTCAAAGGATCCTGGGGCTCCCTCAGCTCCCTCCTGATAAAAGAGCTGGTCCCCAGGTAGAGTAAAGTGTACCATCCAATGGGAACAACGGGTTGGAGTTTGATTAGGGAAAAAACTTAAAAAGAGAAATCAATTGATCTGAAATCGAGAGATCAAAGTAAAGCCAAGAAAGCAACAGCCCAAACACAAAGCGGGTCCCTGTGAGTAATTCCAGATCTCTTTCCTAGACTCCCTTTACCTTTGAAAATGTCACAAACATCACAAACCAAGCTAAGACCTTCAGCAGAGAAAATTAAAGCTGCTCTCTCTGTGCTACTCTTATTTAAATATTCAACACTCCCCCACCCCCATACGATGGGTTGGCTTAACAAACACCATACAATGGGTTGGCTTAACAACAGGAATTTATTGGCTCATGGTTCCAGAGGCTTGAAGCCTCCTGCTCCCAGGCTGGTGTCTTCTGCTTGGCCAGTGATCTTGGGGCTCCCTGGTTTTTCCACCACATGACAGTGCACACAGCTGTGGCTTCTCCTTTCTGTCTGGGTCCTATTGATTTCCGGCTTCTGGCTGCTCCTGGTGGCTTCTCTCTGTGGTCTTCTCTATCCTGCCTCCCATTAAGAGACCATCCTGATTCAGTTGGGCCTCACCTTAACTGAAGTAGCCTCATCAAAATGTCCTACTTATGCTGGGTTCACGCCCACAGGAATGGATCAAGATTAAGAACGTGGTGTTTGGGGGTACACAACGTCAAGCCACCTCAGCCACATGATCAAGAGAAGTACATAGAGTGTTCCATATGGAAACGGAAGTGGCCATCTTGGGATGACCTCCCGTCTGGATCACCCATACCACTGCTGACCTCTGGAAGCATAAACCTCAAGAGGTGACTGCACCAAGACTTCCATTCACTGCACAGTAGAGCAACTAGAACATATGTACCAAGTACACTGTCTTTGGGTGGGGGGACCTGCCAGGAAGAACTGGCAGTGGGGAGAGAGGGGCCACAAGAGCCTCGTACCACTTTCCTGCTCCCCTACCTGGTCAGATACCTTTTTGTCCCCTGGAAATCCCTGCCTATTTCTGCCTTGTTCAAAACCAGGGGAGGTCCCCCAATGTGCCTGCCATTGTCCCTTAGTGCTACTGGACATAGAGGGTGGGAAGTGGGTGCCCAGGAATGGGGAGGAGGTGGGAGTGGAAGGGGAAGCAGCACTCATAGGAGGAGCCTTTGCCTTGGAAACAAGTAAAGAAAGTACCTGAGGTGCAAATATGTAAATACATACTCCCCCCACCCGCCCACCCCCACCAAAAGGAGCTGCAAACCCTCCCCCACTTGGCACTCCCAGCCCCAGAGCAGCGAGCACCTTGTGAGGCTCCTTTCCCTCTTCAGAGCTGCCCGGTGATTCTTTAAACCTGACCTTAGCCTGGCTCACACCTGGTGGGATGGAGAAGGTGATGTGCTGGGAGCAGCCCCCCACGGGTCCCTCTGGGCCCAGGAGGCAGAGGAGGGGAGCACTCCACTACTAAGAAAGACAGAGCTTGGTCTGTCTTTGGTCAGGGCACGCCCGGAGCAGTGTGGCCCCTCAGACACCATCCATGGGCATCAGAAGGCCAGAAGGCCAGAGAGAATTGGGCAAAGTTTTTTCTACGTCTTAAGATCAAATATGTATTCTCATGACAAAATGTTCTCTACACAATCAGGTCCCCCCCCCCCTTTTTTTTTTTAATTTTAAGAAGGGAAAAAAAAGAGTCCATTTAATACAAGGTGAGAGAGATAGGTTCTTCCTGTACTGACAAGTGAAGGAGAACTGTCCATCAAAAGCCCCCTCCCCAGCTCATTACACTCAGGAAGGGACACTCTTTTCTCGGAGGGGCCTCTGAGCAGGCTTCCCTAGGTGGGACTAGGGGAGGATGTCTTGGGAGCTGTCAAGTCGGGAGCAGGCCAGAGACTGTCTACTGCTTCTGTCCAGGCCGTGGGGACAAAGGTCTTCCAGCCCGAGGTCTGAGGTTTCATTCTGGATTCCCATGCAAAAGCCTGTGTAATAAGATTTCCAGGGCATGGTGGCCTCTCTGTCCAGGATCCTGCCAGGAAGAACTAGCAGTGGAGAGAGAGGGGCCACAAGGGCTGAGGTGATGGGATTTGAATCTATACATGCCTCCAGGGGACCCTCTAGTCACCTTCCAGCTCTTATCTCCCAGTGTCAGAAGCCAGTAAGGTAGGGTGAGCAAGTCTTCCTCCCCCAGGAGCAGCTAATGGCACTGATGAGCCAGAATGTTTCTCCTGAAGGAACAATTAGGTAATGCAGCAGAAAAGCAGAAGGACTTTGGCATTCCCTAGACCTGAGTTTGGATCCCGGATTGGCTGTGTGACCTTAGAAGAGTTACTTGACTTCTCTCAGCCTTTGTTTCCTGCTGTGTAAGCTGAGGCTAAGAGGACTGTTGCTGTGAGGGGTGCAGGCAGGTTCCCCTCTCGTCTCCCTTTCTCCCTTTGCCTCACCCCAGGGTTTGTGTGGCCTTTCGGGAAAGCTAAAGGAGAAATGCAAAGGGGCTAACCTGATCCTGTGAGCATCAAGGGAAAGTCACCTCCAAGGTCAGAATCATCCAATCCTCCTATTCCTTCTGCCCACATAAATCAGTGATTCTCAAACTTTAGTGGTTGTAAAAATTACCTGGGAGTTTATTAAAATGCAGATTCCTAGGTTCTTCCCTAGAACTTTTGATGCAGTCAATGAAGATGGGGTCCTGTTGCAGACAGTGGTCCATGAACCACACTTTGGGAAACACGGGTAACAATGAGGACGTAGGGCAGGTTGGGAAAACGACGAAGGAGGTGGGCATTGACTTGATTATTGGAGAGAAAGCCCTTGCTAACGACATTTAATCCCACACACCCAAAGGGGGAAAGAGCACTGCAGGAATCACCCAAATAGAATAAAATCCCTAACAACCAATAATCAAAATACTCAGCTGATTGATGAGCCTCAATAAGCATTTCAAACCCGACACATGGAAGTTTGGCGGGTGCTGATACAATTTCTCCCCAGAGTCCCAGCCCCACGTCCCCGCTGCCCCTCCAGGCCCAGAAGACAGTCACAGTCCCTGTCAGCCCCCACTCACTGCACACCCCGCTACCTGCTCCCCTCTCAGAGGGCCTGGCACAGTCAGTACTTCACAATTGTCTGCTACACAAAAGTTAATTAGGAAAGACAATGACTAAACTGTTGGATACAAAAATGCTTTGTCCTGGACAGAAAAGCAGGGAGGGTCCATGGAGGTGGCAACAAATGCAAACCCAGGATTTACATTTAAAGAGCTAAAAACCACTCCAATAGGAAGGAAACTGGAAAATCAGGACTTTTCTGAACTCCCAGTAAGGGGAATTTACTAAACTGACATTTAGGTCTGAGAGAGATTTCCCCCTCCCGCCTCCCCTCCCACCTTCTCCTGCTCCCATCAGACCTGAACCACACAGAGTCCCCCCTTAGGCAAACCGCACTCTGACAGTGGAGCAGCCCCCCACGAAAGACGGGGAGCAGAGTACACTGCTGCCGGCGGCCACGCCCCCCAGGCCACGTGAGACGGGGGTACCAAGGTCTCCGCTGACCACACTGCCCTGGGAACGGCTCACACCTGTGGACAGAAACAGCAAGGTCAGAATCCTCTTCCACCCCAGATGTGGAATCTTTTAGAACCGAAGGTTAATTCTCTTCACACTCGGAGGGACCAGCAACATAAATCTTTTAAAACTACAGATGAAGCTACACTCATGGCCATCCGTTTCTGGAGGGAGTGTAGTTAGCAAATTGGGTACCTAACTTCTTGGCTCAGGTTGGTGTTGAGATGTGTTTATATCATCAGCAAAAACTAATGGTTCATCAATTGTAACAAATGTACCACACTAATGAATGATGTTAATGGGGGAAAATGTGGGAGGGGTAGGGAGCGGGGCATATGTGAATCCTCTATATTTTTTACGGAACATTTATATAATCTAAGTATCTTTTTTTAAAAGTTAAAAAGTCTATTTTAAAAACCTGATAGATTGCAGTAGATGAATAATCTAGAAATATGGTAGCTAGAAAGGTGAGGGGAACAGATAGATCAGAAGCAAATACCTAGCTTGGGGGGCTGTGTACCTATTGGATTGTTAAGATAAAAACGCACAATGGGCTGGCGCAACAAGATGACACAATGAGGAGACACAAAGAGGAAGCACAATGAGAGACACAACAAAAGCAGGGGACGGAGGTGGCTCCAGCAATAGAGCGCCTCTCTCCCACATGAGAGGTCCCAGGTTCAGTTCGTGGTGCCTCCCAAAGAGAAGACAAGAAGATACAGGGAGCGCACAACAAATGGACACAGCGAGTGCAAACAACGAGAGGGAGTAGGGAGAAATAAGTAAATAAAACAAACCTTTTTTTTTTTTTTTTTTTTTTTTTTCATTTAAGAGTTGTCTGCAGTGGCCCCAAATGATCAGAATATAATGTAGTATTTCTTCTGTGGTCCATGATACCCCTTGAAGAGTATTCCATGTGCAATGGAAGCCTCAAGCTATTTTCACAGAACCAAATAGAGGGTTTGACTCTGCCACACTCATTAGCTTAGGCTTCCAGGAGGCCCCAGATGGAGCCAAGTGTGTTGGGTCGTCCCTTTGTCCAGATCCCAGAGACCTTCAACTCTGTCTCCCTCACCCAGAGCCCCCCAGCCAGAGGCTCAGTCGCCAGTCAGATGCAGCCCAATGCAGCCCGACACACAGACTACTGACACCCAGAAAAGTCATGCACCCCAACCCCAGGCACACATCCAACTTACAGATGTTGACTGAGCCCACGCCTTCACACAGCCTGCAGGGGAAAAGGGGGGATGAGTAGTTAGTACAGAGATCCTCTGCTTTTGTGGCAAAGACCTACTCCCCCTATCCTGAAGGAGAGAAGAGGAGCTGGGGGGCGGGCATGCAGCCCACAGATTGCAGACGAGCACTTAGGGCTGCAGGACCCAAGAAGCCACATTATGCCTTGTTTGCTTCTCAGCCATGGAGACTTGAGGGACTAAAAGGGGAGGAGGGGATCATCCTCCTGGTCCCATGGCTGGAAAGTCCAGCAAAGCCAAAGTGTAGGTAGTGGGAGCAGCTACTGCCGAGCTGGCCACCTCGGGGTGGGAAAAAGCTTGGTGTCATCCAAATTGACTCATTCTCATCCCATGCTTTTAACCCACCAGATTTCCTTAAATGCAGGAGGCTGGGCTCAGATCTGGCTGGGCCATTTACCAGCTGGGTGGCCTTGGGCAAGTCGCTTAACCTTTCTGTGCCTCGATCTCCTCAGTCATTAAAGGGGATGATCACATCTGCCTTGCAGCACTGTTGGAAGGTTTACTTGAGTTCTGCACGGAAAGTGCCTAAAATAGATGGGCACTTATAACTAAGCCCCTGCACATGTGCACTCTTAACCTTCTACATAGCTCATCGATAATGAGACATCTATACCTCCAAAGAGGGTTTTTCATCAAGCGTTCCCTCCTCCGTCACACCTGCTGACACTTTCTATTCTACCTCGCCCCATGTTTTAACCGATCAGCTTCAAATCTTTTCCTCCAGGAAAGCTCTACTCTGATTCATTCTGCTTGACTCAGACTGTCTTTACCCCATGCCTTTCAATGTGGATATATTCATTGAAGATAGCTCAATTTTCCTGCCACAGGGATCTGACATTTTTGCCTTGGAACTGTGCCCCTCCAGAAGACTCAGCCAGTCTCCATAATGGAGTCTGTGGAAGCCAAAATGCTGGGAGTGGCTGCTCTGAGTTACATGACTGTGGCTGCTTCTGGTTTTTTTATTTTCTTTGTTTTCTGCAATGCGTGTGACTTGTGTAATCAAAGTGAACATTTTAAATGCCAAGAGGAAAAGCTCTATTACAAAGATCAAAGTCCATCATGGGGAGCGGATGTAGCTCAAGTGGTTGAGCTCCTACTTTCCGTGTACAAGGTCCTGGGTTCATTCCCCAGCACCTCCTGAAAAAAAAAAAAAAAAAAAAACAAAGGCCAACAATACAAAAAATGCTATAAAATATAGACATCTTTTAAAATCTTGTGTGTTGGGGACAGTGGATCATTCATTATATGAATCATTAATACATTTGTTATATTATCAAAGTGAAAATAAATATCGCAGTACAAATGCCACATGCCTCAGGAAATGCTAGTGATGGGTAGGGGCTTAATGGTTCATAGGGGAAGTTAGCTCTGGTGGCTTCCCCGAAGCCCTGAGAAAAGTTTCCCTGCTGTGGTCAAGCATGGTGCAAATCCAGCCGCAAGGCCCTTCTACCCTCGGTGCTGCTTTGTGCCGGATTTATAAAGCGCTCTCCGGGGTGTTGCCTTCCCTGGCTTCCTTGGATATTCTCATTGTAATACTAACCTGCTCCCTGTGTACTTACTCTGTTCCATTAACTCATATAATCCTTGCAACAACCTTAAGAGGCAGGTATTAGGGCATCTCCGTTTTAAAGATGAAGACACAGAGGCATAAAAAGCCACAAAGCTGAGAAGCGATGGAGCTGGGATTTGAACCCATGCAGTCTGATTCAGAGACTGCTCTTTACCTCTAGACTCCACTAGCCCAGTCCAGTCACTCCCCTCTGATGGAAGCCAGCTGGGAGACAGTAATGGCGTGGGCACCTCTAGGCTGGAGGCCCGTCACCCAGGGGTGACGCCGCATTACCCCTTCACATGCTGACTTCACTTGGCCCTGATTCTCAAACCTTCCTCATGGCCTGAGGTGTCCTGTCCCTTTCCCATCCCCTTGTCTCCTCTGCCCCTTTTTCTAAGCCCCCTGTCATCAGAATTAACCTCCTTGCTTGCTGTCCTCAGAGCCCCAGTCACCTGGAGGAATTGCCTGTGTCTGCCCCTGCCCGTCCCTGGCAGGCAAGAGCCCTGCGCTGCTCATTTCACTCCCTGGTTCTGAACAGCTGCTATCCAGGTGGCTGGGATTCTTTGTGCACCCCCAATCAAATGGTCTTTAGCCAAATTTCTGAATCATTCTGAATCATTCAGGCGTGATGGCAGAAATATCCTTTTGGCCACCTGGGTAAAGGGGTTGCCTTGGAATGAGCTTTAGGCACAGCCCGAGGGGACAGCGTAGGAGAGAAAAGAGCACGGAAGTGCCAACAGGATACTGGTTTAACCTCTGCTTTGCTACTGACCGGCTGTGATCTTGAGCAAGCCCCTTCCCTATCTGGGAAGGTTCCCTATGCGTAAAATGGGGGAATGGCTGGGCTCCACGATCTCTGGAGTGTCTTCCAGTCTGAACATTCTTTCCCTGGAGGATTGGAGTCCAGTGAGACATGATTCTAGCCCTGAACAGGGGTGTGGAGTAGCCCTGGAGCCTTGTCCTCACCTCTGCTCCTCGCCCTCCAGCAGGCGCCGGTAGGTGGCGATCTCGATGTCCAGGCCCAGCTTGGAGTTCATCACCTCCTGGTACTCCTTGAGCAGGCAGGCCATGTCCTGCTTGGCCTTCTGCAGGGCGCCTTCCAGCCCCGCCAGCTTGCACTTGGCGTCGCCAAGGGCCGCCTCGCCCTGCTGCTCCGCCTCGGCCACCGCAGCCTCCAGCTTGCAGCGCTGTGGGGACAAAGAGGAGGGAACGGGCTGGAACAGGGTGCAGGCTGTGGGCTCCTGGTTGGTTTCCAATGGCTTTGGTCATCCTATTTCACTTCCCTTCAAAATGGTCCATTTCTTAACTTTGTACTTTTTTTTTTTTTAAGTGCACGAATGGGGAATTAACTAAGCAGAGAAATAATCGCCCATTTGGAGTTTTTCTCCTTCATTTCTATACCATAAAACTCAAATCCATGGTGAGCCATTAGAGTGCTCAAATGTTAGCACTGGAATAGGAATGGTAATAACTAGTGATGCTACCATATTTTCATATACTGTTGTTATCTTATTCGACCTTCAAAAGTTACACGCTGTGGGCTTGCCAGAACAGGTATTATTATTACCATTATGCAGATGAAGAAAGTGAGACTTCAGCAAGGCTGTGATTTGCCTTAGGCTGCCCAACTAATTAGCGCCAAGCCCTGATTTTCAGAGACTTCTGCATGGGGTCTCTCTCTCTTTTTTTTTTTTTTTTTTTAATTGTGGTAAAATATACATAACTTGAGTTTTACCACTTTAACTGTTTTTAAGTGTACAATTGACTGACATAAGTGCATTCACAATATTGTATAACCATCACCACTATTTTTCCAAGACTTTTTCATCATCTCAGACAGAAACTCTGTACTCATTAAGCAATAACTCTCCATTCCCTCTTTCCCAGCCCCTGGTAAACTCTATTCTACTTTCTGTCTCTATGAATTTACCTGTTCTAGACATAAGTGAAATCATACAGTATTTGTCTTTTTGTGTCTGGCTTCTTTCACTTAGCATGTTTTCACTATTCATCCATGTTGTAGCATGTATCAGAACTTCAATTCCTTTTTATGGCATAATAACATTCCATTATATGTATATACCCATTTTGTTTATCCATTCATCTGTTGGTGGACACCTGAGTTGTTTGCACCTTTTGGCTATGGTGAATAATGCTGCTATGAACATGGGTGTTCATCTGCTTGAGTCCCTGCTTTCAATTCTCTGGAGTATATAGCTAGGAGTAGAATTGCCAGGCCACATGATAATTCTCCGTTTAACTTTTTGAGGAACCACCAAACTGCTTTCCACAGAGGCTGCACCATTTTACATTCCCACCTGAAAAGCGTGAGTTCCAATTTCTCCACATCTCGCCAGCACTGGTTATTTTCTGTTTTTTACCATAGCCATCATAGTGGGTGTGGTAGGGGTCTCGTATTTGGTTCCACTGTGATCCACATGAACTGAGAATTTCCATTTACAACAACTCCCAGCATACTGACCACAGCCCTTCCCTTTTTGGCCCTACTTAAGAAAGCATATCAGAATGCAAGTTAAGAGTGATGTCATTACGGGGATAACTGTGAATCTTCTCTAACTTCACTTTTGAAAAGTAAAGCATTCCCATATTCCCATACTTCAGTTATTAAAAGCAACAAATTACTGTGATCCGTCTTACATGGTAGTTGAGAACAGCCACCCAGAAGGGAGCGGGCAGAAATTGAACCGGGAACTTGGCATGAGAGCATCATAGATCAGTGGGGGGAGAATGGATTACACAGTAAATGTCTAACTGGAGAAATATTAAACGAGAACCCTACTCACTATATACGTACAACCAATTCAGGTGGATTATAGACCTCAATGTGAGAGGTAAAACCACAAAACTAATAGAAAACAAAAATAGAAGAGGCTACCGCTATGATCTCAAGACTTTGTAAGTATAAAACGTTAGGGGAAGAACTGAGGATCTGGCCACATCCAAATTAAAGATTTCTGCTTCAGGACACACCTGAGAGCAAAATTAACAAAGTGATTTTGAGAGAAGATTAACTGTAACACATATAACTGACGAAGGATCATCTGCTTATAATGCACAAGGAAATGCAGCAAGTCATCAAGGAAGAAGACAGGAATACCAAGAGAAAAATGGGCAAATGGTATGAAAAGGCTTTCTTAGAAAGGGAAATACAAATGACTAGTAAGTGTATAATGAGATCTTCCACCTCACTAGTAACCAGAGAACTGAAAATTAAAGTAATGGTTAAATACCAGATTACACCTATTAGATCCAGACGGTCTCAGAACAGTAAGTGTTGGAAACAGTGGCCCACGGGTGCTGATAAGGGAACATGCTCCTGCCCAGCCCTCCCAGTACATAGTGAAAGTAAACACATGCATGTCTTCCATTTCTCACTTTTACCATCAAAACAGCTCTCTCATAAGTGCACCTAGAGCCATGTACGACAATGTTCACGACACAAATGGCTGTAGTATCCAAGCTGAGTGTCCATCAGTGGGGAACGGATAGGAAAGTATGGTTGGCGTGTATTATAGAACCACCCTGCAACAGTCAGAAATAATGAAACAGAAAACCGTAAAGCACTATGAAAGGATTTCAAAAAGCATAATGCCAAGGGGCAAAGGCAAGAACCAGAATGAGCTCTACGGCAGAATATTATGATGTGAATTTAAAATACCAAAAATTTTATATAAATCTATTTTCAAGTCCATGCACATATAAATATACACATGAAAGATGGACTGTAAGGACATACGTATATTAAAGACATGCGAATGAGCGCTGGAGATGAAGGGCGGGGATGGGGTTGAAAATGAGGCAAACATATTTCTTTAAAATAATGAATGGACAGATGATGGCAGTGTGTTCTCTGAAGACAGTGGTGTGTGGTCAGTTCAGGTCTATGCAGATCAGGTCTATTAAGAGAAGTATGGGGGAAGAAAGAGAGAAATCACAGAGGGGAAGTAGGAGACGGTCACTGCACTGCCCCCAGATTGTTACAAGCCTTTCCAAAGACAGTGCAAACTAGGAGAGAGCAGAAAGCACATCAGAAGCAACAGGGGCACCGAGTGGGTCCTGCATCCCTCTGACCTGCTGCTTGGCATTCTCCACCTCGGCTGTCAGCCTCTGAATCAGACAGTTCAGCTCGTTGAGCTGCTCCCTGGTTCTGCGGAGGTGCTCGCCCTGCTGGGTCACGGTGGCCTTCATCTCCTCGCACTGCGGGTCGGAAGACAAAGATGTGAAAGCAGCCGGCGATCACCGAGTGGCTGGAGAGTGGGGCTGGTTGTCCCGATGGAGAGTCTGATTCCCTCCCACCCAGTCTGGCCGGACTGCTGTTCCCCAGAGCTGCAGCCCCTCGGGAGGGGCAGTGTCATCGCTATCCCCTTTGACCAGTGGGGCAGGCACGGATCCAAATATACCCCCAGCCCTGCAGCTCACCTTGGTCTGGTACCAGGACTCGGCCTCAGCCCGGCTGCGGCTTGCAATGTCGTCGTACTGAGCCTTGATCTCGGCAATGATGGAGTCCATGCTCAGGTTCCGGCTGTTGTCCATCTTCACCACGACCGAGGTGTCTGAGATTTGAGACTGAAGGAGGCAGATTTCCTGTGGGAGACAACAATCAGTGCCCTCAGCAATGAAGCCCCCTCCTGTTCCTGTCTCCACAGAAAATGCAACTCTGAAACCTTAGGAAATAAACTATAAAACTACCAACAAATTCAGAAAAATTAAAAAGTGTAGCTTTACGAGGAGAAGGCTGGGGAGGAATTTGGACTGTGGCCCCAAAGCAACTCATAAGGTGTAATTCAATGAAGGCCTGCATCAGTGGAGAAAACCTTATCTGTGTACATACAAACTGGCTCAGTCTCCATTGGGGCCTGAATCATCCAGGTCAGCTGTGGTTATCTGATAATGAGTCAGATAATGACCAGATCTGGGGTCCTGAATTAGCTCATTGGGCTAATTGGGTTTTCACACGACCTGAATTAACAAGTATCAAATCTCCACCTCATGTTGTACTGTGTAGACAGGGAATGAATCACGGTCTTTCGGGTTATTTTATTTTATTTATTTTATTATGTTTTAAAATTTGTTTTTGCTTTTCTTGTTTTAAAGGAAGGGCACCATCTGTTTCCATTTTGAAAGGAGGACCAAGTGGAAGAAAATCTGCTCTGGTCACAGAAGGCAGGGATGTTCAGGCCCTCGGAGAATAAGGGACGGACAACGTTCTTACCGGGAACTGGGACAGGCACACCCCTAGAAAATCCTCCTCTGCCCCTCCCCCCCATGCTCTTCTAGAGACAAGAAAAACTCACTTCTTCATAGAGGGGCTGCAGGAAGCCAATCTCCTCCCTCAGTGCCCCCACGTTGGCCTCGAGGTCCGCCTTGCGCAAATAGGCGCAGTCAACATCCTGGAGGAGAAGGAGGGAGAGGATGGGTTAGGGATTCCTCCCTTGCCATACCCATGAATCCCCTTCACCCCCTGAGGCCGTCTCCTGGCCCCTCTCTGCCTCAGACCTGCCCCCGCCCAGCCAACCTGCCCCCTTCAAGTCTCACCTGGACTTCTCATCCTCACTTCAGGGCCCCTCTAGGAGAGACAGTGTCTTTATTAGCTGCCCACCCACTGGCACTGTCTCCCATCATATAAACATCAGTGGGACCGGGCGTTCCCACCTGGGAGAAGGAGGACGAAAGACGTCAGACAACTCCACAACTGGGGACCTTGCTGAAAAGGGAAGCCTAAGGTCACAGTCCAGAAGGTCAGGCTGCTCCCTCTGAGTTAAACTGGCCCATGACCATGAACCCTTGGTGATCGACAGAGCCGGGGGTACACCAGCAGGTCATTGTCAGCTCCCGGGTCAGGTGACACTGACCACACCTCCAAGGCTAGATTTTTTTACCAACCGCCTCTCTGTCCCGTGAGTATTCACAAATAAGGGGTCTGGTAAGCACATTATTTATTAAAGAGCATTAGCATACACTTTTGCTCAACAATAACAGTTTTCTTCTCTAGCTTGTTCATCATCTGCAATGCCGCTGAATGACGGCCAGAGCTTACAAAACCACCAGAAAGTTGAGAACCAATCACCCCAACTGGGATGACTGAAGGAGATAAGGTCCACCTGAGAGTGAGGAGACTTCAAAGCAAATGTACAAAAAGCCAAGCGGCAGCATGATGAGCTAGAAACCCAGCCTGCATTCCTGCACGGAGGCCCAGATGGCTCCTGTGGCCAAACCAATGGACCTCCGCCTGCCAAGGGACTGAGCGCCTCACCACACACACGACAAAGTCACCAGTCTCAGAACATTCAGTGGCTTTGAGTCACTCACCTTCTTCAGCACCACAAATTCATTCTCTGCTGTAGTCCTGAGCGCCACCTCCTTTTCATACCTGAGGAGAGAGCGTACGAGGCAAAGGCCCCCACAACTGAGGACCCTGGGCCGTCCAGAGCCTGAGGTTTTCAAAACCCCTGGCTCTGCCCTTGGCATTCTGTGTGCCTTGGGAGAAGAGGCTTGGCCTCTCTGGTCTTTTTTTTCCCAGCCACAAAGAATCCATCAAAAGGACACAAGTCCACATCGTTGGTATCTAGTCCCAGCTTTGACTGAAGTCACTGTAAAACCTGCTGCATGTCATTTACTCTCTCTGCATCTTGAGCTAAATTGTCTGGTGTGCAGGAAGGCACTCAATAAATATTGATGAATGAAAGGCTAGGTGCTCCGAAGGCCCTTTCAGCTCTAAAGTTGTAAAAAAACATAAAGCTCTGTGAAGCCACCCCTATGACATTCTGCAACCCCACTCACCCCACCCACACCCACTTCCCAACGTCTAAAGACTTGAACTCCTGGAAGCAACCCACAGGCCTGGACTCTTTCCATAGCCCTTCTCCACCGGCCGGGACCCATATCTCCTGTCCATGAGGCCTTCTCTCTGCAGCCACACTGCCCCAGCTGACAAGGAAGAACAGAGTTCCCAGAGTTAGGTTTGCACAACTTGTTAATTACAGGGCAACTGGGGCTGCTATAAACTCTCAGCTCTGTCATTACCGGCCTCACACCCCCAGAGTGGGAGACAGATCGAGGAACCTGTAAACTGAGAACTGGATGTGTATTTGCAGCACCCCAAGTGAAGATCCATGGTTGTGTTCATATAGATCAGGGGTTCTTAACAAGGGGACCATGAGCTTGAATTGAAATAAATTAAAAAAAAAAAAAAACATTATTCTTGTGGGGACATGTTGGTGTGGGTGTGATATATTTATTAAATAATGCACAGTTTAGTGCGGTCTTAGTAAGGGGTCCGTGGTTTTCACCTGACTGGCAAAGGGGTCCATGGAACAAAAAAGGTTAAGAACTCCTGCTCTAGATGGTAAAACCTGACCATCCAAGACAAGAATTCCAAGAAGGGTTAAAATGATCAGGACTTAAAATCACTCTTCTCTCTGTCTGTATCTACAAGGTAAAGAAGGGCAAGTTAGCAGTGAACCTGTGGGGTTTGAGATGGGTATTGGCCAAACTAAATAATTCAGGTTAAAGCAAAAGACTCACATTGGCGTTTGAACTGTAGAGCTTTGCAAAATAAGAGCCTACTGCTTTTCTACCAGTAAATAAATGAATAGTCCAAGGTCGTTGGTCACATACCTTGAAAGGCATCAGCCAGCTCATTTTCAAGCTTGTCCTCCCAGGGTCTTTCCCTCTGAACCTATCCTGATGCCAACCATTGATCTAGCTCCTCCTGTGCCCCCTCTCTCCATCCCTCTGGGTATGCATCCCACCCCTCCCACACTGGGAGCTCTTCTTCTCTCCAAAGCTCTCCCCAGGCCCTAGGATGGGGCTCATGAGGCAAAAGCAAAGACAAGACAGAGCAGACTGATAAAGCAGAACAATCCGGTAGGTAGTCTGAGATGACCCATTTCCAGTCATCTCAGTCTCTGGGAGAATTAGGTGACCCCAGCCCAAAACCTGCCCATACCTCCTCTAAACACCCACAGCCCTGTCATGCTCACCTCTTCTTGTGGCCCTCCAGCACCTCCTGCACGTGGTTCAGCTCTGAGGCCAGCCTCCCGCTGTCGGCCTCCACGCACTCGGCCTCCCGCCTCAGCATCTCGATGTAGCTATGGAACAGCGGCTCCAGGTTGCTCCCGCAGCATTTGCGATTCTGGTAGAACTGCCACTTGGTCTCCAGGAGCTTGTTCTGCTGCTCCAGGAAGCACACCTGCCACCAAGGATGGGGGAAAAAGGCTCAGAGGGAACCCTGGGGAAGAGCCTGACCTTGGGAATGGCCCCCAGCCTGCTGCAACCTGGGGCCTTCCCCAGGAGGTCAAGTCATCTGGCAAAGTCTGAAAGTACAGGTCACAATTGTTCCCCAAGTAACATCCCCCCACTCCATCCTCCCCTTCCAGAAAGAGCACTCAGTTCACAGAGAAGTGTTTATTCTGCACAGAATGAAATAACATCTGATTCTGCAAAACATACCCTAGACCACTGTGGTAGGCTAAATAACGGCACCCCAAAGATATCTACACCCTGGCAGGGACCCGGCAGGTGCAATAAGGTTATGGACCTAAACACAGGGAGAGCATCCTGGATTATCCAGGTGGACCCAACATAATTGCCTTAAAAGTGGAAGAGGAAGGCAGAAGAGTTTTGAGGGAGATGCTCAGGAGAATAAGGCAGAGAAGAGATTTGAAATATGATGAGGATCCACCCACCCATTGCTGGCTTTGAACATGGAGGAAGTGGGGAGGGGGACATGAGCCAAGAAATACAGGAAGGCTCTAGATGCTGAATGTCCCCTGGCAGCTAGCCAGCAAGGAGAAAGGGACCTCAGTCCTACAACCACATGGAACTCGATTCTGCTAAAAGGCCAAATGTCCCTGGAAAGGGATTTTCCCCTGGAACATCCTGAGAGAAGTGCAGCCCTGCCAACTCACTGATATCCGCCTTGTAAGATAAATGTGCCTTGTTTTCAGGTGCTAACGTCACGGTATTTTGTTACAGCAGCAATTTTAAAACAAGCTCAGCATGACTTTCCACTCTGATCCTAGTGCACTAGAGCATAGGAGGGAAGGGTCTCTGGACCAGGGCTTAGGAGACCCCATGGGCCTAACCCTGCCACCCACCAGGTCGCTTTGCCTCCCTGAACCTCGGTTGTAAACCGAGTAGGAGCAGATCAAAACTTGTACACTGCCAGTCACCCAGACCCGAGGGACAGGCAGTGTACAAGTTTTTTGATCTACTCCTACTGGGGATACTTTATGTGGCCTGCACATGGTTTTATAAAAATCTGAATTAGTCGCCAACCTTTAAAACATAAGTAATCTCAGGCAAGAGCCTGGATTTCTCGGATCTTCTTGAAAAGCCAGAAGCTCTGACAACACAGGGCCCGAGTCTAGAGGTGAGTAGGAGCAGCTGCCGGTCTGAGCAGGCATGCCTCTGCAGCTTGGCTTCTGTCACGCCATCTGCCCGGCTCCTGTGGAAGTTTCCAGCCCTAAACTAAATGATTTCCTCTCAAGCCCTAAGCTTCTGGGAGGACAAGTCTGGTACAAATTAACTCTCAACTGCCTTTGTCTTGGGCAAGGGAACCAAACCCCGGCTAGCTAAAAGGTATCTGCTTTGGCTTCAACATGCATGACCAGGGGCAGGGGGAGGCAGCCCCCAGTTCGCCTGCTCTGCTCCGCAGGTTGTAAACCCACCACGCCAATGCAGCCTGCAAACCTGGAGTTAGTCCTAAAGGAAGGACACTGAAGGGAAGCGGCTGGTTCCCAGCAACCCCAGGGGAGGGGAAGGCCAGCCTCGTGCAGCTGTGAGTCTCTCTTTCCAGACCCGGAACTGACCCCTCACAACAGAGGGGCAGCGTATACTGGCAATGCCCAAAGGCCTGATGCAAAGACCCCTCTAGCATCTGCTCAGGGCCCTCACTGTGATTTTGAGCAAATGAGGGAGAGGAGCCCCTCCAGGTGGACACAGCACCCCTCACCAGAGCACGGGCTGGCCTTCCACTGCCCCTACCCGCCCTCTCGCCGGATGATATCCTCATGCATGACTAGCCTACATGACTCAAGCTCCTTGTGCCAGTAGGAGGGAGCAGTGCTTGGAGAGCTGACACCGTGTTAAGAAGAGTTGTGACAGCAGCTTTCCTTGATGGTGCACCTGTACCTAAGGCTGCTGTTGTCTGAGGGCAGAACCCCCGCCCTCCTTCACCCTGGCACATACCTTGTTACACAGTCCTGGGGAGTAGACGTGCACACCAGCCAGCCCTCAAAGATGAACCTTTCAGAAAGTCTAAGGTCCTGTATATAACTAGAGGGAAAGCTAAAAACTATAACATGGGACTGTATAAGATAGTGAAACCTCATGTAACACATGAATATGGCTGGTATTGCATACATAAGACTGTTTTTACAAAATATAAATACAAATATACTAGAGAGAAGGAAAAAGAATAGAAGCTGTGTATGGCAGGTGAGGCATAGAGAGACTGAGAGGTGATGAGTTATATTTGTTTTTTGTTTATTATTATTATTGGAATATGAAAGTGCTCTGGGAATGACTGGGGTGGTGAATGCACAAATATGTGACTACACTGAATACCACTGATTGTACTCTTTGGATGATTTATGCTTTATTAATATGTAACAATAAAATTGATTTGTTTTAAAAAAGATTATAAAATGTACAAAGAAATGGGAAAAAATATGCTAATGGACACTATAAATTTCCACGGGGGAATATGTATGAATAGTTAACTGGCCATAGAAGCCTTTTTAAAAATGTTTTTGTGGAACACAACTTAACATCTCCTTTAAGTAATGTTCCAATGGAACTGTTGATATAATCCAATGTGCAAATTTGACATTTTATGTAATCTTTCTAAATAAAAGACAAAAAAAAATGAGCCTTTCCTCCCTTAAACTTCAGCCGCTATCCTTGCCCAAAGATCAGACTATGATCTCACAGAGAGAACATCATTATATCAGAGGAAACCAGAGCTTTATCATCAACCTGAAAGAGAGCTCAAAAAGTGCAATGCCAGAAAAGTGCAATTAAACAGTCTCTCCATGGACCATCCCTTAAATTTCTCAACTCTCTGTTTTTAATCTATGTCAGTGTTGGCGCTGGTGCCTTGGGCAGGAGTCTTGGGAATCCACAGCTTTCCTACAATATCCCCACCAAGAAGGATCAGGAAAGGAGCCTGTGGCCCCTCTTCTTCTCGGCTCCCCTCTCCATGCAGGGGTTGGAGAGCATCTCCTCGAAGAGGGAGCCAGACGCCCGCCTAAGCAGAGGTGCCAAGCCCTTCCCACACCTGCTTACTGCAAAAAGGCTCAGATCCAGAAGATAGAGGAATTAGGTGTGTGGAGCCACAGGTGTACATTCAGCTCTCCCTGAGCAGTAGAAATAGCTGCAGTAAACCGTCCTGTTGTGTCTGACGATTTCACATCCACTATTGCATTTGCCTCTCGCAGCAATGTATGCAGACGGATGCCCTGATCTAGTGGGTGGCAGCGCTGGGACTCTGAGAATGTGAACTCAGTCGAGCCTGGGTTCCTGCCCCTTCCTGCCTCAGCCCCAGGGGACCACACCCAGACCCACCTTGTCGATGAAGGCAGCAAACTTGTTGTTGAGGCCCTTGATCTGCTCCTTCTCCTGGTGCTTCACGCCCTGCACACTGGGGTCGATCTCCAGGTTGAGGGGCATGAGGAGGCTCTCGTTGACCGTCACGGTGGTGATGCAGGGGGCGCTGGGCCCGCAAAGGCCCCCTGCCCGGTAGCCGAAGCTGCTCCCACTGCGTAGGGGCCAGGTGCAGCCCACCGCAATCTGTGGGGACCCCACTGCGCACAGGCTCCGGCTGCCAAAGCCTCCGAGGCGCCTGTAGCCCGGCTCCCCTGGCCCCCCAGCCCGATAGGCCATGGCGCTGGCACAGCCGTGGGCCCCGGGCTTGGGCATGATGGCCGAGCAGGAGCTGAAGTTCCTGACCCTGCAGCTAGGGCTGATGCGGTAGGAATGACCCGCCATGCCTCCGCTCCGCAGGGAAGTCCCAGGGAGAGCCAGCTGGACCGAGGACACGAGCCTTACGCTGGGCAGTTGCTGCTCTCCCCTTTTATCAGGGAGTGAAGAGGCCTCCCGCCGACATAAAAGGCAGGAGAAAGTTAGGAACGCCAATTATGAGCGTGGGAATCTCCCGCTAGGCAGGCGGAGAGGAAGGCTGAAACTTGCCTCTCTTAATAGGCATATCAAGGAGACCCTGCATGCCCATAAACCTGCCCCCTGCCTTTTTAAGTCCACAGGCCTGGACACATTAAGCCCCTAACTCCCTGCGGCCCTGAGAGGAGGCCAAGGGTCATTATCCCACACAGGCACGGAGAGGCTGGGGCCAGCGTGTTGTCAGCCAAAGGGTCTGGTGACCCACCCAGGCCCTACCCGGCCAGACTTCTGGGCTGACCACACACAGTGAGGGTGCTTGGCTCATTCGAGCACAGATGCATGAACCTCCTTAAGCCTTCCGTGCTACTGCTCTCAACTCCATTGCGTCTTATAGAATATTCATTGGGGTTGGTATTGATCCCTTGGAGGTGAAATCACCTCCCATGGCAACCAGTACATGCCAGGCCCTCAGGAAGTATTGGTGGAATTGAATAAACAGGAGGGAAGAGCCTGGCATTCTAGAGCCTCTTCTACCTAGTCCACAAGTATTTACTGATCCAGCACAATATGCCGGGCTCAGGAGCTGCCCTGAGGGAGTCCACAGACAAGAGGCAAGTGCTGAGGTTCCGCCAGAAACTAGGCTCTAAGCTACAGGCTGAGGGGAAGAACTCCCGGGGAACTGAGCCCTGCCCTTGAGGAAACTGGGGACACCAGTCAGAGACAGGAAAGTGCCACAGCAAGAAGGGGGAAGCAGGCTTGTCATGGATGAAGGGCGTGGTGGGGTGCCGTTGACTTTCTGAGGAGGGGCCCTCACAGCAGGCAGGAGGGTCACAGAGGAAGTGAGGCCTAGGAAGGTCCAAGAGGGTGGCAAGATCTGGCAGAGAGAACAGCGGGGTTGCTGAGGAGGGCCACTGCGTAAGCCCGATTCCCAGAGCAATCGCCGAGGGCTCTAGATCCCTCCCAGAGCCCAGGCCCATGGCCAGGGCCTGCTCACCTCAGCCTCACGCCCAGGCTCCCACCCCCACCTTACAGGATGCCTTTCATTTCACACCCCGCAAGTGCAGGATGGACATGGGGTTTAATGCAGAGGGCACCTGCCTTTCTGATGTAGCGCCAGTGGCAGCCCTGACGGTAATTATGCTAAATCACCTTTCCCCCCAAGGCCCTTGAGTGAAGCCCTCATTACAGAGAATCTCTGTGCATGAAGCCAAGAATGGAAAATGCCTTCCAGAACTCCCTCTTATAGAAGAGACTTGGAGAAGGGGCACAAGAAAAGAGCCAGACAGGAGAGAACAGTGGGTCTTCTGCTGTCTCCCAGACCCCCAACCCCAGACCTCACAGCAGGAAGACACAGAGGACAGAATCCCATTCTATGTGGGGAGTGTAGGGATGGATCCAGAGGCAGCAGGAGCTGGACCCATCCCGGGGAGCACTGTTCTGAGACAAGGACCTTGCTCGACATCAGAGAACAAGCAAGCAGGGGCAACAGGGTGGGCGGGAGGCCCCCTATAAGCTGAATTCCTGCAGAAGCAACTTACTCCAGCCATTTGTCCCTGTGGCCACATAAGCATCACTCCCACACAAGCCTTCACTGATGGGGAAAAGAGTTGAGCGTGTCCCAAGGCTTGAGAGCGCCTTCACGGAGGACACACTAAATGAAGAAAGCAAAATAGAAGCCAGAATTCAAGTGGCCATCTGGAGGGGGATTACTCCACACTGGTTTCTAATTGTTTCTTTCTCTCAACAAGCATTTAGTGAGCACCTACTATGTGCCAGGCACCATTTTATTGTCTTTGGATATATTCATGAATCAAACTGGGAAGCAGATACGGCTCAGTGGTTGAGCTTCTGCTTCCTATGTACAAGGTCCTGGTACCTCCTTAAAAAAAAAAAAAAAAATGACTCAACCAGACAAAGATGAATCCTCTAGTGTGTTTACATTCTAGTGGGCAAGAGTGACAATGAACATAATCCATGAGTAAGTTATATATTATGTTTAGGTGATTATAAGGGCTATGGAAAAAAGAAATAGAACAGGGATAAGGGGAATCAGGAGAGCTGGGAGAAAGAGTAGGGTACTATTTTAACAGGATGGTCAGAGTAGATTGTTCTGGGAAGGTGACATCTGAGCAAAGACTTGGAGGACGTGAAGGGACGAGCCATGCAGACAGAGAAAAGAGGTGGTGCAAAGGCCCCATGCTGGAAACGTGCCTGGAGTGATCCTGCCAGGAGCAAGGAGGCCCATGTAGACTGGACAACAAGCGTGAGAGCAGAGTGTGGGTGAGCTCTGAGAGAGGCAGTGGCAGGGCTCTGCGGAGAGCATGGAAGGTCTTGTAGGCTAACAGCTCCCACTCAGAGTAAAGAAGGCTAACCACTGTAAAAATAAATAACTAAATAAAATTTTAAAAAACACACACACTTCAAAATGTCTAACGGCTCCAGTGACTCACCAAGGTGAGAGTGGGGAGTATGCTCAGTCTGCCGGTAGGGAAGAGTATTTCATCGTCGACATTATTAAATCACGGGTGTATGGTGATAATAAAAAGCAGGCTGATTTTTAGTCATTTTATGTATTTATTTTTAATTGACCAAAAATCTCATCCTTTATGGCCTTACGCCCAGGGTGGACCAGTCCTACTCTCCGCTTCCCAACCCTGTGCATCAGTGAATAGCTCAAAACAAAGTTTACTTCTTGCTCACTTAACAGTACTGAGGGAGTAAATTGGTCAGTCAGCAGCTTTCCTCCACATGGTCATTCAGGGATCCAGGCTCTGATAAATGTGGCCGTTCTTCACCTCACCTCACCTTGCATTAGAGAGAGAGAGCCCTTGGGTGGCAGGATGCTGGATTACTCACCAAAGTAGAGCTGGGAATATTCTAGGGACTGGGAGAGTGCAAGCTGGCAGGTAGAGGAATGCACTTCGTGACCTCTCTGTTATGCTCCCAGCTCAAGGAGAGTTAAACCTCTTAATGATGCCATCATACAACATCATGAGAGAAAAATAAATAAATAAAAATTAAAAATTCAGAAGGGAAGATCTCAACTTGAATCTCGGGATGTGTTCAGCTCCTGGAGGACCGTTGTCATTTCTTGGCCAGATTCTTCAGATAGGAAACAGCAAGGCTGAAGTGGGGGAGGCCCCCTTCAGCAGAGGACACCTCTGTGATATGGGCCCTGGGCACAGCCACCCCGGCAGCCTGGCCTGGCACTCATCTCTGGCAGCAAGCCTTTACCTAAGAACCAGATGTGTCTGGCAAGCGTATCATGGCCGTGCAAGCTGATACTTTGTGGCTTAGGGGCAGCACAGGGACCTCTGAATGTCCATCTTCCCCTCTCACCCATGAGCCCTTGGCTGACCTCATCCACTCATCCTTTCATTCAACAGTTACTTATCAAGTGCCTGTGCATCAGGTACCTGCACAAGATGCTGGTGACACAAAGATGGACAAGAGCCAGCCCCTTCCCTCAAGTGGCTCCCAGTGTGTGGGGCAAGATGGGTAATCACATGTACAGTACACTATGATAAGTGTCATAACATCCTTTTTTTTTTAAGATTTATTTTTATTTATTTATTTATCCCCCCCTTGCTGTTTGTGCTCGCTGTGTCCATTTGCTTTCGTTTTTCTGTGTCTACTTGTTTCTCTTTTGTTGCATCATATTGCTGCAAAAGTTCACTGCGCTGCGTGGGCTGTCAGCTCACCGTACCGTGCCAGCCAGCTTGCCTTTGCCAGGAGGACCCGGGAATCAAATCCGGGGCCTCCCATATGGTAAATGGGAGCCCAACAAATTGAGCCACAGCTGCTTCCCATAACATCTTAATAGAGATGTCCAAAGACCCCAGGCTCTGTTGAGAGGAGTCTGTTGAGAGTCTTGGGTTCCCAAACCCAGGGAATAGTGTGTACAAAGATATGGACACATGAGAAAGAGAGAAACGTCTGGGGAAGTGCAGCTGGTGGAGCATGGCCAGAGCCCAGTGCGCTCGCCAAGGAGTGATGGTAAGTGGGGTGGGACGCATAGATGGGGCTAGAACATGGAGGACTTGTGCCCAAGGGCTAGCAAGTCCTTCTCCTGTGGACAGTGAATAATTTTCATCTGATAGTGACATAACAAGGGTAGTTGGATTGGGTTGGATGGTGACAGGTGAACCGGTGGACGGATGGGAGGAAAGTGATTGGATGTATGAACACACCAACTAAGTACTGGGTGAAGACTAGATTGTGGGAACATAATAAAAGCAACAAGTCCTGTTAGGAAGCTATCGCACGAAATGAAATGAGAGATAACATGGGTCTGAGCTAAGACAGTGTGGGAGGAAAAGAAGAAGAGGTGCTCGAGAGAACCAAGAGGTATTTAGAAGGGTTTTCAACTTATTGGGTGTGGGGGGAAGACTGGCCACTGTTCATAAGACTGGAAGGCAGTGCCCACCTCAGTGGAGGCGGGGGAGCAGGGGGAAGGGCTGGGTTGGCATTGGGGGTGGGGGCTGAGCTGGGTTTGGATGTGTTGACCTTGAGATGCCTATGGGACATCAAGACAGAGGAAAAGAAAAATCACTACCCATATTGAGTGCTGGTGAGGGGCAGACTGTGCTCGGTGCTTTACATGGAATAGCTCCTTTAAACTTCACAAAAACCCCCCGTGGGAGCGTGTCAGCCGGGTTGAGCCAGGCTAGTTGGTGGCAGCCCCAACATTTCAGTGGCTTAAAACAGCAGCGTTCTCTTTCTGCCTCACACTGCATGTCCACCACAGTCAGATGAAGACTCTGTTTCTTGATAAATGTACTCCAGGACCCTGGAACAGCCGCTGATGGAAAAAACACTATCTGGAACTTTTCCATTTGCTGTGGTGGAGGGACAGGGTGGTCTGGAGGGCTGCAGAGACAATGAAATGGTGTGGACTGGACGTGACCCACATCACGTTTGCATACAACTCACTGGCGGGACCCAGGCACACCAGGGGACAAGGAAATGCAATCCTGCCATATGCCCAGATTGGGGAAGATCTAGAACTAGCCAGTGAGAAGCACAAATGGCATCTCTGGGAGACTTATTCTCACCCTAGAGCTCACTGAGGCTCAGCTAACTGGGTTAGTTAAGGTCAGTAGAAGAGGCAGGTCCACCTGGTGCCCAAGGCCAGTGCCCTGAGCACCACACCACTCTGGCTGACTGTCCAGAGGGAGCTGGATGTGGGCGTGAGGGACCCAGCAGGAACTGGGAGTGCACAGTTGCCACTATCCCTGCTTTAATGACAAGCACTTAACACCTCTCCTGGCACACCACAAGGGAGACAGTTGGAACTCGGGACACCTCTGCTAAAAATTTTCCAAGCTCAGCACCCTGAGTAAAGAGAACTGCAGAAAGACTCTGCTTCCCTGGAGGCCAAACTTACGGCCATCTTACCATCCAGAACACAACTGTGCATCAGGCATAAGCATAACGGGACCACAGAGTGGCAAAGAGCAAACCCACCGCCCTTCCGCTCCCTAGGTGAAGCAAAACAACGGAAAGCATCAAGACACACTGACGGCATCCCTATCTGAGCTTGTTGCCACGATTAAATGAGAGAATGCAGCATTTAGCAGAGTGGATAACACATACTACCTTCTCAATATTTCCATGTTGGTGTCCTGCGGACATCTCAAGCCATTGTATCTTGGGAAATAGCAGGCATTGGACTCCTTCAGTGTGAATACAAATTATTTCACACATCTCAAGATCTCTGGTTGGCATCAAAAACTCAGGGTCATTGTGCAGGTAAGATTCAATGTGGACATGAAATGACGTCATGGTCAGTGAAGCACTGTACAAAGGAACTCTGCCGTTGCTCTGGGGCTAACACACATCCAGGAGAGAGCACTGAGCTCGCAGCAGGAACCCGGGTTTCTGGTTCCATATTGGCCCTGAGCTGGCTGTGTGGCATGGGCCCTCTCTCTGAGCCTGTTGTCCTGTCTGTAAAAAGACAGGTTGCTCAGAACGGTCTCTGAGAGTCCATCAGGGTACCTGTGGCCCGAGCCACTGAGTAAACTCCACGTCATGTCTGGTGCACATTAATGCAGCAAGGAAGTCAGTAATAGACTTTAGAAATATTTCCATCCACATTGAGAAGCTTTGGGTCAAACATCACATATTTAAAATTGTATTATGATTCCACATAAGCAGAAGGTTCCTGCCTGTGGGTTCGATTTCTGCATCTAAGGTGCTTTCGAGCTAAGCAAGACACAGTATTGAGATGGGAGAGAGGACAGAGGGCACGGTCTTGAGCCAGGACAAGAAGGGACAGGGAGGGAAGCGGCTGTGGCTCAGTCAGTAGGGCTCCCATTTACCATGTGGGAGGCCCCGGGTTCGGTTCCCGGGGCCTCCTGGTGAGGGCAGGCCCGCCCGCACGGCGTGGTTGGCTGACCCGGTGAGCACAGGCAGCAAGGGGGGGATAAATGAATAAATAAATAAAATTAAAAAAAAAAAAAGAAGGGACAGGGATGCAGTTACCCTCTAGGCAGGTTGGTGGAAGGAGCAGTGTGTCTGGAGCCTGGGGTTATCAGAAGGGAGGGTGCCTCACTGGGATAAAGAAAGAGAGAGCTCTAGGGAGAGCAGCTTTGAGTCTCCTGCTGGACAGGAAGGGGGACACATAGGTGCTTCTGATTTCTAGGGTGAAGTTGCTGCAAAAAGTTATTGAGGCACATGTCCAAGAAGCAAGGATATTCTTGTGGTACTGTGTGAGGAATGGGCTATACAGTGGAGAACATCTTAGATTCAGGATTAAGAGCATTCTAATAACCAAGAGTGATTGGAAATTATGGGATCCAGCCAAGATGTTTGTTCCAGTAACTATGGTTGTGTAATAAAGCACCCTGTATTAGTCAGCCAAAGTGGTATTGATGCAAAATACCAGAAATCTGTTGGCTTTTATAAAAGGGTATTTATTTGGGGTAGAAGCTTACAGTTACCAGGCCATAAAGCGTTAAGTTACTTCTCTCACCAAAGTCTGTTGCCACATGTTGGAGCAAGATGGCTGCCGACGTCTGCAAGGGTTCAGGCTTCCTCTTCCTCTTAAGGCTCCATGGTCGCAGCTTCTTCCAATATCAGCTGTAGGCTGGGATAAGTCTCGTCTCTCTTCTGGGGCTCATTTCTCTCCAGGCTCACCTGCTCTGCTCTCTCCACAAGTCCAGCTGTAAACTCTCAGGTGAACGGCTCATCTCTCTTCCTGGGGCCTCCACCGTGTCTAATGGAGCCTTCTTTTTCCCTCATGTATCACTTCTCTGTGTATTTACTTCTCAGGGCTCCAGCATTAAACTCCAACTCTCTCCTCTGCCATGTCATTTTCTCTGTGAGTCCCCACCCACCAAGGAGGCGGGGACTCAACCTCCTACTGACTGGCCCAATCAAAGCCTTAATCATTATTTCATGAAGTAAAAGTGAAACCTCTGGATCCAATCCAATCTAATATGCCCAGAGGAACAGACCAGTTCACAAACATAATCCAATATCTATTTCTGGAATTCATAAACAATATCAAACTGCTACACACCCCAAAACTTAGTGGCTTTAAAAAAACACACACACATTTATTTCGCTCATGAATCTGCAGCAGTCCAGGTGGAGTTCAGCAGGGCAGCTCCTTCCTGCTCCATGGGACCCAGCTGGAGGCTGGAAGCCTCACTCCGGCCTGGGGCCCGGGTGGCAGGTGCAGAAGAGCCAGATTCCTCACATGCTGACTGCAGGCTCCAGAAGCATGTGCTCAGAGAGAGAGAGAAGGGAAGAAGAGAAGAGACGAAAAGAAAAGAGAACAAAGGAGAGGAGAGAGCCAGGCCAAAAAAGAGCCTCATTGCCTTTTGCAGCCTAGCCTCAGGAGGCACGCGGTTGGTCGGTTACCAAGGTGACCTGGGTTTAAGAGGAGGGATCAGAAAGCCCACCTCTCCAGAGAGGAGAGTCCAGGTCACATCGTGAGAGGAGCACGCAGGGTGGAGGGCAACCGCCTTTGGAAATACAATCTGCCGCGAGGTAGTCTCAGGACCCCCACCCGGTGGGTCTTCAGGTCAGCATAGTTGAGGTCAGTTTTTCAGAAAAGATACACCGGAATCATGTTTATAACCCAAACGAATATCAATCTGTTACACCAAAACAAATTGAAAACAACTTAATTGTCCATCAGCAGGAGGCTGATTCAATAAATTGTAGGTGCACCCACATTATGAAGCAGCAGCCTGTAAAAAGAAGGAGGTATCTCCAGGATAGAAGGTGCAGCGGGGGGGGGGGGGGTGGAGGGATGGAGAAGCAAGGTACAGAGCAATCTGGGTGGCATGCTACCATTCATGTAAATACACGAGTGTGCGTGTATGCATGTGAGCGTGTATGTGTGCATGGACCGTCTGTGGAAGGATGCACAAGAAGCTGGTGGCTGCCTTTGGAAGGGGAGCCGGGTAGCTGAGAATAGGGAGATTTACTTTCCATTGGACACTTTTTTGAACCTTTTGAACTGCGCACCTTGTGATACATAAACTTCCCCAAAATAAATCTCTGTATTCTGTTTTCAGGCGCTCTGGCACTCTCAGGCAGCACCACAGACATGCGGTGTCCAGCGCCATGCCCACCTTGCCCTCTGCTGCTGACCACGCAGGAGGAAGAGATCCACCCGAGCCCCCTCGCTGCTTCCGGAAGGACACACGACCAAGACAGAACCCCCGAGGGGCGTCTGGCACACCCGGGGCTCCGAGACCCCACCCTGGGGGGAGTGGCCAATCAAGAGCACACTTGGGGTGTGTGTTGGGTGGTGGGGAGGTGGCACTGAGTGAGGTTGTTGGGGTGAGGGCTGATGCCGTGGGGTGCCCAAGGAGGTGGATGGCGACCATGGGGCCGAGGCGACAGGGGCTGTACTTTGGGAGCAACGGAGGGACACTTCCAGGGCTGCCCACCTGACAGGGCTGCCTGTCCCTGAGAGGGACCCAGCAGCAGCTGTGGTGCCAGGAGAGTGAGGTGCAAGGGCAACTCCACGAGCTCCAGAAGGAGCAGTTTTGGGGGACTAACGGGAAGAAAAATGTGGCGCAGATAATTACCCCCTTTCCTGTTTTCTTCCAGGAGCTCATCCAGCTGCATCACGTGCATGACATCCTTCCCATTTCACAGACCAAAATCCTGAGCTCTGAGGAGAAGCCCACTTGGCCGCGTGCTGCAGACGTGCCTTGCTCAAGAGGCTCCTGGGCCAGCCGAGCTGCCGCACTGCTCCCACTAGAGGGCGCCCTTGCCTGGCATCAGAAGGCATCCAATGCTGTCGCCTGGAAAAGCCTTTTCCTACCAGAAGCCTTCCTGGGTTGATCCTTGCAGCGTGGCTTCTGGGCTCTTCCCTGCCAGGATTTTTTTTTCGCTCCCACAGTAGCTTCCCTCCCAGTGCTTAGCATCCCACTGTGTACCTGCCCTGGGCCACCACCGCCCATGTTAACTTCCTAACAGACCTTGTATGCCAGGCTTCCCTAATCCTGTCCGTCCCCTAGGCAGTAACGGCTTTAACTCCCTAAAGTTAAACACTTCCATGCAGATTCCTCAGGTGGGCCCCCATTAAGCTCACTAACTCATTTTCTAAGGCCTTCCCACTACTCACTTTTATTTTCCGTTTTTCTTTTGGACCTCAGGGAACTGAGTCGTCATACTCTCCAGTTCTTTGCACAGTGTCATCAGGAATCCATGGACATCCCCTCTCTTTTTCTATTACTCATTCCCTTCAAGTCTTATCCCTACTCTAACTCTCCTCACCCCAAAAGGCACCCACCGTAATGCATGGGATGTAGTTCCTGAATATGTATTTATCCCTGTAAAGCTGGGAGCAATGCTTCATGCTGGGTATCTTTTACTCTCACCAATAGTATGGTGTCAAAGCTCTTGCTCTGTTTTTTTACATTCTTTAACTCAACACTGTGTTGTTTGCAAGTACATCAACTTTGTTGCTTCCAGCTTCTGCATTTGTTCCACAGACTGTTTTTACCCTCCTTTACTTGATGGCCGTGTAAGTTGTCTCCAAATAATGCCATGATGAATAGCCTATTCCTTGCATGAGAGCTGCTTTCAGGTGTGGCCTGGATGTCTCTCATCAGTGGGACTGCTGGGCCACAAGACTGACACATGCCTAAATTCCCCAGCAGTGCTACGCTGTCTTCCAGAACGCCTGCCCCAGCCCACACCCCACCCACAGTGCACGAGGTTCCCTCCCACCTCTCCATCAGTCCTTGATAGCGCCCACCTTTCTGACGCTTGCCATTCTGATCGCCTGGTTCTCATCTTTCCAAGCTCTAGTGTGAGGCAGCGTCTATCTCTTCATGTGCTTTTACCCGTTTGCTCTTTCCCTGTTGTGAACTGTCGAGTAGACTCTTGGCGAGCTTTCTATCAGGTCTCCTGGCATTCACTTGTTTGATAGGCGTTCCTTACTTATTTTAGACATTCAACTTTTCCCAGGCTATCATCTAGCTGTTGACTTTTTATTTCTATAGTCTTTCACTGAACTGAAATTCTTCATTTTGAGATGGTCAATCAATGAATTATTTAACCTTATGGTTTGACTTTTAGGGTTTGCTTAAGAAGTCTTTCCCCACACTTAAGTTACAAGTATATTACTTTACATATTCTATTTGCTTTATAGTTGTATCTTCATCTGGTGTCTCCCAGGGTCTCTGGCATAAGCCAGACCCCAGCTCTGTGCTTTCTATATGGTTAGTCTGTTTCTACTAATTTCACCAATGAATAAATGGCCCTTTGCTTCTTGCCACCTTCATCAAATATCAAGTTTACCTTATATGAGGGGGACTGTTTTTGAGCTCTCTAGTCTATTCCAATGGTCCATTTACCTGTTCCTGCACAGACACCACACTTTCTTTTATTACTATGGCTCTCTAATCCCTCTTTGCTTTCCTTTTTCAAAACTGACTTTACTATAAATGGACTTTATATTCTTTCATATGAATTTTAGATTTATTTATCAAGTTCCTCAAAAGAAATTCAGATGCAATTTTTTATTGAGTTTGCACTGAACTTATAAATTAATTTAGAGAGAATTGCTGTCTTCAAAATGTTCCATCGAATTATTCCTGAATATGGTATAACTCTGTTTAATCAGATTTTTACGTATGATTCCTAATATTTTGCATTCCTCTCCATAAATATCTTGTGACTACTTTGTTAAGTTATATCCTCAATGTTTTATTTTTCTATCACTCTTAGGAATGGTATCCTATTTCCTCTTGCATTTTCTAATTGGTTATCACTGAAATAGACAAATGCTTTTGACTTTTATAAGTTGAAATTGTAACCAGTACTGCTCAACCCTTCCTGTTATTTCTGATCGTTTCCAATAGTTTTATCTTTTGATTTTGTGGGGTTTTCTACATAGCTGATTCAATTATCTGAAAATAATGTCAGCTCTCTTTCCTTCCGGTCCTCACACGCTTCGTGTTTGTTTTCTTGGCCAGGAATTCCAGTGCTATGTTCAGCCATGCATTGAGCGGGGTCCTTGTTTTGCTCTGCGTCTTCCATGGAATGTGCCTGAAGTCCCTGCTTCAGGTGTGCCGTCCTCCAATCTGCAGGCTCTGCCCTCACTGCCCTTTAAGGATTCCTTGTGCATTCCTGCCCAGCCCCTCTTCTCATGTCATTCCACTTGCCCAGAAGTCCCTCCATCCTCCCAACATTCCCACTTCCTTCCCAGAGCAGCTCAAGTCTCACTTTCTCACAAAGCCTCCTGACTTCTCCAGTGCACAGCTAGCTCCTACTCTCAATTCCGAAAATGGAATCTCTCAGTCAATTGGCAACACATGAAAATAAAGCATGAACTGCCTTGAAATATTGCTTGGTTTAGTATCCATTTAATTTTGCCTGTTCACATACCAACCCAACTAAACAGTTGGCTCTTTGAAGACAAGGACATGTATTAAACATCTCATTGTTTGTTTGTTTGTTTTATTTTTTTAGGAGGTACTGGGAACTGAACCTGGGACCTCCAAAGTGGGAAGCAGGCGCTCAACCACTTGAGCCACCTCCACTCTCTATATACTTTTGCATACACCATATTTCATCTTCTAGAGGCCCTTGAGGCAAATATTATAATCACAGAGATTAAATTTCATACAGGCAATAAGTGTCAGAAATGGAATTTGCATCCACATTTCCTGACTCCCAAATCCTGTGTTCATCCCAGGACTTCACCTCTCCATGGAAACACCACTTCTACACCCAGGTAGGCAGCAGACGGGGCACACACGGGACCAGGACAGTCCCCTTTGATGCAACAATTCCACTCCTAGGGATTCATTTTAAGGCAATTAGTGGCGATGTGCATGAAGACACACTTAACAAATGTTCATCCACAGAGTCATTTACCAAAAATTACATTAAGAAGGGACAAAAATTGGGGAGTTAAGCCAAGATGGCAGCAGAGTAAGGAGCTCCTAGAGTCAGCTCATCCTGCAGGGCAGTTAGTGATCACCCAGAGCTATCTAAAGCACTTGTTTGGGGGTCCCAGGAGACCAGAAGAGCATCCTGCAACATCCTTGAAAGGAGAAGACTGCCCATCTGCAGAGAAGGTTCATGAGTAGAGCACTCCATGTCGCAGAGCCCGGTGCCCACAGCGCATGCAGCCTCAGGAGTGTTCCATGGCTGGAGTTGGAAAGTCCATTTCCCAAAAACGGGAGAGGAAGACACAGTGTGACACTGACCTCAGCTGCTGATTAGTAAATTCAGCAGGCTAAATTATAATCTTAATAACAGCTGAAGTTTAAGCCTGTCCAAGTCAAAAAGAGGCCTGTAGAGTTTTAACTCTGCCCCTGGCATGAGGGGAAGTGGGGCTGATTGAAAATCACAGTGCTGGTAGGAGACCTGCACCACCTCTCTGGGAAACTGCAAGCCATGCTGCAGAGGCCAGTGCCCATCCTACTCTAGCAGGGCAAGCTGCCTCAGGAGCTATTCCATGGCTAGAGTTAGAAGCTCCATTTCCCATAAACGGGTTGTCCACTGACTTCAGCTATTGATTGGTGGACTCGGCTGGCTAAAGTATAATCCTAGGAGCAGCTGGGGTTTGAACTTGCCCAAGTTGGAAAGAGGCCGGTAGGTGCTATTTTGACTCCACCCTTGGCATGAGGGGAAGCCTGGCTGACTGAAAATCCAGTGAAGTTAAGGACTGTGAAGAGAGGGACTGTGTTTTCCCAGCCTCTCTGGGTAACTGCAGGTGCTTTTGGCTCACACAGCCTGCACTGGTGAGTACTTGTGGATCCACCCTCACCCCCCAATAGGAAAGGAGGGGGCTGGTGTTTCCTCAGCCTCTCCGGGCAACGGAAGATACTTTCAGCCTACAGGGACTGAACAGTTAGGCATTGGTGATTCCATTCCCACACCCTAAAAGGCAGAAGGGACAGTACTCCCTCAGCCTCTCAGGGCAACTGCAGGCATATTCAGGCCACATGGATTAGATTGTTGGGCACTCCAGAGGGTCCATCCCCACCCCCCGCAGGGACGGCGGCTGGTGCTACGTCAGTCTGCCTGGGCACCTGTGGTCATTTGGACCCACACGGCATAGATTTCTGCCCACAACAGCAGCTCCATCCCTGCCCCAGGTAGGGGAGGAAGGGATGTGAAGCTTTATCAGTCTCTCTAAGCAACTATGGACAGTCTTATCTTGCACAACTTGGATTATTATACATGGCTGCAGCTCTGTCCCTACCTCTGGCAGAGGAGAAAGGTGGAAGAGGCTTCATCAATTCCTGGGGCAACATGGGCAGCTTCAGCCCCCATAGCTTAGAGCACCAACTACATCCTCAACTCCTACTACACAACCAGAAAGGGAGAAAAAGCAATAAAGCCCTAAACTAAATGGAGAAACTGCACCCAGAATAAATACACCTAGTAAGCCAGATGCAAAGACACCAACAGAAAATTACAATCCATAACAAGAAACAGGAAGATATGGCCCAGGTAAAGGAACAAGATAAACCTCTAGATGACATAAAAGAGTTGAGAAAAGTAATCATAGATGCTCAAACAAATCTCTTTAATAAATTTAATGAGATGGCTAGAGAGATTAAAGATATTAAGAAGATACTGGGAGGGGGCCAAGATGGCGTTAGTGTAGGAGGGCACACACTGCAAGCTCCCACAGCAAGGCGGATTGTGGACGGGGTCCTCCCGGGGGTCTGTGCTGTGCACGCGTGGAATGAGAAGCTAGGGACATCTATCTGTGCGGATCAACGGCGTGGACAGAACGGTAGAGATTCATGAGTTTTAAGCCTGCTGGTGGTGGTTGACAATGACGGCTGAGCCCCGCGGTTATGGAAAAAATAAATAAAATGGCCAGCTGGAGCCGCGAGCGGGGTGAGAAAGTTTTATTTTCTGGGGATCTGGCTGCCTGGAGCCCCTTGGACCTTGGGTGAAAAGAACAGCCGGAGAGAATCGGCACCTGGTGGATGGGAGGGGTGATTCTGTTCGGGGGAGGGAGTCGATTTGCCTAGCTGCCCAGGGATAAGCCCCGGGCCACCACGGAGCCAGGAAGAGGGGACACTCTCCAAAAGAGGGAGGGTTCTGTTGGAGGACAGGGAAGGGAATTTTTT
>JAKSZT010053897.1:2386945-2412078 GCA_026826555.1 Tolypeutes matacus
GGGAAGGGAATTTTTTTTTTTTTTTTTTTTTTTTTTTTTTTTGCCATTGATCTCGCTGCCCAGACAGCCCCATAGCTTTGGGGAGTAGATAAGCCAACCTGAAGCAGCATCAGGCTGAGAGGAAAGACGAATCTGCAGAGTCAAACTGATTTACACAGCAACCCGGTGACGCCGGTGCTCGGCTCCAGAAGGGGCAGAATCGGTCATCTTTAGCACTCTGCACTGACTAACATCAGAGCTACAGCTACCCTGGGGAGTCCAGGAAGTGGGACGTGCTTGATTAATTTCCACGAGCCCAGCTAGGGTCCCTTCCATAAGGGGGTTGGTCTAGAGGAGGAATTATTTTGAGTCCTGTATTTCGCAAAAAAAAAAAAAAAAAAAAAAAGTGAGAAGGTCACTTCAGTAAATGAAAATTAAATTCTTTTTAATTTAGTTTAATAGCTAAAAGCTGTTTCAGGACCTACATATAGAGCCCTGTGGGGAAATTGATTGATAAACACAAGCAGGCAGAGAGAATCCACGTGGGCCCTAGGGGAATCATTGACCCTCCTTAGCTCTGTTTGACTGCTTGCCTGTGTGGTTCTTTGTTTTTTCTCTGTTTATTTCTGGTTTCTTGCTTTTCTTTCCTCTTTCCTCTCCCCTTTTCTTTTTTCTTTCATTTTTTAAAATTAGGTGCTGCTAGCTTGTCGCTTCTTTGCTGTGCTTCTTCTTCAGTAATTTCCCACTCGCTGTCTATATTGATTTTGTATTCCAAACTATCGCTTATCCTTCCTTCATCTTTCTGCCTTCTGCTTTCTGTTGTGGCTCTTAGATACAACATTTTTTTCATAGGCCCACAACTTAAGGGTGTCAATTTCTATTCCATCTATTTTGTTTTCTTCTTTTTTTTTATTAGTATTAACTTTTTCCTTTCAGCCCTTTCTTTACTATTTCTCTCCCTCCTCATAATTCTAGCCTTCTAAATCACTATATATATATTCCTCCATTTGCTTTCCCAGTCCATTGTAGGGACTCCATTTTTTTTCCTATTACTCTACACTGCCTACACAAGTTAAATATTCATCTCATTAAGTCTCATTTTGCCCCTCTTCTAACTTTTATCAATATTACTATTATCCTTCTGCCTTCCTTACATCTTTTGATTCCTCTGGCCCTAATCTTTTGCCTTCAAGGGAACATAGAAAGAAGCAAGGAAATAAAATAAGAAGAAAAAGTGCCAAAGAGAAAACTTAACTCACACGCAGAACCACCAGCTAAATAAAACTCTAGAGAATAGAGAAAAGCTAATCAACTGAACAATCCCATCAAGATAATATGATGACCAGAGGGCAACAAAAAAATATAAATGACTCTGAGAAACAGGAAAATGTGGACCAATCCAATGAACAAAATAAAAACCAGGAAGTGATGCAGAACATCGAACAACTAATCAAAGCTATCCAAACAAATATCATGGACCAACTTAAAGAAGTGAAGGAAGAGACTAAGGATATAAAGAAGACACTGTGAGAACATACTGAAGAAATTGCAAACATGCCTAAAAAGGTAATGGATATGATGGTGAACAATGGCACAATCCAAGAAATCAAAAAGACGCTGGATTCACATAACAGCAGATTTGAAATGGCAGAGGAAAGAATTAGTGATATGGAAGACAATACAGCTGAAATCAAAGAGATAGTAGAACAGATAGACAAAAAGATAGAAAAAATCCAGCATGGACTCAGGGAATTAACTGATAACACAAAACGCACAAACATACACATTATGGGCATCCCAGAAGAGAAAGGGAACAGAAGGAGTGTTGAAGGAAATAATGGCTGAAAACTTCCCAACCCTACTGAGAGAGATGTGGAGATCCAGGAAGCAAAGCACACCCCAAATAGTATAAATCCCAACAGGCCAACTCCAAGACATATACTTGTCAAAATATCCAATGCTCAAGACAAAGACAAAATACTCAAGGCAGCAAGAGAAAAGAGAACCATCACATACAAGGGAAGCACAATAAGATTAAGTGCTGATTTCTCAGCTGAAACCATGGAGGCAAGAATACAGTGGTATGACATAGTCAAAATACTAAAAGAAAAACTTCCAGCCATGAATTCTATATCCAGCAAAAGTGGCATTCAAAAATGATGGAGAGTTCAAAATATTCACAGATAAACAGAAATTAAGAGAGTGTATCAATAAGAAACCAGTACTTCAAGAAATACTAAAGGAATCTCTACAAGTTGAAAGGAAAAAACAAGGGAGAGAGAGTTGGAGGAGAGTTTAAAAACAACTGAAAAGACAAAAAGAGAAACAAAACAACTTATGACATACATTAACCCAAAGAAAAAATGGCTGAAGTAAGAAATTCGTTACGAGTAATAACACTGAATGTTAATGGATTAAATTCACCAATCAAAAGACACAGATTGACAGAATGGATAAGAAAATATGATGCATCTGTAGCTGTCTACAAGAAACCCACCTTCGACCCAGGGATTCAAGGAGGCTGAAAGTGAATGGCTGGAAAATCATTTTACAAGCTAACAATAGCCAAAAAAGGGCAGGAGTAGCTATTCTAATATCAGACAAAATAGACTTTAAATGCAAAACTATTGTAAGAGACAAAGATGGACACTACATATTAGTAAAAGGAGTAATCTCTCAAGAAGAGAGAACAATCATCAACATTTACGCACCTAATCGGGGTGCCTCAAAATACATGCGGCAAACTCTGGAAAAACTAAGAGGAGAAATAAATGCCTCTACAATTATAGCAAGGGACTTCAACACACCACTATCATCATTAGACAGAACATCTAGACAGAGAATCAATAAAGAAACAAAGGCACTCAACAATACATTAGAAGACCTGGACTTAATAGACATATACAGAACACTACACCCAAATACAGCAGGATTTACATTCTTCTCGAGTGCACATGGAACATACTCCAAAATAGACCACAATGCTAGGCCACAGAACAACTCTCAATGAATTCAGAAAGATTGAGATTATACAAAGTAATTTCTCTGACCACAACGGAATGAAGTTGGAAATCACTAAGGGCCAGAGAAACAGATTAGGCACAAGGATATGGAAGTTAAACAACACACTCTTAGACAAACAGTGGGTCAAAGAGGAAATCTCAAAAGAAATCAGTAACTACCTTGAAACTAATGAAAACGACAACACAACATATCAAAACCTATGGGATGCAGCGAAAGCAGTCCTGAGAGGGAAGTTCATAGCCATAAATTCATATATTAAAAAAGAAGAAAGAGCTAAAATTGAAGACCTAACTGCACACTTGGAGGAATTGGAAAAACAACAACAAACTAAACCTAAAGGAACTAGAAAGAAGGAAATAACAAAGATTAGAGCAGAACTAAATGAAATAGAGAATAAGAAAGCACTGGAAACAATAAACAAAACCAAAAGCTGGATCTTCGAGAATATCAATAAACTTGACAAGCCCTTAGCCAGACTAACAAAGAAAAAGAGAGAACAGATGCAAATACATAAAATAAGGAATGAGCAAGGGGATATCACTACTGACCCCACAGAAATAAAGAATATCATAAGAGGATACTTTGAAAAATTATATGCCAACAAGAATGATAATTTAGAGGAAATAGACAAGTTTCTAGAAACCCACAAACAGCCTACATTGATGAAAGAAGAAATAGATGAACTCAACAGTCCAATTACAAGTAAAGAGATAGACTCAGTCATCAAAAACCTCCCAACTAAGAAGAGCCCAGGACCAGATGGCTTCACAGCTGAATTCTAACAAACATTCCGGAAAGAGCTAACACCAATTCTACTTAAGCTCTTCCAAAAAATAAAAGTAGAAGGAACATTGCCTAACTCATTCTATGATGCCAACATTACCCTAATACCAAAACCAAATAAAGATACTACAAGAAAGGAAAATTACAGACCAATTTCTCTAATGAACCTAGATGCTAAAATCCTTAACAAAATACTTGCTAATCGCATTCAACAACATATCAAAAGGATTATACACCATGACCAAGTGGGTTTCATCCCAGATATGCAAGGATGGTTCAATATAAGAAAATCAATCAATGTAATACACCACATAAACAGATTGAAAGAAAAAAATCACATGATCATCTCCATAGATGCAGAAAAAGCATTCGACAAAATACAGCACTCTTTTCTCATAAAAACACTACAAAAGATAGGAATAGATGGAAACTTTCTGAATATGATAAAGGGTATATATGAAAAACCAAAGCTAACATCATTTTCAATGGTGAAATCCTAAAAGCCTTCCCTCTGAGATCGGGAACTAGACAAGGATACCCACTATCACCACTCCTATTTAACATTGTCTTAGAAGTACTTGCGCGAGCACTGAGACAAGAAAAGGACATAAAAGGCATCCAAGTTGGAAAAGAAGAAGTAAAAATTTCATTATTTGCAGATGACATGATCCTATACATAGAAAGCCCTGAGAAATCTACAACAAGGCTTCTAGAACTTATAAAGGAGTTCAGTAATGTTGCAGGCTATAAGATCAATGCTCAAAAATCAGTAGCATTTCTATACACCAATAACGAGCAAACTGAGGAGGAAATCAGGAAAAAAATACCATTTACAATAGTAACTAAAAGAATCAAATACCTAGGAATAAATTTAACTAAAGATGTAAAGGACTTATATACAGAAAACTGCACAACACTGTTAAAGGAAATCAAAGAAGACTTAAATAAATGGAAAAATATTCCCTGTTCATGCATAGGAAGACTAAACATCATCAAGATGTCTATCCTACCCAAACTAATCTACAGATTTAATGCAATCCCAATAAAAGTCAACACTGTATTTTTTAAGGAACTGGAAAAACTAACCACAAAATATATTTGGAGAGGCAAGAAGCCCCGAATTGCCAAAGACACATTGAAAAAGAAAAATGAAGTTGGAGGTATCACACTACCTGACTTTAAAACATACTACAAAGCTACAGTGATCAAAACTGTGTGGTATTGGCACAAGGATAGACCTACTGACCAATGGAACCGAATTGAGAGTTCTGATATAGATCCTCACATATACAGTCATCTGATATTTGACAAGGCCACGAAGCCCACTCAGTTGGGAGAGAATGGCCTCTTTAACAAGTGGTGCTTGGAGAACTGGATATCCATATCCAAAAGAATGAGAGAAGAATACCATCTCACACCTTATACAAAAATCAACTCAACTCTTCCTAGGCCGGCGCTCCACCAGAAAGAGGCCATGTTCAGTTCGAGCGCAAAGATTGTGAAGCCCAATGGCGAAAAGCCAGATGAATTCGAGTCGGGCATTTCTCAGGCTCTTCGTGAGCTGGAGATGAACTCAAACCTAAAGGCTCAGTTAAGGGAGCTGAATATAACAGCAGCCAAGGAAATTGAAGTTGGTGGTGGTCGGAAGGCTATTATAATCTTTGTTCCTGTTCCTCAACTGAAGTCTTTCCAGAAAATCCAAGTCCAGCTAGTTCGTGAATTGGAGAAAAAATTCAGTGGAAAGCATGTTGTCTTTATTGCTCAGAGGAGAATTCTGCCTAAACCAACTCGAAAAAGCTGTACGAAAAATAAGCAAAAGCGTCCCAGGAGCCGTACCCTGACAGCCGTGCACGATGCAATCCTTGAAGACTTGGTCTTCCCAAGTGAAATTGTGGGCAAGAGAATCCGTGTAAAACCGGATGGCAGCCGGCTTATAAAGGTCCATTTGGACAAAGCACAGCAGAACAATGTAGAACACAAGGTTGAAACATTTTCTGGTGTGTATAAGAAGCTCACTGGCAAGGATGTTAACTTTGAATTTCCAGAGTTTCAGTTGTAAGCTGAAATGACTAAATAAAGTATCACGCTTCAGTTTTCTTGTCTTCGGAATGTTTTTCAAAATTCCAGAGACACGAATGTACTTAGCTATCTACATTTATTAATAGCTTCCTACAAAGGCTGAAAGACATAAGATTCTTACATAAACAGAAGACATGGAAGAAAGAAACAGAAGATTTTGAACAGAGAGAGTGCCTGAAATTTGTGCCAGAAGTTTAATGCATGTGAGGATATACTTGTATCCAGTGATGTTGTAATAGTTTTAATCATATGCAGTTGCCAAAAATGGTCAAGTATTGGCACTAAACTTCAGTACTCTGGTGTAGGTAAGCAAAAGTTGGTTAGAAAGGAATGGCTTAACTCTTGGGCTGATAAAACAACAGAGCACAAAAGGTAAAGATTTCGATGACGCAAACCAAAGATGGTGCTTACATTCTATTTGTATTACCCTGAGAGAGAGGGCACAGGTTTCAGAGGTATCTAGAAACAGGCCAAAAAAAACTGGATGATAGAAACAATTTTTTTTCCAACAGTTAAAATCTGGTGAAAAAGTAAGGTTTTATTCATTGAATTTTATACACAAGTTCTTTTTATTTTTTAATAAAATATATTTTTAAACAAACAAACAAACAAAAAATCAACTCAAGATGGATCAAAGATCTAAATATAAGAGCCAAAACCATAAAGACCTTGGAAGATGATGTAGGGAAGCATCTACAGGAACTTAGGAAATGGTTTCATGAACTTCACAGCCAAAGCACGAGCAGCAAGAGAAAAAATAGATAAATGGGATCTCATCAAAATTAAAAACTTCTGCACCTCAAAGGATATTATTAAGAAAATAAAAAGGCAGCCTACCCAATGGGAGAAAATATTTGGCAACCATATATCTGATAGGAGCATAATATCCTGCATATATAAAGAAATCCTACACCTTGAAAATAAAAAGACAAACAACCCATTTAAAAAATGGGCAAGTGACCTGAAAAGACACTTCTCCAAGGAAGAAATACAAATGGCTAAAAAGCAAATGAAAAAATGCTCAACATCGCTTGCTATCAGGGAAATGCTAATCAAAACTACAATGCAATACCATCTTACACCCATCAGAATGGCAGCTATTAAAAAACAGGAGACACTAAATGTTGGAGAGGATGTGGAGGAATAGGAACCCTCATCCACTGCTGGTGGGGCTGTGGTATGGTCCAGCCACTGTGGAGGACAGTTTGGCAGTTCCTCAGAAAACTAACACTAGATCTTCCGTATGATCCAGCAATTCCACTGCTGGGTATATACCCAGAAGAACTGAAAGCAAAGACACAAACAGATATATGCGCACCAATGTTCATAGCGGCATTGTTCACCATTGCCAAAAGTTGGAATCAGCCCCGGTGCCCATCAACAGACGAATGGATAAGCAAAATGTGGTACATACATACAATGGAATATTACTCATCTGTAAGAAGGAATAAAGTGCTAACACATGGAATAACGTGGATGAATCTTGAAGACCTTATGTTGAGTAAAGCAAGCCAGGCACTGAAGGATGAACAGTATATGACCTCACTGATTTGAACTGAGGAAAGTGAGCAGTCTCTGAGAACCACTGTCTGAAAGATAGGTTAACAAGGGAGAGAAAGAGAAGAGCAGGCTTTGAGCCATCACCCATATGGACATAATCTATGGTAAAGGGATAGAGTATAGTTGCATATTGAAGGATAGGACAGATGGGTAGTGATATTACTGGGTTTGGTGGTGCAGCGTTGTCAGGTGGGTAGATTAGGAAGGGCAGGTTCAAATACCCAGGGCATGTAACTATGAACCTTGATATTCCATGAGTCAAGACAGGGGAGTGTCATATGTCCCAGGGGGGTGGGGAGGAAGGAACAGTTAAGATCTAATGGGGTATTTAGTGGTCATGGGAAAGGTTTTTCATTACCTTACAGTAATGGACACAGGACATGGTAAATATCATCAAAACTTATTAAACTGTATCGTCTAAATTGTAAACTATACTGTAAATCATTGACAATGTTTAGTTGCTATATTTTGCTATCTGTATAACAGTTATAACAATGTTAACATCAAAAAGGGGGGGGGAGTTTAATATGGGGTGCGGAAGGGGGGTGGTTTGGTATCTGGGAGTCTCTGGTATTCCATGTGTGACTTTGCTGTGACCTAAAACTTCTTTGAAAATTAAATGAAAATTTGGGAGACACTAGGGATTGAGAGGGGGAAGGTGTCACGGCACACCAGACATCCAATAACACAGTGATAAAAGGAAAAAAAGAATATATATATATATATATTTTTTTTAAAGGCATTTCTTTTGCTTTTTTCTCCATTTTTTTGAATGTCCCAATCCACTAATTATATTTTGTTTTGTTTTGTTTTTTGTTTGATTATTTGTCTGTTTTTTGGGGTTTTGTTTTTTTTTTTTTCCTGAGTTTCCTTATGTTTGTCTCTTGCATGTAAGCTTATCATTGTTGTTTCTTTTTCCTATTAAGTGTATTTGATTATTTTATGGACTACATGTTCATGGAAGATTTAGATCACAGAAGGGTTACAATGGGTACTGCAGGGGATTATTGGTGGGGGGTGTCTGGGAGGGGGGATTCATGGGAGTAAGTTCATCCAAATATACATGAAAGATATACAAAATTGTTCAAAAGATCAAAGGATGGGGCATGGTCACGGTGGGTGGACAATCACCCAATAAATGAGGGAATCTGAATTCCTAGCCTGGAGAGCTCTGCCACATTCTCCAAGGGAGCAGCAACAGTCCTCTGAGTGTAGGGACAGTGTCTGTCAAAAGAGGATGACCCACTGATGAGTTCTTTTTATTGATGACTACCCTTATGAGTCTTTGCTCTTGCAACTGAAACTTAGCTTACTGTTATGGGGTGCCTAAGGGTTGCCACCTGAAAGCCTCTTTGTTACTCAAATGTGGCCTTTCTCTAAGCCAAACTCAGCATATGAATGCATTACCTTCCCCTCAACGTGGGACATGACTCCCAGGGATGAGCCTCCCTGGCAACGAGGGATTAATACCAAGTGCCAACTGGCAACACAACTGGAAAAAGACCTTGAATAAAAGGGGGAAAAGGTAAAGACAAATGAGTTCAAGTGGCTAAGAGACTTCAAAGAGAGTCGGGAGATCATCCCAGAGGTAACGCTTATGCACCCCTCAGTAGGACCTCATAGAACATCAAAGTGCATATCACCCCACACAGAGGGGCTCCTGAGAGCTCTGGAGACACCCAGGTCCTATATAAGGGGGGATAGCCCCAGAGACTGACGCCTTATCAGTGGGCTCTATTTTGGAATCTGTGCTCCAGAGAATGACAGAATTGGACTCAAATAAGTCCTCCCTGCACATGGTTCATCAGTCCCTGCTATTCAAACCTATATGTGATGCTGGAGTTTTTAGGTATACTTCTAGAGACTGGAGCCTCTGGCCTACCTATGTGCCAGGTGTGCATGGAATCTCGGTGGAGCTGCAACTCCTACCCTACAGCTCAATGGACTCATCCAAGTCACCTGGCAAGGAGACAACGATGGGCAACGGCCAGCCCAGGGAATGGAGAGGGCCTCATCTGCAGGCAGGATCATCCCACCCACCATATCCATGGGATATAAGCCCTCTCTCACTTGGAGGTGGAGTGGACATCACCATCCCAGTCCCCTCAGGATTGGGGGAAGAACTATGGACTAGAGTAGACTTGATGGTATTCTGTTGTACACATATGGTGATTCTAGCAATGGAAGAAATTATAACAGTGAGGTGGAGCCAGTGGCCACTGAATACTTTCGGGGCAGGGAGGGGATGTGCAGTTGAAATACAGTGGCTTTTTCAGGATTTGGAGGTTGTCTTGAGTACCGTTGTGACAACGGATGTAGGCCATTTTAAATCAGCACACACCATTCAGAACTGTGTGGGAGAGAGTGTGGTCTACGATGTGAGCTGTGGTCTATGGTTGATGGCAAGGCCCCAGGATGTGTAAGTCCATTGAGGGTGATGGGCCACACTTGTGGGAGATGTTTTTGTGGGATGTGGTGGGAGGTGGGGAACATGGGAATTCCGGTAGGTTCCGTGTAATATTTAGGTAATCTAAGCACCTCTTAAAATATATATATATAAATAACATTTTTGTAAGCAAATGCACATATATGCATACATATTTATATATCATTTTACAAATATTGGTATGTATTGTGAAAATTTTGATTTTTACCCACAATAAAAAATTAATTAATTAAAAAAAAAAAAAGAAAATACTGAGTGAGCACAAAGAAGAATTTGAAAGCATATATAGAAAAATAGCAGATCTAATGGGAATAAATGTTGCCGGTCAGGCTCTGGGTCCGTGAAAACGGTGCCGCGGATGAGAAAAAAGGAATAAGACAAAGAGAAGAAAAACTGGGATCAGGGGACTCTCCGTCCGAACTGGAGAGAAGAGCCCAGCCACACCATAGAGCATGGCTTTTATTTGGTTTTTGAATCAATAGATGACAGTTTCTATTCTTGAAGGGTTTACATTCCTGCATGTAGCAGATGTTGTAAATCTTATCTAACATAGAAACTCAGGATTATTCCCCACCCAGCTACTATAAGATCCTGTCTCATTATCATGAGACTAGGTTCTTATCTCCTACATTCCAGGGTGTCTCCTACATTCCAAAGTGATCTGCTTATTGTAGGTAGTCATGGCCTTTGAAACTCCATCATTTCCCCCTTTTTTATTAATTAAAGCTCATAGGAACCATTATATAAGCTGATACAAGGTGACCTCCTGTCACACTTGTCTTCTTCCATAGGCTCTTGTGACTGTGCCTGTCTTAGGTTGTCCTCCTCTGAGGATCTTACCCGTCATTGACTACCAGCCAAGCTTTTGAGCTCTTACATGGAAGGCATTTTCATTAATATTTATGCTTCTTCAGGTTCCTTTAATGAGCATTTTTTATGCAGATATTTAGTATTAAGATCAAGGGGTTATTAGTAGAATCTTTCTACTAAGTAATGCAAAATTAGTTTCTCATGGCCAAGTTTCTTAACATAAATGCATTTATCAGGTCTAATTACTTTAGCCTTGAAAATACACACAATTAAAATGCATATAACAATAATTCCAAATCCAATCCAAAATGATATTTGAACTGTTTTTTGTTTCCACCAATGAAATGGCTGCACCAGTGGTTTCTTTCAATTCGTTTGATACATGCCCAATGCCTTCTTTTGCAATTCTAAAAGATTTATAGAAACATTATGCTTATATCCAATCAAGTGATTTTTCACTTCCTCCCAATCATGTTTCTATTATTATAAGAAAAGAGTAATACAAATAGAACTTTCATTCCAATCACATTCAAGAACTCTTAACAAGTTTAAATTATAAATTTGATTACCCAAATGTATAATAGTTGTTTCATGATCATTCATACAGTTATTCAGTTCCATATCAATGTGAGACTGGCTATGACACATCTCTCACTTGCATTTTTATGCCAGTCCTTAACATATTGTTGATTCTGGACTCCTTGATGCAGGGCTGTGCCAGTGACAGCTGCAGCGGTTATGATGTGAATCAGTCCCAAAATTCCTGCTATTAAAAGTCAAATCAGTCTTTTAGTTCTTTTTAAATAATGGTTGATGAAATGTCACAGCAACTGGGATTCTTGAGACTGCTGCCAATGTCTGGTCATCTGAACCGGTAACCATAGTCCTTTTCTTCTTCTTGCTATAAAAAAGAGTTTGATTTTCCTGCAAATATGAATTCTTAAAACATGTAAATAAGGAGCAATTGAAGCAATTAAGATTCCTTTCACCAAAAATTACTGTTCCAATGATATAACTATAGGATCTCATACACATATTGTAAGAAATTGAGTTGATTTTCTTTTTCAAATAGTAATATCAGTTTTGCTGCCTTGCCTTACAAAAATTGGACCAGTTCCCAAAAATAATTTCCACAAATAACTTTGAGTCTTGTTAAGTTTAGTGTCCCATGGTTGTGGGATATATCTTCCTTGATTTTTCCAAATTATTGAGCTGTTAGTAAATGCTGTATTACCAAAATTCCAGAAATAAGGATTACTGTCATTAGTGATTATGGTTAAATTATTAATGAACCAAGATATGGTTGTGTTTTTAATAGGTTTCGGCATCCCTATAAGGGCCCGATCCTTTACAATTCCATAGGAATCATTATACAACACAACCTCTGTAAGCCCATGACAAATATGTTATTTGTCATTAAGTAGTCTGTTGTGAGATTAATTAAAATAAATTGAGTAAGACTCATCACTTTAAGTCTAGAAAGGTGAGTTGGTTATGTATGCCCAATAAGTGTAATTATGATGTGGTATCTTACCTTGACCTAATACTTTACCTATAATTAATCCAATGTAAAACCACCATGTCCATAGTTTTAAGTCTTGGCAGCATCTTCAACTCTAGGCTTGATTCTTCTGGAGGGGATCCACTGCTCTTCTCCTGTTTCTGTAATGATAAGAGCAAAACCTCGGCCCCAAAATTTTACCTCTCCTTTTTCCCATTTATTGGTTGTTTCATTTTTCCAGTATATTGGTTGTCCACATTTTTCATTTACATTCCCTTTTTTCTTAACCTCCCAATGTCTTTCTGCTGCTGTGGTAAGCCATAGGGCCAGGAAGTTGAGAATGGGAACGAATATGAGTTCCTTTTTTCTTTTAGACCTGAGTCTATCTGTTCCTGTCTGCTCACTAACCCCCGCAAGTACATTTTCATCAAAATCACCATTAGCTTGTTCTGCCATCGGTCCAACAATAGCAATATCCTGTTCACAATCTTCATCCTCATCTGATTGCAAAGGTTCAAGAGCAACAGAAATAAGACTACACAAAGACCATACATGAAGGGGAATTATTTCTCCCTCTTGATGAGCTCTTTTTAAAGCTTTCTTCACTAACTTCCATTGTTCCAGGTTTAAAATATCCCGCCCTTGCGGCCGAAACCAATAACAATGTTTCTGTACAAGAGAAAAAAGTTCCTCAAAAGCCGAGGATTTAACAGTTACACCGGTGCATTTTAATAGAGTTTTTAACACTCTAGAGAACTCTTCAAAGTTCGACTGCTGATTACCCATTACCCTGATGATTCCAAGGATGAAGCTTACCTTTTCTGTTTCTTTTTCTTTTAAAACCGCTCTCAGGAGCTCCTTGGTCCGCGCACTGACTGAAAGAAAAGTTTCGTTTTCAGAGCCCCACGTTTAGCGCCATATGTTGCCGGTCAGGCTCTGGGTCCGTGAAAACGGTGCCGCGGATGAGAAAAAAGGAATAAGACAAAGAGAAGAAAAACTGGGATCAGGGGACTCTCCGTCCGAACTGGAGAGAAGAGCCCAGCCACACCATAGAGCATGGCTTTTATTTGGTTTTTGAATCAATAGATGACAGTTTATATTCTTGAAGGGTTTACATTCCTGCATGTAGCAGATGTTGTAAATCTTATCTAACATAGAAACTCAGGATTATTCCCCACCCAGCTACTATAAGATCCTGTCTCATTATCATGAGACTAGGTTCTTATCTCCTACATTCCAGGGTGTCTCCTACATTCCAAAGTGATCTGCTTATTGTAGGTAGTCATGGCCTTTGAAACTCCATCAAATAAAAGGCACAATAATTGAAATTTAAAATACACTGGAAGCATATAACAGCAGATTTGAGGAGGCAGAAGAAAGGATCGGTGAGCTTGAAGACATGGCTTCTGAAAGGGAACATGCAAAAGAACAGATGAAGAAAAGAATGGAAAAAATTGAGCAGGGTTTCAGGAAACTAAATGACAGCAAAAGACATGCAAACATATGTGTCACGGTTCCTAGAAGGAGAAGAGAAGGGGAAAGGGGCAGAGGGAATATTTAAAGAAATCATGGTAGAAAATTTCCCAACCTTATTGAAGGACATACATATCTGTGTCCAAGAAGCACATTGTACTCCTGTCCAAATAAATCCAAATAGACCAACTCCAAGACACATACTAATGAGAATGTCAAATGCCAAAGACAAAGAGAGAATTCTGAGAGCACTAAGAGAAAAGCAATGCATAACATAAGGGATATCCAATAAGATTAAGTGCCAATTTCTCATCAGAAACCATGGAGGCAAGAAAGTGGTGGTATGATATAGTTAAGATACTGCAAGAGAAAAACTGCCAGCCAAAAATTTTATATCTGGCAAGATTATTTTTCAAAAATGAGGGCAAGTTTAGAATATTCATAGATAAACAGAAACTGAGAGAGTTTATAACAAAAAGACTGGTTTTGCAGGAAACACTAAAGCAAGTGTTACAGCCTGAAAAGAAAAGACAGGAGAAAGAGACTTGGACAAGAGTCTAGAAATGATGATTGTATCAGTAACAATCATTATCAATCATCAACTAAAACTGTCAAAAGAGTGGTGAAAATAAAATGACAGATAAAACCCAAAGGTCAAAATGGATGAAATAAGAACTGCCTTTACAGTAATAACATTGAATGTTAATGGATTTAACTCCCCAGTCAAAAGACACTGACTGGTGGGATGGATAAGAAAATATGAGACATCTATATGCTGTCTGCAAGACACTTACCTTAGACCCAAGGACAACAATAGATAGAAAGTGAAAGGTTGGAAAAAGATATTCCACACATGCAGTAACCATAAAAAAGCTGGGGTAGCTCTACTTATTTCAGATGAAATAGACTTTAAAAGCAAAACTGTTATTAAAGACAAGGAAGGACTTTACATATTAATAAAAGGGATGATTCACCAGGAAGAAATAACAATCATAAATGTATATGCACCTAACTAGGATGCCCCAAGATACATGAGGCAAACACTGGAAAAACTGAAGGGAGAAATAGATGTCTCTACAATAATGGTTGGAGACTTCAATACACCACTCTCAGCATTGGATAGAACATCTGGGCAGAGGATCAATAGAGAAACAGAGAGCTTGAATAATATGATAAATGAACTGGACCTAATAGACATATACAGAACATTTCACCCCAAAACAGCAGGATATACATTCTTTTCAAGTGCTCATGGATATTTCTCCAGGATAGACTATATCTTGGGTCACAAAGCAGATCTCAATAAATTCAATAAGATCAAAATTATACAAAACACTTTCTCTGATCATAATGGAATAAAGTTGGAAATCAACAAGAGGCAGAAAAAGGGAAAATTCACATATATATATGGAGATTAAACAACACACTCTTAAATAATCAGTGGGTCAAAGAAGAAATTTCAAGAGAAATCAATAAATATCTTGAGATGAATGACAATGAGAACACAACATATCAGAACCTATTGGATGTAGTGAAGGCAGTGCTGAGAGGAAAATTTATAGCCCTCAATGCTATTAAATGCTACATTAAAAAAGAAGAAAGAGCTAAAATCAATGGCCTAACTACACAGCTGGAGGAACTAAAAAAAGAAAAGCAAACTAATCCCAAAGCAAATAGAAGGAATGAAATAACAAAGATCAGAGCATAAATAAATGAAATTGAGAACAACAACAACAAAAAAACAATAGAGAAAATTAACAAAACCAAAAGTTGGTTCTTCAAGAAGATTAACAAAATCGACAAACCCTTAGCTAGACTGACTAATAAAAGAAGAGAGAAGATGCAAATAAATTAAATAAAAAATGAAAACAAGAACATTACTACTGACCCCACAGAAATAAGAGGGATCATGAGAGGATACTATGAACAACTTTATGCCAAAAAACTAGACAATGCAGAAAAAATGGAAAAATTCCTAGGAATGTACAAACAACCTACACTGACCCTAGAAGAAATAGACAGACCTCAACAAACCAATCACAAGTAAAGAGATTGAAACAGTCATCAAACAGCTCCCCAAAATGAAAAGCCCAGGACTGGATGATTTCACAGGTGAGTTCTACTAAGCATTCAAAGAAGATTTAATACCAGTCTTACTCAAGCTCTTCCAAAAAATTGAACAAGAAGGAATGCTACCAAACTCATTCTGTTAAGCCAATATCACCCTAATACCAAAGCCAGATAAAGGTATTACAAAAAGAGAAAATTATAGACTCATTTCTCATGGATACAGGTGCAAAAATCCTCAATTGAATACTTGCTAATGAATCCAACAACACATTAAAAGATTTATTCATCATGATCAAGTGGGTTTTATACCAGGCATGCAAGGGTGGTTCAACAAAAGAAAATCAATCAGCATAATACACCACATTAATAAATCAAAGAAGAAAAATCACATGATCTTATCGATTGACATAGAAAAAGCATTAGACAAAATACAGCATCCTTTCTTGATAAAAATACTACAAAAGATAGGAATTGAAGGAAACTCTCTCAACATGATAAAGGCCATATAGGAAAAACCCACAGCTAACATTGTACTCAATGGTGAAAGACTGAAAGCTTTCTTATTGAGATCAGGGACAAGACAAGGATGCCCACTGTCACCACTGTTGTTCAATATAGTGCTAGACTAGAGTGGACTTGATGGTATTCTCTTGCTCACATATGGTGATTCTTGCAATGCAAGAAATTATAACAATGAGGTGGAGCCAGTGGCCACTTGACAGTTTTTGGGTAGGGAGGGGATGAGCAGTTGAAATACAGGGGCTTCTTTGGGAGTTGGAGGTTGTCCTGAGTACTGTTGTGGCAATGGATGTAGGCCATTTTAAATCAGCACACACCACTCAGAACTGAGTGGGAGAGAGTGTGGTCTACAGTGTGAACTGTGGTCTATGGTTGGTGGCAAGGCTCCAGGATGTGTAAGTTCATTGAGGTTGGTGGGCCACACTTGTGGGAGATGTTTGTGTGGGATGTGGTGGGAGGTGTGGGAGGTGGGCAACATGGGAATTCCAGTGGGTTCCGTGTAATATTTTAGGTAATCTAAGCACCTCTTAAAATATATGTATATATATATATATAAATATCATTTTTGTAAGCAAATACACATATATGCACATATATTTATATATCATTATGCAAATGTTTGTATGTATTGTGAGAATTTTGATTTTTACCCATAATAAAAAATAAATAAATAAATAAATAAATAAATAAATAAATAAATAAAAATGAAAAAAAAAATATAGTGCTAGAGGTTCTAGCTAGAGCAATCAGGCAAGAAAGAGAAATAAAAGGCATCTAAATTAGAAAAGAAGAAGTAAAACTTTCACTATTCGCAGATGATATGATCCTATATCTAGAAAGTCCCGAAAAATCTACAACAAAACTGCTAGAGCTAATAAACAATTTCAGTAGTGTCAGGATACAAGATCAATATGCAAAACTCAGTGGTGTTTCTATACAATTGTAATGCGCAATCTGAGGATGAAGTCAGGAAAAAGTTCTGTTTACAATAGCAACTAAAAGAATCAAATATTTAGGAATAAACTTAACCAAGGATGTAAAGCACTTGTATTCAGAATACCACAATGCATTGCTAAAAGAAATTTTAAAAGACCTAAATAATTGGAAGAACATTCCACGCTCATGGATTGAAAGAATAAATATCATTAAGATGTCAATTCTACTCAAATTGATATAGAGTTTCAATGCAATCCCAATAAAAATTCTACCAGCATTTTTTTAAACAAATGGAAAACACAATTATCAAATTTATCTGGAAGAGTAAGAGGCCCTGAATAGCCAGAAACATCTTAAAAAGTAAAAGTGAAGTTGGAGGACTCTCACTTCCAGGCTTTAAATCCTATTACCTAGCCACAGTGGTTAAAACTGCATGGTATTGGCATAAAGATAGACACATAGACAATGGAACCGAATTAATGGTTCAGAAACAGACCCTCACATCTGTGACCAAGTGATTTCTGACAAGCCTGTCAAACCCATCCAGCTGAGGACAAACAGTCTATGCAACAAATGGTGCTGGGAGAACTGGATATCCATAGCCAAAAGAAAGAAAGAAGACCCCTATCTCACACCTTATATAAAAATTAACTCAAAATGGATCAAAGACCTAAATATAAAAGCAAGAACCTAGAAGAAAATGTAGGGAAACATCTTCAAGACTTGGTGGTAGGTGGTGTATTCTTAAACCTTACACTGAAAGCACAAGCAGTGAAAGAAAACATGAATAAATGGGACCTCCTCAAACTTAAACACTTTTGTAATTCAAAGGACTTCATCAAGAAGGTGAAAAGCAGCCCACTCAATGGGAGAAAATATCTGGAAACCACATAGACAATAAGGGTTTGATTTCCATTCTATATAAAGAGATCATACAACTCAACAACAAAAGAGCAAACAATCCAATTTAAAAATGGGCAAAAGATTTAAATAGACATTTCTCCAAAGAGAAAATACAAATGACTAAAAAGCACATGAAAAAATGTTCCATATCACTAGCTATTAGGGAAATGCAAATCAAATCAACAATGAGATATCATCTAACACCGCATAGAATGGCCATTATTTAAAAAAAACAGACAAGAATAAGTGCTGGAGAGGATGTGGAGAAATAGGAACACTCCACTGTCGGTGGGATTGTAAAATGGTGCAGCCTCTGTGGAAGACAGTTTGGTGGTTCCTCGGGAAGGTAAATATAGAACTACCATATGATCCAGCAATTCCTCTACTAGGAATATATCCAGAAGAACTAAAAACTATGACACGAACAGACATCTGCACACCAATGTTCATAGCAGCATTTTTCACAATTGCCAAAAGATGGAAACAACCCAAGTGTCCACCAACCAATGAATGGATAAACAAAATGTGGTATATACATATGATAATACCATACTGCAGTAAGAAGAAATGAAATTGGGACACATATGATAACATGGATGAATCATGAAGACATTATGCTAAACGAAGTTAAGCAGACACAAAAGGACAAATATTGCATGGTCTCATTAATATGAACTAAATACGAAGAATAAATGCATGGAGTTAAAACCTAGAGTATAGATTTTTAGGAGATAAGAGGAGGGTTGAGAAGAACTACTGATGCTTAATGTATGTAGAAGTTTTAATTAACTTGACTGTAAAAGTGTGGAAATGGATAGAATTAATAACACATTATAGTGAGTAGCAGCTGGTTTATAAATGAGACTGTAGCTGAAAAGGGTAATCTGGGGAAGAAAATGTCAATTGAAAGAAAGCTAGAGAATAATCTAGGTACTAAATAACACAATGAACCCAGAGGTGGATGAGAATTGTGGTTGATGGTACAGGTGCAAGAGTGACCTTCTGTGGGCTATAGCAGATGTACATCACTATTGCAGGGTGGTGGGAATATGGAGAAGCAAGGGAAAAATACAATTGGTGTGACCTATGGACTGTGATTAACAGCAAAACTATAATATTCTTGTATAAATGCCAAAGATGTACTGTGTTGATAATGAAGGGGTTATGAAAAAGTGTGCCAAATATACACTATGGACCATGGTTGGTGGTCATAGTCTAATGATATTATCTCATAATCTGTAATAAATATTCCAACACGTTGTGGTGTGTTGGTGAAGGGGTGTTGTATGGGAATTCTGCACATGTGTATGATTGTTTTGTAATTTCAAAACCTCTGTAATAAAAATATATTTTTAAAAAATAGGGTGGGTTGGGGGAAAATACACCAAATGTAAGACAGGAACTATACTATAGTTAGTAGTAATATTTCGATGATGTTCTTGCATAGTTTGTAACAAATGTTTCACAACAATGCAGTGTTGCTGGAGGGGTGATGTATGGGACCCCTCTATGATGTTATGCAGGTTTATTTTGTAAATTCACAACTTTTACTACACACTTATTGTTTATGCACATTCATATATGAATGATATACTTCAATAAAAAATATATTTTAAAAAAGGGACAAAAACTAAAAGGCCCATGAATATTAAAGCAAGAAGAAATGGTAAAATCCAGAGCACCCATTGGGTCATAAGCCAGGCAGACAGGCAGGCAGCTGCCAGAGAAACATGGTTTCGAGTAAGGGCAGGTGGCAGTCAACCCTAGAAGAGTAGACAACAGGGCAGGCTGGTTGTCCAGGCAGCAGGCACGAGTCAGCAGCAGGCCAAGCCAAGACAGGCCTGGGGCACAGGCCTTGGCAACTGAAGTAGCCTGTGACTTGGCCAGAACCTTTATAGACCCATAGTCAGGGCAGGAACCAATCAGCTTGGAGCACAGGTGGGAAGAAGTCACCTGTTGGGGCTGCAGCTGTCCCTTCACCAGCTTCCTGTCTGTGTCAGCATGTCTCCTCCCAGCCAGGCCTGCAATTCTCTTTGTTCTGGGCCATTTACAACTAGGGCTTTAATTAAGGCTCTCTGACGTGGTGATGATTGCTTTGGAAAGCCATCAGGCTTTCTCCTGCATCTTCAAGATGGCACCTGGCCTCTCACTGGACAGTGCATGTTATCCCTTTGCAAGGTCCTGCCGGGTGCATGTGACCACGACCTGGCCACCTTGTCAGGACAGAGTCGGGGTGAGGGTGGGGGGAGGCTGAGAAAGGGAGGCACTCCCTGCCACCAGGCACTCCATATTTGTTTCATCCTCCCCACGACCCAGCAGGGCATGGATTGCCATTCATATTTACAAATAAGGAAACTGAGGAAGCGTAACTTGCCCCAGATCACAAAGCTAGGAAGTGGTAGAGCTGGGCTTCAAACGATGTCTTTTTATCTCCAGAGCCCATGCTGCCATCATCTCCCATCAGGACAAGGCCTGGGCACAGCCATGGCTCCCCCAACCCAACTGCACAGGGACCCTCAGTGAAGGGGTCAAATGCGATGCTGAGTGCTCTGGGTTGAGAGAGAAGGCAGAGGAGCAGTTACCTGGGGCAGTGGTAGAGAAATGCTTCATGAAAGAGTCACTGCCTGGTGTCTCTCAGCATTTTCCCAAGAAACATCTCACATAATCATTGGGCATATATTGAGAAGCTTCCAGGTGCTTACCAGTTCCAGGGTTAAGATGAGATGAGAGAAAAACACAATTCTCTCTTGGATGCCTGGCAGATATTTGGCTCAGCAAAGGCTTAGCCTATGAAAGTACAGTCTAGCCAAGCTGCCCATTGAAATGCTCCAAAAATTCCACCAGCCATTCAGCTGGAATCAGCCACCCAAACCCCAAGCCTTGCCCCCTTGGCATGGCCCTCACACCACAGCCCACCCCCTCGGAGATCCCACCCCAGAATTCTGTGAGAATCTATCCAGAGGGCCCAAGAGGAAGGTACAGAGAGCCCTTTCCTTTGAGGACCCATGACAGACGTTGCCCAGCTCCCTCACAGATTTCCACGGCACTATCGTCTGCCCTTCTTCAGGCCCCCCACACGCACACACACACACAAAAAAAAACTAGCCCCCTTTCCTGTCACCCCAAAACCCGTACTCTCATTGGCGACTGGCCTGCTCACCCTGAGAAAGAATGGGGAGGGCAAAAGGTGAGGGTGCTGGCAGGATGCACGGAGGGTTATTTTCAGCCTAGGCTGAGTCAGCATTTGGTTGTGGCTGGGTCAGGAAACAGGCTCATCGGGGAGTCACCCTCATGCAGAGGCTGTCACTGAGGCACACGCTTGGTGTTTATGTGGAAGGGTTTATGGACCCAGACCCTGGGGTCAGGGAAGACCCCTGGCTCGGTCCCCTGTCCAGCCACCAAAGCCATCACTTGCCCTAGCACAAAGGGATAGAGGGGCAAATTTGGAGAGCTTGGCTTTAGGAACAAGTCATGGGTGTCCTACCCACTCTCTCTCACTGTGGATCCTCTGAGGAGAGGGAGCGATGGCACTTCATGTCTCTGGGTAGCACCACCCCATACACACATAACACCTTTCTTCCTTCCCAGTGGGCACCTACACCCACGCAGGTGTAGCAGAACCTAGCACAGCCTTTGGTGCAGAGGGGTACTAATAAGCATTTATGGAATGAATGAATGAATGAATGAATGCACGTAGTCCAGTTTCCAAATCCAAGATGGACTCATTTCTCCTCTCCTGTCAACCCTGTCCCCACACCACCCCAATCCTCAAACCCACTTTCTTCCAAGAAGCTTCCCATGATTAATCCCTGTAGTTCAAGTATGTTACATGCCCCCACCTCCACTCCCTATCCACTGGCAATGATGCCCAGAGCTCTGAAGAACTCCCCTGGTTCTGTACCTAACTCTCTGACTCAGTTTCTCTCATGTCCTAGCTGGTGTTCCATGGCTTCTGTCACAGTAAGAACACCCAAAGTACAGGGACCATGCCACCGCTCCCCCCAAATCCCTACCCCTACTTCTTCCTACCTCTGACTAGACTTCAGGCAGGAATGAGATAAGAGAAGTTAAACTTGACCGTGAATAATGGGACATGCTTTAGAGATGGAGAGAAGGCAAGGAAGCCTGGAAGAGGTTGTTTAGGATATAGCCCCTTCCTTGGTGCAGCCCACCCTGAGTCCAGGTCACAGTTCCACAGCCTGAATCCCAGCTCTGTCCCTTCCAGAGAAGGGTTCGAGAACAAGCTCCACCCAAGGTCACTGCACCCATGACTTCACTCAGAGTTTGGAATCCAACTGATGCATTCAGAAACCCCTCTCCCTTCTTCATTTTCAGTGACAATGGGATTGGGAGAGGCAATGAGGAAGCTCATAAAGGGCTTTGAAGATGAAACAGGGCCTGTGGCCAGGAATTGTTGACCCAACCATACTGAAAAGGCTGGGTTGGCTCTTAAAGGCCAGGGTGATGCCAAGCCAATAAAACACAGCTATTGTCTCTTTGCTGCCCCTCTTTAATGCCAGCTGTCCCTGGTGTATAAAAGGGCCTGCCACCAGCCAGGGAGCACAGTCCTTTGGCTCTCTCCTCTACCAACTTCTCCAGTGTTTAGAGACTTCCCTACCTCCATCATGGCCTGTTGCTTCAGCTCTGTGAGCTCCAGGACCTTCAGCTGTGCCTCAGCCTGCGGGCCCCAGCCTGGCCGCTGCTGTGTCACTGCTGCCCCCTACCGTGGCGTCTCCTGCTATCGTGGCATCACCGGGGGCTTCGGCAGCCGCAGCGTCTGTGGGGGCTTCCGTGCCGGCTCCTGCGGCCGCAGCTTCGGCTACCGCTCAGGCGGCGTGTGCGGGCCCAGCGCCCCCTGCATCACCAGCGTGTCAGTCAATGAAAGCCTCCTCACGCCCCTGAACCTGGAGATCGACCCCAGCGCGCAGGGCGTGAAGCACCAGGAGAAGGAGCAGATCAAGGGCCTCAACAGCAGGTTCGCTGCCTTCATCGACAAGGTAAGTGCTTGATCACACACTTCCTGAATCCCCACCTCTATGCACAGCCAGGGCTGGACACTGAAGGGGCACTTCCATGGCACTTGCCCATGGAAGCTCCCAGTCTGAATTACAAAGAAGTCCTACCCATAGGACACAGAGAGAAAGACAGAAGGACAAAGATAGGATCAGAAGCTCCCGTTTTGATAGGGAAGACAAAATGAAAAAATAAAACATAAGCAGAGCTGGGGCAGAGTTATAGCCTTTAGTGCTTTGAGATAATATCCTTGGCTTGAACAAGGTAGGAGAAGAAGCCTCCTGAGCAAAGCCAACATGTAGGTGTTAAATGCATTTGAAGCCAAAGAACTACTTACATGGCAAGGAGGTGTTCTCTGGGAAAAGGGCAGGGCTAGTGAGCTAGTGACTGCCTGGAGGGGAACCTCGTGGATCACTCAGAGAAGTTTTTATATCACATGTTACTTGGCCACTGATTGTGGGGCAGGGACCACAGAGGTTTGTCCAAGCTACTGTCCTGGAAGCTCAGGATCCAGGGCTGAGCAATCGACATAGTCCCCATTCTGGTGGACCTCCTGGGGAGTCAGGAAGTATGCAGTCTGGACACAGTTGTCAGATGTCAGTGTCCAGCTGAAGTTCATAGCTGTCTTCTCCTCTGAATCCAGGCAACCGCCAAGAGGCAATTGTGTGAGGGGCTGGGGGAAAAGGCAGAGGGAGAGCTCTCCAGAGCCAACCTGGAGAGAGTCACTGCTGGGAAGACACCCACCAAGAAGGACAAAGTGAAAACAAAAAAAAATTTTTTTTTTTTTTTAACAAAATCAGTCTGGAACTCCCAACTGCAACCAAGGATAGCATAAGAAAGGACCAAGCCGAGGTGTAGCAAAGTTATTAAACAAAGGGATCTGGGGCGGGGAGTAGGCCAACTTCATGGCAGGGGGGTGGATGTGAAATATTCCTGGAGGCCCAAAAGTCTACAATTATAAGACAGAGTGAGAGCGGAAACCCCTGTGGGGCAGAGACCCAGGAGCTGATTTCCTCTTCTGCCATTGTGAAATCCTGGGCAGTCAGGTAACCTCCCTGGACCTCTGTTTCCTCCTCTGCGAAAAGAGGGGGTTGGAGCCCAGGGCGACTATTACTCTAATTGCTTTGCTGTTGTAGGAGTTAAATAATTGGCACCTGCTTCCTTTTTCAACTTTTATGGTCTGCCTCTCTAAAAAGTCCAAACTGTTCGCTTTCACATTGACGATAGCACCCAACAGCATGTGGAGTGCCAGGTCCTTTCCTGTACAAGGCTCACTTGATCCTCACAGGAACCCTGGGAGGTGAGCATTAACCTCCTCACTTTAAGTGTTTTGCCCATGGCACATTGTTAACAAGCAGCAGCAGAGGCTGGACTAGAGCTGGTATCGCGTGCTTTCCATGACACCATGATGCTTGCTTTAGAAGAGATTGAAGGTAGCTTACAGGTGGTGAAGAGATTAAGCCTGGTGTGGTTTTTGAGAGAGGTGACATAACCCCCCACAGAAAGAATTCTGGGTCAGAGAATGGGGGATCCACAGTTCCTGGTGCGGGGCACCCTCCTGCCCTCTGGTCTTGCAAAAAGAGATTCTCAGGCTCTGCTTCTGGGCGGCAGGTGCGCTTCCTGGAGCAGCAGAACAAGCTCCTGGAGACCAAGTGGCAGTTCTACCAGAACCGCAAGTGCTGCGAGAGCAACCTGGAGCCGCTGTTCAACGGCTACATCGAGACACTGAGGCGCGAGGCCGAGTGCGTGGAGGCCGACAGCGGGAGACTGGCCTCCGAGCTGAACCACGTGCAGGAGGTGATGGAGGGCTACAAGAAGAGGTGAGTGGGCAGGGAGTGAGGTTTGGAGAAAACAAACGGGATTAAGTCAAAGCAGGAAGGAGTAGACCACGGAGGAGCCTCCTGATGGGAAGAAGAGGGCGAGAGCAGCTTGGAGGAGAAAACGATCTTTTCCGGGCTGGGAGGTTTAACACTGGAGAGATTCTGAGCTGTCCCGGCTGCTTTTCATCATAGTGTTTGTTTCATTAATTCATCATTC
>JAKSZT010053897.1:2447454-2467758 GCA_026826555.1 Tolypeutes matacus
ATATCTTATTCTTTCCTTGTTCTAGCTATGAAGATGAAATCAACAGGCGCACAGAAGCAGAGAATGAATTTGTGACTCTGAAGAAGGTGAGCAAATAAAGATCAGGGATTCAAGTTTCTTTGCAGAAGGAGGGAAATGTGTGTCCCTGCCCAGATCTGAGACTACAATAGATATGGAGCCTGAGGCTAGGGGAGGAGGGCATGGCTGACTCCAGGTTGCTGGTCTTTTCCTCAGGATGTCGATGCTGCCTACCTGAATAAGGTTGAATTGCAAGCCAAGGCAGATGCTCTTTCAGAGGAGATCAGTTTCCTGAGGGTCCTGTATAATGAGGTAAGCATCTCCAACGCCCTTTTATTTAGTCCAATGGGACTCCAGTAAGGGTGGAAGAAAGATGGGTTGGGGATCCCCCATAACTATACCTGGAAAATATGATCTTATAATGTTACGTTCTACAGGAACTGGCTCAGTTGCAATCCCACGTGAGTGACACGTCTGTGGTGCTGTCCATGGACAACAACCGCTCCCTGGACCTGGACAGCATCATCTCTGAAGTCAAGGCCCAGTATGAGGAGATCGCCAACCGCAGCCGAGAAGAGGCCGAGTCCTGGTACCAGACCAAGGTGAGCAGGGAGCTGGCAGCTGCGAAGAATCCATGTGGCCCTACCTCAAACGTCCAGTTATGAAGTCCAGCAAGGCTGCAGACTTCATTCAGGATATGCACTAGGGTAATTACACAGGATGTGCATCCTGGTACAATTAGTGTGCACACAGATTTTATGCACAAGTCTATTCATTCAAAGTCTCCAGACACAGGAGGAGAGCTACCATAGACACAGAGCTAATGATCTTTGCTTTTAGCTTCACCATGAAAACTGGCTTTCAGAGGCATAGCACACACCAGCACCCAGAAGACTAGGCAGTCAGTGGGCCCACAGTAAGGATGGTCTATAATTCTAATGTTCAATATCTAACTAACTGGGAAGCGGCTGTGGCTCAATCAGTAGGGCTCCCGTTTACCATATGGGAGGCCCCGGGTTCGGTTCCCGGGGCCTCCTGGTGAAGGCAAGCCCGCCCTCACGGTGTGGTTGGCTGACCCAGAGAGCACAAGCAGCAAGGGGGGGATAAATGAATAAATAAATAAAATCTTTAGGGGTCGGATGTGGCTCAACTGGTTGGGCGTCCGTCTCCCATATGGAGGGACCTGGGTTCGATACCCGGGACCTCCCGGTAAAAAAAAAAAAAAAAAAAAAAAAAAATATCTAACTAACTTGTAACACCAACTTCCCCTGAAGTCCCTTGAGAAGAAGTCATTGTGTTCAAATGTATTAAACGCCTGATTGACAATGAAACATGTCATTCATTAACTGGTAATAAGTCACATTCATTGTCTCTCACTCCCTCTGGACTACAGTATGAGGAGCTGCAGGTCACAGCGGGCAGACATGGTGATGACCTGCGCAACACCAAGCAGGAGATTTCCGAGATCAACCGCGTGATCCAGAGACTGAGATCAGAGATTGACCACGTTAAGAAGCAGGTATGGTGTGTGTGTGGATGTGTGGACGATGTGGATGAAAACTTCATTACCTTCCTATACAATGATGCTGTCATCACCCATCGCGGGTTAATTCCTGACTCTGACTGAGGATACAGACAGATAGAGTAGGAATTGTGGTGGCTACCTTTAGTGCAACTTACTGTGCAGAGATATCAGTCTAAACCTGATAAATGTTGCAAAAACACAGATAGAACCAGTCCCCATTGGTCATGGGAGTGGTAGTTTGGACTAGAGGCATGAAATGGAGTTGACCTAAGAGAAATAATTGGCTTGGAGACTAAGAAGGAACAATTTGGGAAGAAAGGAAGGCCAGAGGATTTGAGGAAGGATGTTGCAAGTTCAGCCATGAATCAAGAAGAAGAGAGTGTAGTTAAGTAGAGGATGAAGTCCGGTGCTTGCCAAGTGTGTAAAATTCACCCTGAGGGAGGAGGAAGACACATTCCAGGAGGTTCATGGAAAACTCACCACAGCAATAGAAGATGTTAGTAACATTGAAAAAAGCTGGTCTGTGTCCAAGCAAGACACTGCCAACTCTGGTCCATGTATGACTTTGGAGATAATACTCAATATAAAGCTGTAGGTCCATTTCATCCAATGTCTCCTAGGCTTATGTCCAGTAGTGGCTCTCATAAGCCAATATTCACATCCTCATGCAGGGTGGTTAACACTAAGCGGCATAGATTTTTCTCAAGTGGTTCCCATCTTGACAAGTTTGCAGAAAACGAAAAGATGAGATAAGAAGTATCAGAGCTCTTTATCCATCTACTCTGGTCTGTAGGATTCTTCCTCACTGTGAAAGAAGAACCAAGGAGTCTCCCCAGGAAAACCAGATTACAAGTTCATTCTCCCTGCTCTTCTCCCTCTAGAATGCCAATCTGCAGTCCTCCATTGCTGATGCTGAGCAGCGTGGGGAGATGGCAATCAAAGATGCCAGGAATAAGCTGGAAACTCTGGAGGATGCTCTGCAGAAGGCAAAGCAGGACATGGCCCAGTTACTGAAGGACTACCAGGAGCTCCTGAATGTCAAGCTGGCCCTGGATGTGGAGATCGCCACCTACAGGAAGCTGCTGGAAGGCGAGGAGTGCAGGTGATTAACTCAAGTGCTTTCTCAAACCTCAGGGTATCTCCCAGTGTCCAGCCAGTTAGTTAAATTTTACACCCATGTGGTCATGGCCATGAGTGCTAGTGTTAGAAACGACTAAAATATGGGAAACGGATGTGGCTCAAGAGGTTCAGCATCTGTCTACCATATGGAGAGACCAGGATTCGATCCCAGGTACCTCCCAGTAAAAAAAAAAAAAAAAAAAAAAAAGAAACGACTAAAATACATTTCCTTGGTAATGGCATCTGAGTTCTCATCTCCTCTGTCTCCTCTCATAGGCTGCAAGGGGAAGGCGTTGGACAGGTTAACATCTGTAAGTACTCTTGCTTGCCTCCCTCCCTGCCCTTGCACTCTTCTGACTGTCCCAGGCTGCAGAACGATCTCACCGGGTTTCTCTTCCTTGTCCCCTCATCACAGCTGTAGTGCAGTCCACCATCTCCGGTGGCTATGGCGGCTCCAGTGGGGTCAGCGGTGGCCTAGGCCTGGGAGGAGGCAGCGGCTACTCCTACAGCAGTGGTCACAGTCTTGGAGGCGGCTTCAGCTCCGGTAGTGGCAGAGGCATTGGCGGTGGCCTCAGCTCTGCTGGGGGCAGCAGTTCCACCATCAAATACACCACCACCTCGTCCTCCAGCAGGAAGAGCTACAGGCACTGAGGTCCTGCCACCAGCTCCAGGATCCCCTATGGAAGGCCCCCTCTTCAGCTGCCTAGTCCTCTTAGGTCTCGTGCAGAAGTCAGGCTCCTTCTCCTCCCCGGGCTCTGGTCTTCTCTTTCTCTGTGAGTTAGAGCTGATGTTTCTTTGGCTCTTATTTCTCCTCTCTGTCTGCAGCTGCTCCACCTGTTCTTCCTTTGCTCAACATCAGGATGTCCACCTCTGATTTCACACCATAACTTAATCACAAGTGATTACATCACAAGTGTCACCTCTAAAAATATAGCAAACTCTTGCATCCAACATCTGCTGTCTGAATCTGAACATTACCAAAAATGATCTCATACCCTTTTCATTGTAAAAACTGAGCCTGGTTTAATTTAGAAAAGGACAATTTCCATTTGTTTCCAGTGGCCAGGGAGTGCCATCTTACATGGGTTGTGAGTGTCCTTTGCTATGCCGTGAAGCCACAAGTGCCTAGTCCAATGATGTGCAGAGTCTATAACTCTGTGATGTTTCCTCCACTCTTTGCTGTCTTGCAATTGCTAAATAAAGCAGATTTATAAAATAATGCATTGTTTAATATTGTCTTGCTTTGGAGCCAACAGTTTTAAGCTTTTTCATCTCACAAATTCCTTTTCATTTTTGAAAGATACCCCCAATCCTGATGGGCTTATAGCCTCTGAGCCCACCAAAACCACAGCCCTACTTTCAAGGAAGCTCAACAAACAGCAGTTTTGCAGCTTCCTGATGGTCCAGGTTCCTTTCCAGATCATATTCTAACCTAAATATTTAGCAGGTGGAGTTGAGGGATCTGTCCTACCATCACTGTAGACTCTGCATTTCACTGCCCACACCAGTTTTCGATGACTTGGTCCCTCTCTCTTGGTCTCTGGAACACTCCACTCCCCGTTCAACCTCTCCCATAATACCCTGTTGAAGAACTTATTCCTGGCTAATCAGAGCAAACAATATTTGAAAATAGAATAGAATATTTTATTCATTCTGAGAACAGATGCCATGACCATGAATCTTGACTGACACAATAGGTTAAGAGAATTAAAAAACACTATTCAACTGGTCTTTCACCTGGAGAAACATATCCTGAGGAAATGGTACAGCTGCAGAAAGGGTGGGTGTGTATCACATACATGGGTGTGCAGGCACAACTGGGAAAAGCTGGAAACACTAGACTGGGTAAATTAAGCATGCAACCAAGAAGCATAAAAGTCAAGTGTTTATTTTTCTTATTTCTGTTAACTAAGAGGACCTAGAAGGGATGATAAGTAAGTAAAAACACGAATGCCTCGTCCCCGTGTCTTGGCTTCTAATACCATTATCCCATAATAGGATCCTGGGCCCCTTGGAGAAATGGCTGATTCTAGTCTTGCAGGCCAAAAATATATAGGAGGAGACTGAGGTATCTTGTACTGTCAAAAGTAAGGAAGTGTTAGGAAAAATAGTTGGTCAAAGGGACATAGCTCTTTCAACGGAAAGATCATACAAGGATCAAGGCCGGCACTTGAGCAACAAAATGAAGTCGTGTTTGTTTGTAACCCAAGGTGAGAATTAAATATACATGACTCTGTACTGATATAAATAAATGACTGAAAAATCATAATGGTGGAGGAGAAACCAATCCTCATGCAGAAGAATTCTAAATAATTTATGTAGATAGCCACTCCTCAAGGAGGTATCTCCTAATTGCCTACCTCTTACATGTGGCTTGTGCATAAGGACCTCCTTCAAGGAGGACAGTATAGAAAGGGGCAAAATAGAGAAATTTCATAGTAAAGAATCCTGACCAACACTCCCTCAGCCAGGAGAGAATGCTAACAGCAGTAGTGGCACATCCTGTTGACAGCAGGGACTCTCCATGTGCTGTGCTGAGCACGGAACTTTCCCTCTCTGGTCTTCCTCCCCAGAACAGGTAACCGCGGTCCAGTCACGAGGAAATCATCAGACAAAGCCCAATTGAGCACATTCCACAAATGACCTGCCCAGTATTCCTCAAAGCTGTCAAGGTCTTCAAAATCAAATTCTGGGTAACAGCCAAGATGAACCTAAAAGGATACAATGACTAAATGAAATGTGGTATCTTGGACATGATTTGGGAACAGAAATAGTACTTTGGGTATAAATGAAGGCAATCTGGGTAAAGCAAGGACTTTACTTAATAGTAATATTGTGTCATTACTTGAGGCAAATGGACCATACTAAAGTTTCCGGATTTTCTCTAGGTTCTTGGCTAAGCTACAAAAAAATGAATTTTAAGTGCAGGCCAGTTTAGTTAGGCCAGTAATTTATTAAGGAAGAGAGGGAAGAGAAATGGAAGAAATAACAGATTATGGGTCCCAGGTAGAGAGGAAAGGGCCTGAAAAGTGATAAAGAGGGCTGATTAACAGACTACAACCCCCATTACAGATTACAAAATGCCAAGTTTACTTGAGTGCTATTCCAGGTAAGGGAAAAAGGCAAGAGCAGAAGGACGTTTGGCTTTGGCGCTTGCCTTTTAAACCACATTAATTATTCCGCCCCTTTGCAAATGACAGGGGAGGAACTCCAGCTGTTTGCTATTTTGATTGATTAGCCCACCCATCAACCTCCAGGGAGGGCCCAATGATAAGTCCTCTGGAGAATATCCAGGGCTTCTCCTTGATTCCAGAGAAATATTCATTCCGAATGGTAGTTCTCGCTAGGGTCTTCCAGCAGCGGTCTTGCGAGATACCGATGGCCCCGTGTTTAATGGCAGTGGTTTTTTCTGCCAGGTTACAGATCTGTCTATTGATTCCTAATCTAGCCTGCCTCAACTCCCCCCTCAGAGAGTTTACACCTTTATTCTTAATGGGGTGCTGAAGGACAACGGTCATTCTTCTGTAATTACTTCCTGCTGGTTAGGGGCAGCAGGCCCTACCTGACAAGGTGTAAAACCTTCTTGCTATTCTATCACAGTTGGAAGAAGATGAATCTGGCATCCTGGGTGAAGCTAGATGAAGTCCTCATATGGCTAACAAGATGTTCATTCTGGAAGAAATAAACTTAATTACAATTTTGAAGATATTTGGTCCCACTAAAAGGATACTGAACCACAAAAATAGAAAAGTCCAACATTTTCCCAAAGTTGGTGGGCTTTATTTTGCAGGTATGGAATGCCTAATCATCAGGAGTGTATCTGCTGTTTAGGACTCTTTCAGAGTGATTTACATAGAGAGGGTATTTATCCTTAAGGAAAAGACATGTTCCTCCCTGTGCTGCAGTTAGCATGTTAAGCGCCCTGTGATTTTGCAGCACCACAGTAGCAAGAGATTCCATTTGTTGTTTTAGAGCTTCTAAGGCACAGCTACTTTCTTTTATGCTGTTAGTTAGCTCTAGGAAGTGGCTGTAATAGATAATGGGGTTTGGTATAAATTGCCCATCCTAGTTTTCCATGGTGGTGGTTATGCCTAAGAGAGCTAAGAGAGGGATAAGAAGAGGCATTGCCCTTTTAGTTATTGTATAGGAAGAAACTACAGGAAATGAAAGCAGACAAGATTTCTTAAGGGGTGACTGGTTTGCCCATCCCCTAGTAGCAAGCATTTGGGCTGGAGTTAGAGGGAAGAGCTGGCTTTGACACAAACACTACTTAGCTTTGTCTCTTGAAGAGGTGTTTCAGGCCGTCCAGACTGGCAATTGTACGTCCCGTCAGATGCTTCTGGTGAGCTGGCACTTCCTTGGGCAGCTGGCTTCACTTGAGATAAGTGCACCAAGCTGGGAATTCCTTTAACATCTGAGGGAGTGATCAGTACTACAGAGTAAGGTTCTTTTCATTTTGACTCTGATTGAGAATGAGGCTTGTTTTCTTGCCAAGTTTTGATCAGAACCTCGTTTCCAGGTCCTGGGTAAGGAGAGGTTGCCCATGGACACCTCAAAGGGGCTAAGCTGACGTGGGTCCTAGCCACCTCATTTGCTGTTTCCCTTCTGGTGGGAAATGCTTAGCCCTGGCAGGATGCCATGTGGGTGTGCCAGTTCTCCCCAGGACATGAGCTGGACAGGTTCTGGAATAAGGGCTATGAGGGAGAACTGAGTTAAGCATGTCTTTTACCTGGTGTATAGGGTGAAGACTGAGAGGTCACGCCCAAGTTAGTTTGGTAGCTTTTTTAAATTAAAAGGGCTGTTGCCCCCACTGCCCTCAGACAAGGTGGCCATTTTTTTTTTTTTTTTTTTTTATCTTATAGGCATGTTCATTAACTACTTAGAAAATGAAGTTTGTCAGGACTTTTAATATGTTCAATATCCCTCTGCAAATGGTCTAGAACAGAAAAGTTACTACCCTAATCATCAGGAGTGTATCTACAATAGCAGAGATATAGGTATAGTACTTAATACCAATTAATGCACTACCCAATGCATAACTTTTCCTTTGAGCTGCAATTAATAGATCTAAGCTCTGGGTTTCCAATACCCTACATGTTATCTCTCCATGGGAGCAGGCCATAATGCCAATTGTGTTTAAGTTTTACTTTCATCACTCTGGTAATTATCATTCCACTTGGTATGTCCCTCACACAGCCAGCATGCTGCAGCACCATTGACCTTAGAGAGAAGCTAGGCAGGTAGACTCCAGTATTCCACGAGCCTGGTGCATAGCACCCTTTGGCACTATGAAACAGGGCCAGTCTGGAGGCGATACCCATTGTACATCTGGCTTTTCAACCAAGTTTAAAACTGAGAAGACTGTCTCTAAAAGGGATTTAATGGAAGTTTGAGGTGTATTTCCTCAATTCTTTGAGGAGACATGACATGAGGTTTCTGGGCCTCAGATCTGTCTGTCCTCCTCTCTCATACTAGTTTAACTGGATTGCAGGGCCCCATACAGAGGCTCCTCTCAGCTATACTGTGGCCACATAGACCAGCAGTAAGCAAATTTTCCTCATCTCTGAGAAGACACTCTTATGGGGAGTCTGTAGGTAGGCTAGGGACCATGCCCATTATTTTAGGAAGAATGAACAAGCGCTTTTTAGTTGACTGATCAGCGTCCCAGAGTCCAAGTTTGACTAAAACATTCATCACTCCAAATAATTTGGAGCTGATGCTCTGGTCTCAGCATCCTGAGAATTTAATCCAGAGCCCTGCTGACGGGCATCCCCATGGCCGAGCTAGGTCTTAGGAGATGCCTGAAAACCCTGAAGATCAGACCAAAGCTACCAAGCGGAATTGGTGGGAGATGTTGGGAGCAGTTGCCCAAACCAAAGCACCTGAGCTGAGTCTCAGGGGAAGATGGGCTGCCCTCTGAACCGAAGTGCCCAAGGCACATCTTGGTGGACGTTCAGAGTTACTGCCCTGGTTCCCATCACCGTGGGAATCACAGAGCCCTTGCCGCCAAGCATTTCCTGGGTGTTCTGGACTAGGGAGACGCCCAGAGTAGATTCTGGATGGAAGTTGCCAAGCCATGCATTGCTCCTTCTTGGAAAAGGGGCAAAAAAACTTCTTCTTCCACCTATTCTTACAAAGGTCTTAAAAAGCAGTCCTAGCTTTATGGCTCTACTGTCTGGGAGTTTCCCAGTTAAATCAGCAGATAAAAGGCCATTAAGAGATTAGAGATCAATTGTTTCAGCTAACAGGCCTTGGGGCCCTGAGGCAATAACTTCTTCCCTCCCACCATGGGTAGGACCCAAACTCACTAGCAAATGTATTTTCAGTTTCTAAGACATTCAAAGGATTTTACAAACCCGTAATGAGAAATTCATTAATAGGAAGATTAAACGCGGGTCAAGGTAAATTATGAACAGAGGCCTAGCCGGGACCCTCCTGGGAAAGAGAATGCAGGCTGCCCCACAGTATCCACCTTGCTCTGCCCGCTGCCCTCCTACCCCATCTCAGACCATGTTGCCTGGTGTGGTTGACAGGAAGGCGGGCCTGCAAAGGCGCGGACCCACGGGGAGACACAAGCTCTGGCTCTCAGCCATTGCTGCTGCCGCCAAGAGGAGAGGGTGAGAGAAGGCAATGGCAGCCAGGCCCAAGGGCAAAGCCAGCAGCTGCTAAAGAGGCTTGAAAAAGTGGCTTTGCTATGCCTGGAGCTCGGCCTGGGAACCCCTGTCTTGGCAGGGCCCTGCTTTGAGCCCCTGCCCTGTACCGCGGCCCTCCTGGCCAGAGTCAGCTCTAACAAGCCTGGGCATATGGCACGGATGCAGAGAGGTACTGCGCCTTGACATCCTCCCTCAAGGGATTACATCCTGTGGGGACCCTTAGGTGAACCTGTTTAAAATGGATAACTGAAAGAGGGCATTAAACAGACTGCAATTCATAGTTAGCTCAGTATGACTCACCAGTGCCTCTTCTCCTGGCTGGCAGCACCAAATATGTTCCCGGATTTTCTCTAGGATCTTGGCTAAGCTACAAAAAATGAATTTTAAGTGCAAACCACTTTAGTTAGGCCAGAAATTTATTAAGGAAGGGAGGGAAGAGAAATGGGAGAAAACAGATTATGGGTCCCAGATAGAGAAGAAAGGGGCTGAAAAGAGATAAAGAGGGCTGATTTACAGACAACAATTCCCCATTACAGATTGCAAATGCCCAGTTTTACTTGCATGCTGATCCAGGCAGGGGGAAAAAGCAAGAGCAGAAGGACGTTTGGCTTTGGCGGCTTAACTTTCAAACCATTAATTATTCCACACCTTTGCTAATCACAGGGTAAGAGTCCAGCTGTTTGCTGTTTTGATTAATTACCCCACCTGTCAATTCCCTTGGAGGGCCCAATGATAAAACCCCTGGAGAATATCCGGGACTTCTACTTGATTCCAGAGGAAACCTCATTCTGAATGGGACTTCTCAGAAGGGTCTTTCAGCAGCCATACGTAGGGTACTGATGGCCACAGGTTTAATGGCGACAGTTTTTCTGCCAGGTTCCAGGTCCGTCTACTGATTCCTAATCTATTCTGCCTCATTAATATGAGGCATTACTAAGGGGGGTAACAAGATGTAGTGTTCACAGAACCTCTTAGTACTATCTTCACAATCATCCTGTAAATCTAAAACTATTCTAATAAAAATGTTTATTGTAAATAAAATTATTAAGTTATGGGTTTCTGAAGTGATGTCTGGATTTTTATCTGAAACTCTCTTTGTAAGCAAAATTATGAAACCACTATTACATGGACAGAAAAAAAGAGAGCTAGAACAAAAAAAAACTGAAGGATACACACCAAAATATCACCATTGGTTATCTCTGGCTGGTGTAAACCCAAGTAAACTTTATTTTGTTTTAAATTGACATGCTTTCTGAATTTTTTAATGTTGAGCATTAAAATCATTAGAAATATATTTCCAAAGTGAAAGAAGTGTTATACTTATAGGACATCTGATTCTAAATATGGATGTTCCTTCTGGTATTAAAGGTAGAAGGGTTTTCAAATTGAGTCTTTAGATTCATGGCCCTTTACAATACAAATGTGTGGACTGCATTCCTTTCCCTAGTAGGACAGAATGAGGAGGAATGGATTTCTTTTGCAATAGCAGAATTGGGTGTGAGAAAACAAAGGACTTCTCAATGCCAAGGCTGTTATATTTGATTTACTTCTTAAGAAAGCTCACTAGTGGTTTCTCCAGTATAGAGTCCATTTATCTGGAAGAGAGAGGAAATACATTTTTTTAAATCACACCCTCAAATATGAGAACATATACCTAGTTAGTGGCCTAATCCAAAGTCCACCTCACCTGAATACTTTGTGATCCAGCATGAGGGCTTGTGAGCTGAACAATGTGCATCTGGTCACATTGGTGAGACCCCTGAGTGCACCCTGATGCGTGGAATCAGCATCTTGTGATGGTGGAGGGGGCAGCAGCCAGTAGGGGATGGTTCAGGGTTGCTAGATGGACCTGCCCTTTCTGCCCGCTCCAGGTCCCAGGAGGCGAACCCCTGTGGACTTCCTGCTAACGGTTCCTTTTACTATCCTTTTGTTTTTGTTTTTATTTAATAAAGCTTTATTTTTCAAAATGTACAGTTGGTGGGACCTGTTTATGCATCTTCACCAACAGCTGGGGCATCTCCACCCTTGGTGTTTCTGGTATAAATTACCTGAGCTCTGTGTTTTGAAACCAGCTTGATAAGTCCTTTACTAAGCAGCTCCTGAAGGACAGCCCTGGTCAGGGAACCACGAATCTTCAGTCTCTCAGAGACCACAGCAGGAGTTATAAGCTTGTAGTTGGGAACTTCCTTACACAGTTTTTCATAAGTGGCTTTGTCAAAGAAGACTAAGTTATTGAGCTTGTCTCAAACTTTTCCTTTGGACCACTTCTTTTTGGCCTTGCCTCCAGATTTGTTTACTGGGTCTTTGTCTTTTTTGGCCGACTTTCTGGCATCTCTCTTCTTCTTGTCATCCTTGGATGGCATTGCAAAGCTCAGGGAGCAGCTGCAGCCACTGTAGCCTTGCTAAGATGTAGGACAGAAAGCTTAGTATCCTTTTTATTAAAAACTGGCAGTAGATGAAAGGATAGGAGGAGAGAGGGATCAGGGATTCCTTCCCTGACCCCTCTCTCTTCCTGCCCCTCTCTGGCCTTAGCTGCCTCCAGCCATGACCACAGCTCCTGCTGGGCAGAGCCCCCTCCTCAGTGCTCCCCCTTGCTGGGCTCCAGCCCTCCTCTCTCCGGCCCTCCAGGTGACAATTGCTCTCTGGGCAAGTCTGTGAACACCTCACTGCCCTCATTTGTCCCTTGACTACTCTGACTCCTGTCTAAGTGATCCCTTCAGTAGCCTCTTCATTGGAGGGCATCTGCTTCCTGCTTGGACCCTCCCTGACACAGCAGGAACTCTGCCAGGGCAGCAGGAGCCAGGAGCTCTGCACATCCCAAATCATTATCCTAACTTCTGTGATTACAGACGTAGATAAATCCAGCTGATAGAGGTTATTCCTAAGGTCTCACAGCTAAAATGTATCATAAAATCTACTTTATTGACAACTGCTCATACTCACTTTGCTCTCCACAACCACTGACTATCAGAAACTTTACTGTGAACTTATACCAGTAATGAATGCCAGTGGTGTCTAAAAGATCTAAGACACTTGGACACACAGAAGATGCCTCAATTTCCAACTCAGGCACAGAGCTGCAGATAAAGATTTTCCAGACTTCCACATCCATGTTAGCTTACTTGTTTCCAAGAAAAGGTTCCGACTTTGCATTTTAGACTGAAGTTGACCCTTTGACACACCGATGTGCTCTGCTGGCAGTCTACTAAAACACTTCTTCACTTCAATTTTACCTAAATCCTCTCCTTCCCCCAAATCCTATAACAGCTCTAATTTGCCTGTACCTGGTGATATGCCCCACAGGACCTTTGGCATGTGGTCTTCCTCAGTGCAATAAGCAGATTATAGATTGATTGGGGTCAGGGCACACTTCTTATAACTAGGTTTTTCTTATATTCATCTGGTGATTGTACCCCCCAGTGTAATAAAAACTGCAAAATCAGGGTCTTCATCTTGAATCACAGCTAAAACCATGACAGCTTATGGTATACATAGGTTCTCCCTAAATTTGTTGGATGGATGAATCATAAATAATTTTTCTAAAGATCACTTAAAAATCGGCAATGTATACGGATGTATAGATGTATAGACACACACATATAATTAAGTGAGAAAAGCAACTTGTAAAAGGGCATTTATAGAATGTTTAATACTGAGTCAGAAAGAAGGAATATAAATATATAGAGGCATGTTTGTGTATATTTTTAAGAAAATTTGGAATTCTGAGATAAACCAAAAACTGATAAGAATGACAACCTATCAGGGAGGGAGGAAACAGGATACAGAATACAGGAATAACAGTAAGAATTCTGTGAATTTCACTTGATTTTTAGCTTTATTTGGGAACTATGGGAGGCTTTACATATATATATTTTTTAAATCAGAAAGAAACTAAATCCAACCCTAAATATGGAAAACAAGCGTAAAACACATTAATTTAACTTTATATCAAGCTGGTAGTAACCACAGAGATGAAAGTTACTGCATGTGACTTTAAAATACATGATTTAGAATTACATACCTTGTAGGATATATTCTAAGAACTAAATAGCCACAAGGAAATCATAAACAGCACTCAGTAGGTTATTTTTTAATAGTAATATTGGTATTTTGAGACTGTCATTGGTACTTGTCAGATAAAGCAAATAAATAATATATAACTGACTTCAGAGCTGATCTTTACAATATAAGAAAAAAATACAGGTATCAAACTATATGGTTATCTCCCATTTGAATTGGAAAGACCCATGTAAACTTTAGTTTTACTTTTCTTATATTTTAAATTATATATTTTCATTTTTCCTGTTTTTATCCATTCAAAACTCTTCAAAACAAAGACAACCAATAACAATGAGTACTCCTAGCATTCAGATTCTGGTTTATAAATATCATTTCCCCATAAAAGGAATGAGAGCTCCTCAGATAATGGCTGATTCCATGTCCTTGGCAGGGAAGCATGAGACAACTCACCCTGGAAAACAAGGAAGTTATCAAACTTGAATGGGGTCTTGTCAACGGAGTTGGGGCCAATCTGAAGACCTTCTATTGACCTAATGGGGACAATTTAAGGACTAATGGTTTCAGTGGACTAAAAGATATCAAACATATCTTTAAAAATCCATGAACTTTAATTATGTCAAAAACCAAAACCATATAAAAGTCATCCATGATTACATTGGGAGATTGCTAGCATTCCAATGCCTTATTCTGAAAAGTGGTAAATAATGAAAAGAATCAAGCATTTATTCTGGCTTTCCTGAGTGAATTAAAGGTTAAGGGACCTAAAAAGTCAATACTGAAGAGTCCTTCTTTAAAGATGGTTCTCAGCTAATAAACACACAAGGCATGATAAAATCAGAAGGTCACTATTTTGCAACCATAATGAAATAATGGATCTGGGAAATAATCATCAATGGAAGGTAAAATCTTAGATGAAAATATTATGGAGGACTTTGTAATGGAAAGATCCGGATGAAACATGATCAAATGTAATATCAGTAGTATTATGTGCCTCATGAAATGATGCAATAAGACATAGGTAGCACTGGCTAGCAAAAAATCTTGCCAAAAACAATTGAGCTAAATCTAATCAAGACTCCAAATACAACTAGGAGTATTTAGGGAGAAATGAGGATAAAAGAAATTAAGTGACACCAACCAGAAACAATTAGCCATATCCAGAATGTAGAAATTCTACAGAAAGAATAACAAATTTTTTTCACAAATTAATGGCCTAAAAAAGAAACAAAGAGGTGTTTTATGGATTAATCAAAACTTAAGAGACATAGCAGCCAAATGCAACATGTGATACAAGTTTGGATGTTGCTTCAAGCAAACCTGCCATAAAAAGACATCTTTGACATAATCAGGGAATTGTTAGTATGAAGTGCGTATTAGATTTCATTAAGGATGGCTGTTGATTATGAAAGATACACTATTTTCTGAAGTTTGATTAAAAAGTCATTATTACTTAGACATGATATTAAATTTTTACAAGTGGAATGATTTGAAATATGGATTTCGTTTAAAAGGCTCAACAAAAGAAACAGATAAGGGAGCTAGACGAAATAAGATTGAGAAAATATTGAATTGTTCAAACAGGGTGATTGGTATGGGGAGGTCCATTACTTTTCTCTTTAAATTTACCTGATTGAAAATTTCAATAATACAAAATTCATTTAAGAAGTAAAGGAGGCTGATGCACTGAAGAGAGCACAAATATATTTTGAATTTTAATTTCTTTTGACTTTAAATAATATGTGCTCCAAAAAATTTTAGGTGACTCACAATATACCAATAGGGAAGATAGAGGCACTGAGACAAGGCTATTATCATTGAATAGAATTATTTGCACAAGGTGTGAGAGAGGAAAAATAATGTTTCTAAATTAAGTTGTTACAACAGGATTTTAAATAATATGATGTTTTAAATATGAACATGTGAATGGAAGATCTCTGAATTTAGTCAAGGAGAGGAAAGGGAGGCATTTCCTCCTTATCTTCAAAAATTACCTATAATGTCAGGAAGAACAAAAAACATAAAGATGAAATCCATTCTCAGCCAGCAAAAAAAAAAAAAAAAAAGATCTTAAAACTCAAAACCAAAAAATAAAAGAATGATGTTCTCACAGAAGTAGATAAGTACAACCAAAGGCACTAGGAAATCAGAGAGAAGACACCCACAGGTGCGTGTCTCAGTACAAGCCAGTGAAAAGCACTCTCAAAACAAGTACCGCAGAGGGAAACACACGGTAACCACAAAGCAAAACCAAGCGAATCTTACCACAGAGGCTTTACTACATGCCAGGTACTACTGATGCATTTAATGCATACTAAGTCGATGTAAATGGCTCTTCCTCAGGTGCAATTCCAAGGATTCCTTGTTTCCAACATTGGGAACTGGGTGTGTGGGCTGGAGGCAGGACTCCATTTGTCAGGAAACCTCCACAAATGGAAGACAGGGTTAAATAAGAAATCAGAGGCAAACCTTATTTACGGCAAACTGTGAGTGAGGCAAAGAAAGAGAGATTGTGAATTGTGAACCAACTGCAGTGATCTGTGTTGGCTGGGGCAAATCACAGATTAAAAGAATTATATAGCATTGGAATATGAGTACAAAGTCTCATCAAAATCAATTATAAGCATGACTGTCCTGGAGCAAAAGTCCCCTTAGGCTATGGACCCTTGAACTGAGAACAAGTTTTCTGCTTGCCCAAATGCTTTCTGCAAATAATAAAAAAAAAAGAATACTAATTAAAAATTAACCAAAAAAAGATTTACATATTCAAATAAAGGAAATAATAGGAAAAATAAAAGGCAGGAAAAGAACTGTCATCAGAAAAAATTCTCTATAAAATATTACCAAAAATTCAATGAAGTAGACATCTCCATGGAACAAGAGAAAAAAGGGACTGAATAGTGAGCAAATAAAATTAATGCAATAGCTTGCAGAGCTCAGAAAGGGAGCAGAGAAGAAAATCAATCCAACTCATAAATGAAGACCAAATTGAAATCAACACAAGAGGAATAGCCATTGCTGAATGTATAATAATGGACATACGGATGATGGAGAAATATGAACAGCATGAAATGAGGACAATAGACATTCAAGAGAAAATATGGATATTAAAGGCAAAGTGATCCAACTGTGGTAGTTTGAAAGTTTTTATGGACCCCAGAAAAGATAATATCCTTAGAACGAATCCATTCTTGTGGGTATAAACCCACTGTAGGTGCAACCTTCCTTTTGATTAGGTTACATCAATGAGGTGAGACCCAAGGTGGGTCTTAATCCTCTTACTGGAGTCCTTTATAAATGGGATAAATATGGAGACAGACAGCTGCAGAGACAGAGAGAAGCCCATGGGAGCTGAGAGCTAAGTCAGCTGAACATGGATACAACCAGGCATTTCATTTCAAGTGTGGATTGGAAGTTCGGTTATCTGGGAAGGATCTGTGGGAGGTATTATTGCCTGATGGCTTGGACCTCTGGGTGCTGCATGTGGAACCAACAAGTTTTTGCAAGATCTGTATGCACAGAATCATTCAGCCTGGGCAACAGGAAACAGAAAAGGGACAACATGAAGGAAAATTACTTCAAAGGCAGAACCATGGAAGCAGAGGTCTGGACTGAAGATGTCTTCTCAGGGCAGGAGAGCGATCAAACCAGGCGTGTAGAAAGGGTAAGTTATCCCGGAACAAGGAGAGGGCGGTCCTTCTGCCCTGTTGTTCATGAAGAGTGCTGCTGTCCCAGACTGCAGAGAAGATGGAGCACATTCTTGGAGGACTGGGGAGAGTCTGGTTGTCATGCCAATGTTCTCAGAAGGTGAGGCCTAGAGTTCGGCTGCCACCCTGATGCTTGATGAGGGTGGAGCAGAGAACATGGCGACTGGGCAAGCCCTTGGGGAAGGTGGCGTTGCCACCCCATCAAGCCCCGGTGGCAAGGCATCATTCTATGGATGACTCTCAGGCCTTCAAATCTAATGGAGTTTGCCTTTGAGTTTTTGGAGGTTTGGGGACCTGTGACCTCTGTTTTCCTTCCAATTTCATCCTATGGCCATAGGAATGTGTGTCCTCTATTTGCCCTTCCTTTGTTTATTCAAAGCAGAAAACTTGTTCTCAGTTTCACAGGTCCACAGCCTGAGGGGAATTTTGCTCCAGAACAGTCTACATTTACAGTTTATTTTGATGAGACTTTGAATTAATCTTGTTACTGAAATGATCTAAGGCTCTTTGAAATATTGTGATAGAATGAATGTATTTGCATGTGGAAGAAATATATCTTTTGGGGTCCAGAGGGTGAAGGGTGGTAGTTTGAGGCATTTATAGACCCCAGAGAAGGTCATGCCCTTAGGGTGAATCCATTCCTGTGCGTGTGAACCTGCTATAGTTGGTACTTTCCTTTTGATTAGGTTACTTCGGTAAGGCATGACCCGGGGTAGGTCTTAATCGTCTTCCTGGAGTCCTTTATAAATAGAATGAAATCAGAGAGAAAGAGTTGCAGAGACAGAGAGAAGCCCACGAAACTGAGGAGGAAGCCACAGAAAGCAGAAAGCTGCCTGCAATGTGACCCAAGGAGGAGTCCAAGATTACCAGCAGCCAGCCTTTGCTGAGAAATCATTGCCTGATGCCTTGATGTGGACATTATTCTAAGCCTGTAAGTTACAAATCCCCATTGTAAAAGCCAAACTGTTTCTGGTATAATGCTTTTGGCAGCTTTTAGCAAACCAAAACATCAACACAAGCATAATTGGGAGCTCTAAAATAAAGGAGAGTATATATGGTGTGTGTATGTTTGTAAATGGATATATTTATATCCACAGTTGATAGGTAGGTAGGTAGATAGATAGATAGATAGATAGATAGATAGATGATAGATAGATAGATAGATAATAGATGATGGAGATATTCTCTCTCCCACACTCTCTGTTACACATACACTCAGACATACATACATGCTGCAGGAAAAGCACAGAATCATATCCAAGTTAAGTAATGGAAGGATACACAGGGAACTGGTAACAGTACCTGCCTCCAAACAGGGGAATTGGGTGGCTGGGAAATAGCTTGGAGCATGTATCTGTTCCATAAACTTGTATTACTTATTTAATTTTTAAATACCTAAATAAATCTGAAGTAACCTTATTCAACATTATAAATAGACATTTGCCTATATCTATATCCAGAAAAGTTTTAATACCTGAGAGAAACTTACTAAGTTTCTAGATTTAACTATCAGTTTAGCAGAAATGTAGAGAATGGAGTAAAATGTTAAATGACATCATAAATATGAAATCAGAAAAACTAAACAGTGAAAAACACTATAGGACTATTAGCCTGGTTTCTATGACAAAAACATTGTAAGACAAAAAGAGATGGTTTTGGATCTAATGACTTAAATGGTTAACTAGACATATAATTGAAAAGATTTATCACCCAACTATACCATGGATAGACTGTATTTGGATCCTGTTTTGAGAAACTAAATTATAAGGCATCAGACCAAAAAGGATATTTTAATATTAAATAGATACTCTATGATTTTTTTTAAAAGTAAATAAATATCTAAAATGTAAAAATACTGCTTTGGTAATTTTTAAAATGATTTTCTGAATATTTTCTTTTTTTATTTATTTTATATTTTTTAAAGATATTTAGATTATACGAATGTCACATAAAAAATATAGGGGATTCCCAAATGCCCTGCTCCCCATACCTCCCACATTTTCCCACATTAACAACATCCTTCATTAGTGAAGTACATTCATTGCAATTGATGAACACATTTTGGAGCATTGTCACTAAGCATGGATTGAAGTTTACATTGTACTTTACACTCTCTTCTACCCAATTCTGTAGGTTAAGGCTAGATTTATGATGGTCTGTATCTGTCGTTGCAACGTCATTCAGGACAATTCGGAAGTCCCAAAAATGCTCCCGTATTACACCTGTTTTTCCCTCTCCCTGCCCTCAGAACCTCCAGTGGACTCCAATGATAAAAGTTCTTCCATTGCTGGAATCACAGTAAGTCTTTAGTAGAATACCAGGGTCTATTTTAGTCCATAGTTCATTCCCCAATCCTGAGGCTACTGGGATGATGATGTCCACACCACCTCTGATTGAGAGGGGGCTTCGATCCCATATGGCTGATGGATGGGAATCTCTTGCTAGCAGTTGTAGACTCTCTCGGTTCCTTGGTGTGGTGGTTGTCAATCCTCACCTCCATGTTAGTTGTCTGGGGTGAGACCAATGAACTGGAGAGTAAGTACTGCAACTCCATTGAAATTCAGGGCCCATGGTTATATTTTTAAAATGCCTTTTGATTAGATATAATTCTGATTTATTTAATCATGAAGTGATATGATCACTGTAATAATTTAAGAAGGTGAGGGAAGTAGGAAGAGGAATAGAGGAAAGAAGTTGGCTGTGAGAAAATTGCTAAAGATTCATGAGAAGTATGTAGGAGCCCATAAAGTTGTTTTTCTAATATTATATCTATTTGAAATTTTACATTACAAAAGGTCAAATTTAACATTTGAAATCATCAGAAAAATCAGTAATACCAATGTTACAGTTTACAGAAGAGATTACAATTGAGTGCTAAATTATCAACCAGTAGGAAAGAATAAGTTAGGGAGGAGAGAATATATATATATATATATATATATATATATATTTTTTTTTTTACACAGTATGTAATGATACACAAGAATAACATGGTGAACTTCTGTTTGCAAATATGACTAAAAACTGACTTCAGTGAATTAATAATAGTCTTATTGTATTGACATGTGGTCAAAGCTGGAAGGCAGATTTTTTCCCTGAGTAAGGAAGCCCTAAAAAACAATCTTCATATTTCATAACATCTTAATAATCTGGGGTGATCTCACTATTTGTAAAGCCCAGCCCTTCCCAATCTGCAAGCTCACCTTCCAGGACTGAGCCCAGCCCATTTTCACCATATATAACCTGCTGCCGGGAGGGCCATCTC
>JAKSZT010053898.1:33238-51141 GCA_026826555.1 Tolypeutes matacus
CAATTTTATACCCATATGCAAAAAAAAAAAAAAAGAACTCAATGCAATGGCTTAACAAAATGATTTTATTGGCTCATGGTTTCAGAGGCTAGAAGGCTCTGGGGGCAGTATCTTCTGGCTGGCAGGCAATCGTTGGGGATCCTTGGTTATTCCTTTACATGGCAATGCACATGACACCATCTTCTTTCTCTTTTAGGTTCCATTGACTTACAGCTTCTGGCTGTTCCCTGTGGTTTTCTCCTTTTATATCCAATTTCCTTTTCTTATGAAGTCTTCAACCATCCTAGCCATTAAGTAAAACCTCATTCATTTTGGGCAACCCTTAACTAATAGCATCCTAAAAGGTCCTACTTACAAAAATGGATTCACATCCAGAGGCCCAGCAGTGTTTGGGACTTGAATATGCTTTTTGTAGGTGACATGATTCAATCCCTATCACTATGCATTATATAAAAAAATAACTTTCAAGGAATCATAAACATAAAATGGGAATTTAAATTTTTAAAACTTGCTTAAAAAATATAGGAGAAATTTTTTCTAATGCTAGGTTAGAAAATAAATTATTAAATACAAAACCTAAACCTTGAACTATGAAAAAAAAAGATAAACTGGACTTCATCAGACTTTAGAACTTCTGTTCTTTGAATAGCACAAATAAGAGAATGAGAAGATAAGCCACAGACCAGGAGAAAATATTGGCAACTCACATGTAGAACTGTTAAAATGCAATAATAATGGGAAGTGGCTGTGGCTCAATCAGTGGGGCACCCGTTTGCCATATGGGGGGCCCCGGGTTCGGTTCCCGGGGTCTCCTGGTAGGGGCAGGCCCGCCCGCGTGGCGTGGTTAGCTGACCCAGCGAGCACAAGCAGCAAGGGGGGGAATAAATGAATAAATAAATAAAATCTTAAAAAAAAAATTCAATAATAATATATCAAATAATTTTCACCAAAAAAGAGACTATCTCCAAAGAAGATATCTGAATATCAATAAGCATATGAAAAGTCATTAGGGAGATGCAAATTGAAACCATGATGAGATAAGTATTGCCTTCCATTAGAAAATCTAAAATTAAAAAGTCTGAATATAACAAATATTGATAAAAATGTAGAACATTTGGAAATCTCACACATTGCTGGTGTTCCCACCCATAAAATAATGACCACTTTGAAAAACAATTTAGTAGTTTCTTAAAATGTTAAACCTACCAAATGACCCACCAATGTCACAGTAGATAATAACCCAAGAGAACTGAAATCATATGTCCATGCAAAGAATCATACATGAATATTCATAGCAGCTTTGTTTGTAATAGATCAGAACTGGAAACAACCCAAATATCCATCAACAGGTGAATGGGTATACAAATTGTGGCATACTCCTACAATGGAATGGTACTTAGCAATAAAAAGTTATGGAATGGTGATATATACAAAAATATGGATAAATCTCAAAGGGAATATGCTGAGTGAAAGAAGGCAGATAAACATAAATACTTTGGATCCCATTTATAAAAGTTTCAGAAAATATAGCAAATTCACTGTGGCAGAAAATAAATCATGTTTTCCTGGAGAATTAGGGGTGGGGATTATGGCTGGGAAAGGCAGAAGGAAGAAATACAATAGAATGAGAACAATTTATAGTGGTGACAAATATATCTAGTATCCTGATTCTTCTGTGTATACATGTCAAGAATTTAAAAGAATTTATTTAAAAATGTAAAGTTTATTTTATGCCAATTGTATCTCAGCAAAGTTGTTTAAAAAAGACATTTGAAAAATGGCAAAGGACATTAAGAAACACTTCAAAATATTGATTATCCAAATGAGCAGTTGTCATATGAAAAATTGTTCCACTTCAATTACCAAGAAATGGTGGAAACACAGGCAAATGTAATCCTTGTCCTTAGAAGTCAGGATAAAGGTTACTCTTCAGGATGAAGATATAGTCATTGGCAGGAGAAATAAGGCATCTTCTTGTGTGCTAGTAATATTCTCTTTATTGAAGAGAATTTTGGTCAAGCTGGAGTGTTCCCTTTGATAATTCATGAAACAGTATCTTAAGAATTTGCCCACTTTAGAGGTATGCTATTTTTTAATTAAAAAAAAAAAGATTACTGAAAATCTATGAATAAAAATAACTACTGAAATACCTGAGGAACTATTCACCTGACAATATTCACTCTTGCTTTTAGGTGTTTGAAGTGATCTTTTGCAATTTCGAGCTTAGAGAATATTGACCTCTGTCACATTCTTTGTTAAGAAAGAGTAGTAAGATGGGTCTTGTCTTAGTTAAATGTTTTGAAATAGATAATTATGACCTACATGAGATATTCACTTTGTCTATTCCTTTCTTTAAAGTACAATACTACAATAATTACTAAGAATGTCAAGATGAGATAAAAAAAATTAAATACAGAGCCAGTCAAATAAAGCTGAATATTCTTCATCCAAACTCTAGCTACATTTCTGTCTCTTGGATTTAATCATAACATTGACTTGTATGTTCCATATGCCTTACTGTAGAACTGATTTTGATAAAAATATTGGTTTTGATGTGGTTGGTGGCTTGATCCACTCTTCCCCTGAAATGATCCAAGACTCTGCTTCTGATTACATTATGTAATATAAGCCCAGAAAGTTATTTGTTCAACAAGAGCTTTTGAATTCAATGAAAATTATATGTTTTTGCATTAAAAGTCATTATAATGGGAAAGTTATGTTGTTCACGGATATCCATGTGGATTTATAGGATTGGGGATAAAATAATGGCACAATTGTTCCTTTTGTGAACAGATCAAAAGAATCTGCTGCTCCCTTCCCCATCACTCCCCCCAGTTCCATGGATGGTCCAAATCATCCCCCTAACTTACCACCTTGTCAAGGTTGCACCACCTAACACAATAGTATCACTACACAACTGTCTTGTCCCTTCACTGCATGGCTACTCATTTCCACTTTATCATATATTACACATGTATGGAAATTGGCTCACAACCTGATTTTCCCTATTTCCTGTAAACCAATCTTCCTGTTTCTAGCTCTCTGAGTCAGCTAGATTTGCTTAGTTCATATCAGAGAAGTCATGCAATATTTATCCTTCAATGCCTGTCTTGCTTCACTCAATATAAGACCCTCAAGATTCATCCATGTTATCCCATGTGTTAGTATTGTATTCCTTTTTACAGCTGAGTAATATTCCATTGTATATATATACCATATTTTGTTTATGCATTCATCTGTTGATGGCATTTGGGTTGATTCCAAATTTTGATCATAGTGAATAATGCCGCTATCAACATTGGTGTGTGCATATCTGTTTGGGTCCTTGCTTTCAATTCTTCTAGCCAGCAGTGAAATTGATGAATCATAGGTTAGATCTATAGTTAGTTTTGTGGGGAACGGCCAAGCTGTCCTCCACAAGGGCTGGGCCATTCTACATTCCCACCAGAAGTGGATGAGAGTTCCCATTCCTCCACATCCTCTCCAACACTTGTAGTCCTCTATTTTTTTAAGTGGCTACCAGTCTAATGGGTGTAAGATAGTATCTCATTGTAGTTTTGGTTTGCATTTCCCTAAAAGCTAAAGATGTTGATTGTCTTTTCATGTGCTTTTTAACCATTTCTATTTCTTCTTTGGAGAAGTGTCTGTTCAAATCTTTTGCCCATTTTTTAAAAATGGGTTGTTTGTCCTTTTATTTTTGAGATATAAGATTTCTTTATATATGCTGAATTTAAAGCTCCAATCAGATATATGGTTACCAAATATTTTCTCCCATTGCGTAGGTTATCTTTTCACTTTCTTGACAAACTCCTTTGAGGTGCAAAATGTTTTAATTTTGAGGAGATCCCACTCATCCATTTTTTCTTTCACTGCTGGTGCTTTGGGTGTGAAGTTCATGAAACCATTTCCCATTACACGGTCCTGTAGATGCTTCCCTACATTAATCTTCCAAAGGCTTTATGGTCTTGGCTCTTGTGTTTAGATCTTTGATCCATCTTGAGTTGACTTTTGTATAAGGTGTGAGATGGTGTTCCTCTTTCATTCTTTTGGATATAGATGTCCAGTTCTTGAAGGACCATTTATTGATTAGGCCATTCTCTCCCAGTTGAGTGTGCTTGGTGGCCTTGTCAAATATCAGAGGACATTATATGTGAGGATCTGTATCAAAACTCTCAATCCGGTTCCATTGGTCAGTGTGTCTATCCTTGTGCCAATACCATGCACTTTTGACCACTGTAGCTTTGTATTATATTTTAAAGTTAAGTAGAGATTCCTCTAATTTCTTTTTTTTTTTTTTCTTCAATATGTCTTGGTCTATTTGAGGCCACTTGTCCTTCCAAATAAATTTCATAGTTTTTCCAATTCATTAAAAAATGGTGTGTTGATTTTTATTGGAATTGCATTAAATCTCTAGATAAGTTTGTGTAGGATAGACATTTTAATAATGTTTAGTCTGCCTATCCATGAACAGGGAACATTCTTCCATTTATTTAATTCTTCTTTAATTTCCTTTAACAGTGTTGTGTAGTTTTCTGTGTATAAGTCATTTACATCTTTAGTTAAAAATTTTCCTAGGTATTTGATTTTTTTAATTACTTTTGTAAATGGTATATTTTTATTGATTTCTTCCTCAGCTTGCCCATTATTGGTGTACAGAAATGCTGATTTTTGCACAGTGATCTTATAACCTGTGACTTTACTGATCTCATTTATAAGTTCTAGAAATTTGTTGTAGATTTCTCAGGGCTTTCTATATATAGGATAATGCCACCTGCAAAGAGTGAAATTTTTACTTCTTCCTTTTCAATTAGGATGTTTTTATATCTTTTTCTTCCCCAGTGTTCAAGCATGTACTTCTAGCACAATGTTAAAGAGGAGCAATGATAGTGGGCATCCTTTTCTTTTCCCCAAACTTAGAAGGAAATCTTTTAGTATTTCACCATTGTATATAATTTTAGTTGTGGGTTTTTCATATATACCCTTTATCGTGTGCAGAAAGTTTCTTTCTATTCCTCTCTTTTGAAGTGTTTTTATAAGGAAAGGGTGCTGTATTTTGTCAAATGCTTTTTGTGTGTCTATGGAGATGATGATGTGATTTTTATCTTTCTATTGGTTTATGTCGTGTATTACAGTGATTGATTTTCTTATATTGAAACATCCTTGTATACCTGGGATGAAAGACACTTTGTCATGGTGTATAATTTGTTTGATGTGTTGTTGAATACCATCAGCAAGTATTTTGTTGAGGATTTTAGCATCTAGGTTCATTAGAGAGAATGGTCTGTAATTTTCCTTTCTTCTGGCATCTTTGTTTGGCTTAGGTAATAATGTAATGTTGGCATCATAGAATGAGTTAGGCAATGTTTCTTCTACTTTTATTTTTGGGAAGAGTTCAAGCTGGATTTGTGTTAGTTCTTTCCAGAATGTTTGATTGAATTCACCTGTGAAACATCTGGTCCTGGGCTCTTCTTAGTGGGGAGGTTATTGATGACTGATTCTATCTCTTTATTTGTGTTTGGTCTGTTGAGTTCATCAATTTCTTATTTTGTCAATTTAGGCTGCTTGTGTGTTTCTAGAAATTTGTCCATTTCCTCTAAATTATCCTTCTTGTTGGCAAGTACTTTTTCAAACTATCCTTTTATGATATTTTTTATTTCTGTTGGGCCAGTGATGATATCCCCTTCCTCATTCTTATTTTAGGTATTTGATCTTCACTCTTTTTTTCTTTGTTAATCTAGCTAAAAGTTTGTCAATGTTATTGATCTTCTATAAAAACTAGCTTTTAGTTTTATTTTTTCTATTCCTTTCTTATTTTTTATTTCATTTAGTCCAGCTATAATTTTTTAAAATTTCTATCTTTCTACTTCCTTTGGGGTTAGTTTGTTGTTCTATTTATAATTCCTCCAGGTGTGTAGTTAGGTCCTCAATATTAACTCTTTATTCTTTTTTGACATATGATTTATGGCTATGAATTTCCCTCTCAATATAGCTTTTGGTGCATCCCACAAATTTTGATATGTTGTGTTGTCATTTCATTTGTTTTAGGTTGTTACTGATTTCTTTTGAAATTTCCTCATTAACCCACTGTTTGTCTAAGAGTGTGTGATTTAACTTCGATATCTTTGTGCCTAATCTGGTTCTCCAGCCCTTATTGGTTTCCAGCTTCATTCCATTGTTGTTGGAGAAATTGCTTTGTGTATTTTCAAACTCTCTGTGTTCATTGAGAATTTTTCTGTAACCTAGCATGTGGTCTATATTGGCTAATGACCCATGTGCACTCAAGAAGAATGTGTATCTGGCTGTATTTGAGTGTAGTATTCTGTATATGTCTACTACGTCAAGATCCTCTATTGTATTACTTAAAGTCTTTGTTTCTTTATTGATTCTTTGTTGACATGTTCTGTCTAATGGTGATATTGGTGTATTAAACTCCCCCACTATAATTGTAGAAGCATCTCTTTCTCCATTATTGTATCCTTTGTTTGCCTCATGTACTTTGAGGCTCCCTGTTTAGGTGCGTAAATGTTTGTGATTGTTCTTTCTTCTTGAAAAATTACCCCTTTTACTAAGATATAGTGTCCATCTTTGTCTCTTACAATGGTTTTGCACTTGATGTCTATTTTTCCGATATTAGTATAGCTACTCCTACACTTTTTGGGTTATTGTTTGCTTGTAATATTTTTTTTCCAGCCATTCACTTTCATCTTCCTTGAATCCCTGGGTCTAAGTTGGGTTTCTTATAGACAGCATACAGATGTGTTATATTTCCTTATGTTTTCTGCCAATTTGTGTCTCTTGACTGGTGAGTTTAATCCATTAATATTCACTGTTATTACTCTTAAGGAATTACCTACATTAGCCATATTTTCTTTGGGTTTATGTATGTCTTATGCTATTTTTATTTCTTTTTGTTGTTGTTCTTACACTCTCCTACAACTCTCTCTGTTGTTTTTTCCTTTCCACTTGCAGAACTCCCATTTGTATTTCTTGAAGGGCAGTTTTCTTATTGGCATACACTCTTAATTTCTGTTTATCTGTGTATATTTTGAACTCTCCATCATTTTTGAGTGCCAGCTTTGCTAGATTGAGAAATCTTGGCTGGAAGTTTGTTTTTTCTTTTAGAGACCTTAACTATGTCATACCACTGCCTTCTTGTCCCCACAGTTTCAGAAGAGAAATCAGCACTTAATCTTATTGAGCTTCCCTTATATGTGATGGTTCTCCTTTCTCTTGTTGCCTTCAGTATTTTCTCTTTTTCCTGAGCATTCAACAGTTTGACAAGTATATGTCTTGAGTAGGCATGTTGAGATTTATACTGTTTGGTGTATGCTGTGCTTCCTGGACATGTACATCCATCTCCATTACTAGGGTTGGGAAGATTTCAGCCATTATTTCCTCCAACATTCTTTCTGTTCTCTTTCCCTTCTCTTCTCCCTTGGAATGCCTATAATGTGTATGTTTATGCATTTTGTGTGTTCATTCAAAACCTTAATTCACTGCTGGATTTTTTCTATCTTTTTATCTATCTGTTCTATCAGTTTGATTTCAGATGTATTGTCTTCCACTTTACTAATTCTTTCTTTGCCTGTTCTAATCTGCTGTTATGTGCTTCCAGGTTTTCTTTTTCTTTTTTTTTTATTTCTTGGATTGTTCCAATCATCACTCTCACATCTGTTATCTTTTTATGTATGTTTGTAATTTGTTCAGTATATTTTCCCCATGTCTTCTTAATATCCTTAATTGACTCCTTTACTTCATTTAGTTGTTCTATGATATTGGTTTGGACAGCTTTGATTAGTTGTTTGATGTTCTGCATCTCTTCCTGGTTTTACTTTATTCACTGGACTAGACAATGTCTTCCTGTTTCTAGGCATGCTTTCTAATTTTTTGATGTCTGGTTATCCTTTTATCTTGATGGGTTTATTCAGTTGATTAGCTTCTCTCTCTACTCTAGGGGTTTATTTAGTTGCTGTTTTTGGATGTGTGTTATGTTTTCTTTTTAAGACTTTTTCCCTCTTATTCTATTTCCTTGCTGTTGTCTATGTTCTCTTGACAGAAAAACATTAGGGCCACTGAAATCAAAAAGAGGTAAGAAAAGAAAACAGATAATAGTAATAATTATAGTAAAAGTTATAAGAGGAACCATATACGTCCTAGGAAAATGAATATAACTAATATAAGTAGGGCAAAGTCATGGGAATAAAAAATGAGTACCAAAAATGAGATGGGAGAAAAATATGTAGAATGAATAAAAAGCCCAGAATGCTGATAAGAGAAGAAAGGAGAAAAGAAAAAAAGAAAAGAAAAGAAAACATTAGATGAGATAGAAATAAAAACCAGAAAAATTGAGGACTAAACAAAGAGAGGTCAATGTAAGAACAACAGCAGAAAGTGGAAGATAGAAAGATGAAGGAAGGAAAAGAGATAGCATTGTTAGACAAAATTGGTATACACAGTAAAGGGGAAATCAAGGAAGAGAAAACACAGCAAACAAGAAATAATCCAGCAGCACCTAATTCAAAAAAAGGGTGGGGAGAAACAAGAAAGAAAAACAAGACAAAAAAACCCACCACCACCAACAACAAAACACACACACACACACAAGCAAGCAGCGAAATAAAAACTAAGGGAAAACAGCCTTCCTTCTTTGCCCCTGAGAGGCTACTCAGGCTGCTGGTGTTCATCAATCAATTACTCTACAGCCTGCCCTCTGTAGGTTTTGAAGCTGGTTTTAGTGAGTAAACTAAGTTAAATTTTAAAAAAGAAGTAACATTTTTTTCAGGAAGAATAAGAGACCCAAGAGAAGCAAATACAAAAATAATGTCTATGATTTCCCTGTCCTAAAGTATCAGTTGGATGTTTGATATTCCAGTGGATCACTAGTCTAAGAGGAGCCAGGAATCAAACCAGGGTCCTCCTATATTCAAGGCAGAAACTCCTCCACTGAGCTAAACTTTTTGTTGGGTCAGTTAGCTCTTCAGATAGCTATCCAGTCACTTTCCCTTGGGCAGGTTTGACTCTTTGCAGTTGGGTTGATTCCTGCTGCTAAGGGGTCTGTCCCTGACCTCTTTCTATTCTTATTGCTTCCTCTCCCAGGGTAGCAGGATGAATAGCCTGTGTTTGTCTATGAGCATATCCCACCTTACTTTTCCTAGTCAGATTGAGTTCCCTTTTAGTTTTCCAGGTATGCACTAATAATCATGTAAGAAAAAGACAATATTGCTCTTTCCTTTTAAATTTCAAACATTATATTTATTCCATATTTCTAATTTTACTAACAGTATAACACTGAATAACAACTATACCCTTTTATATCTCTTTTTATTAGGAATATGTTTCATTTTCACCTGTTACCTTATGCATATTTTGATTAAAGGTAAATATATTGCAAAATTATTAACTTAATTGATGAAATATAATAATTGATTTTTAATCATGCAAATCAATTTCATCCTTAGAATGAAACAGTTTTTCATAGTTTATCTGTTTTGGGATAATAGTTAATATTGCTTTGCATTGTATGTTTCCCTGATATCCAGAAATATAATATGTAGTTACATAGTTTTTTTCTTAGTATTTTGTAAATTATAATATAAATTTATATATGTATATCTTTCTGTGTGTATGTGAGTATACAGCCATATATATATATACATCCCTACTCATACAATCCCTTTAAATAAATCAAGCACATGCTTTAAAAAAAAAACAGAAATTTCCAAATGAAAAGAAAAACCCTGCTGTTAACCTGCAGTGTCTCTCTTCCAAAGTACAGATAAAGCTACATGGATGAACATTGAAAATATATGCTCAGTTACAACGGTATATATACTCAGTGATAAAGAACCACTTATTATATTATTCCACTCATGCTCTATGTCCAGAATAAGCAAATCCATAGTGACAGAATATGGATTAATGTTTGCCAGGGACTGGGAGGGTGGGGTTTAGGACATGATTGTTAAGGGGCATGGAATTTCTTTGGGGAGTGGTGAAAATATTCTAAAATTAGAAAGTGCTCATGATTGCACAAATCTCGAAATGTAATAAAACCCACTGAACTGCAAACTTTCAAAGGCTTAACTGTATGGTATATAAATTTTTATCTCAATAAATGTGTTATATTAAAACAAAAACAAAGTTACCACCATCTACCAGGTCTTGTACATAATTCTGGACTGTTTTCTTGCACAACAACTAAATAAAACCAGTTTTTGTTGTTTTCAATAATAAAACTTACTCTAATTTTAAGTGTTTATTTATCCAATCTCCTACTAATCAACATTTAAGCTTATTTCTCTTGCTATCACTATATCTATTACAAATATTACTGTAAGGAATATGCATATACATATAATGTGATACACAATCTGAGTTTAATTATAAGATACATTGGTAGGTGGGTTAAAAAACATAAACAATTTAATGTATTTTGAAACATTGCCTCATCTAAATATGCTTTCCATTTACATTTTTGGATATGACAGAAATATATGTAATAAATTTTGTTGTCTTATTCTGTATTAATTTTCCCGTATACTTCATATGCTTTTATTTTATTTTATCTTGTGTGCTTCCAAACTGATAGTTTGCAATAATTTTTCTCAGATTTTATTTTATCTGTTCAGGTAAATTTTAGCTTTGTTTACATAAAGCTTTTGTTCTTGATTAATAACTGCAAATGAATAACAAACAGTAATTGTAAAAATAGAAAATACCGGCAGTTCTAATCATTCATTCTTCTCATCTCTTTATCATCAGTGTTCCTGATTTGGTTACTTCTAAATCCATATTATTTTCCCTCTAATTATTCTAGTAATGCTTACCATATGTAATACATTTTCTTAAATATTTGAAGAATTTGATTGAAAAATAACACACAATTCTTATTTACCCCAGTGTTTTTCTTTTAAATTGAGTGCTGCTGTAGGTACTTTACCAACTTTCCAGGATATTTGTTTTGCATGTGTGTCCTTAGAATTCTTTCTTCATTTTATAAATATTGACTTGTTCACCAAAATATCTCTCATTTCAGTAATCTTTATCACACATTTACAGGAACATAGTGTTCACTTTACACCTGCAGATACAGGTTTTGATATTAAGAGAAGTGTTTTTCCATTATTGTTGTGAATTATTTTAATTTTTTCTATTAGTTCTGGTCTGTTTTCAAGAAAAAAAAATTTTTTTTTTTTTTTACCATGGATACCATTGTCTCTCTTACAGCCCTATTAATTTCTCTCTTATTACCTGTATAGCAAGTCTGCTTTGACTACCAGCTTTTCTGTAGATCTACTGATCTTTGGCCAAAGCTGTGGAATATGTTAACTAAACCTAAATTGTTGTCAGTAACCACAGATCCAGATTTGTTTCAGATGTTCAATCCTATCTGCTTAGTTTTGTAGTTACAATAGGACTTTTGATTTGCACCTAATATGGTAGAACCTGGAGTGGGGACCCTGGCCACATAGATTGAATGTGCCTACATGACCAGCTCACTATAGGAGTTGCCAACACCCCAGCCAATTTTGGGCTTCTTGGTACCTCCCAATTTGTATATGTTATTGGTAGCTTGAGACCTGGACTGAGCATGTGTCTTCTGTGACTTGTGGTGGAAGTTAAAAAATGTCCATGCCTGATGTTGTGGGACCCTTGCAATGTATATTGTCTCCTTTGCCTGTTATAAATCTCTTCACTAAGTTTAAACTGCTTGAGTCCTGCGAGTCCTTTCAGTAATCAAACTCTTAATGTGAATAATGTGTATAAACACATGATTTTAATAATCATTTTTTCTTCTCAAATCTAATTTCAATTTCCATGCCTGTATTTTCTTCATCATCAATTTTCAATTTCAAATGTCATACACTCCTTTAATGTGTTCATGGTTTTATCTCACAATTATTTCATGATCATTGACAGTGTTTCTTTTATATGTTCATCTTATCATTGTTCAATATAATCAATCCATTTCACACTGCATTAACTACACTTGCTCTTTCTGTCTTCTTTATTCACAAGGCAAAACCCAAACTCTGCCTATTCTGGCCCTTCCTCTCTGCTAAACATGGTTTCAGAATAAGGCATGATCTTGCTGACTGGTTTAACTTAAATTTATAATCTAAGAGTGTATGTGGGCCATCAATAATGTCTTTGATCTATTAGACTTATTTCCTTTTCCCCTCATGTTCCAGCTGCCTTTCCATTGCACTCAGTTTATAAATAAAAATGCTATTTTAATTTCACAGTAAGAGCATACATAAGCCAAGATTTACAATTTCACCTTATCAAATATACAAAACAAATATATCGGCACCCACAGACTGTCTTTCTTTCTTTCTTTTTTTTTTTTTTGATATCTTTTTTTTAAATTAATTAATTTTTTATGTTGGTAAAAATCAAAATTTTCACAATACATACCAATATTTGTAAAATGATATATAAATATATATGCATATATGTGCATTTGCTTACAAAAATGTTAAATATATATATATAAAGAGGTGTTTATATTACATGGAACCCACCGGGATTCGCATGTTACTCACCCCCCACCACATCCCACACAAACATCTCCCATAAGTGTGGCCCATCACCCTCAATGGACTTACACATCCTGGGGCCTTGCCACCAACCATAGACCACAGATCACATCGTAGACCACACTCTCTCCCACACAGTTCTGAGTGGTGTGTGCTGATTTAAAATGGCCTACATCCGTTGCCACAATGGTACTCAGGACAAACTCCAACTCCCAAAGAAGCCCCTGTATTTCAACTGCACATCCCCTCCCTGCCCCGAAAGTGTCAAGTGGCCACTGGTTCCACCTCATTGTTAAAATTTCTTCCTTTGCTAGAATCACCACATGTGTACAACAGAATACCATCAAGTCCACTCTAGTCCATAGTTCTTCCCCCAATCCTGAGAGGACTGGGATGGTGATGTCTACTCCACCTCCAAGTGAGAAAGCACTTATATCCCATGGATATGGTAGGTGGGATGATTCTGCCTGCAGATTCAGGCCCTCTCCATTTCCTGGGCTGGCTGTTGCCCATCATTGTCTCCTCACCAGGTGACTTGGATGAGTCCATTGAGCTGTAGGGTAGGAGTTGCAGCTCCACTGAGATTACACACACACCTGGCACATAGGTGGGCCAGATGCTCCAGTCTCTGGAAGTATACCTAAAAACTTCTGCATCACATATAGGTTTGAATAGAAGGGACTGATGAATCATGTGCAGGGAGGACTTATTTGAGTCCAATTCTGTCACTCTCAGGAGCACAGATTCCAAAATAGAGCCCACTGATAAGGCGTCAGTCTCTGGGGCTGTCCCCCCTTATACAGGACCTGGGTGTCTCCATAGCTCTCAGGAGCCCCTCTGTGTGGGTTGATAGGCACTTTGACGTTCTACGAGCTCCTACTGAGGTGTGAGTAAGAGTTACCTCTGGGATGACCTCCTGACTCTCTTTGAAGTCTCTTAGCCACTTGAACTCATTTGTCTTTACCTTTTCCCCCTTTTATTCAAGGTCTTTTTCCATTTGTGTTGCCAGTTGGCACTTGGTATTAATCCCTTGATGCCAGGGAGGCTCATCCTCGGGAGTCATGTCCCATGTTGGGGGGAAGGTAATGCATTCATATGCTGAGTTTGGCTTAGAGAGAGGCCACATTTGAGCAACAAGGAGGCTCTCAGGTGGCAACCCTTAGGCACCCCACAACAGCAAGCTAAGTCTCAGTTACAAGAGCAAAGACTCACAAGGGTAGTCATCGGATGAACTAACTCCCATGAATCCCCCCTCCCAGACAACCTCCACCAATAATCCCCTGCAGTACCCATTGTAACCCTTCTGTGATCCAAATCCTCTATGAACATGTCACAGACGGTCTTTCATCCTAATATTTTGTTAAAATAGGTGAACTTCCCTTGTTTCTACATAAAACCAATCTATTCCCAGGATCATAAACTCAAACACTTTGTTCTTTCAATTACTCAAACTCGTCTATAGACCATAAATATTACTTCATTGTTCTCACTAACCTTTACATATCTTAAAATTAAAGAACTATATTTCTCCAAATACTTCCATGTTAACCTTCACTAATTTGTAGAAAACTTCTCAAATGGATTGTCTATTCTTATGAAACAATGCCCTCTCCTGCCACACTCTTGCAAATCCACTTACTGTAACATATTGTACACATAGTGTACACTGGAAGCAATATGGACCTTCACTAAAATAAAAAATAAATGTGATTGTGAATTTTGTCCATTCTGGGGGTTCCTTGCAGGACTGAGATAAAGATTGGCATTCATTTCACCCATCTCAACATAGAGCAGCTTTACAAGTAGCATTTGATAAAAGCATTGAAGACACTCTACTTGCAGAAAGCAACATATAATGGGTCAAGCAGCAGGGAGATGTAAAAACCTGGACAGGACAGATCCACACAAGAAGGAGGTGAAGGCCAAGCCAGAGTAGGAGGCAGCCAGGCTTTATATGAAGGAGTGCTGCAGCTCACAGCCAATCTGCAAAGAAAGGAAGAGTTTTTTAAGGATTTTTTTTTCTTCATTTCTTGGCAACGAAGGAAATATTTGTCAGGTCACTGGCTGACTGCTGAGATAAGGAAACAGCTCTCAGAGGTAGGACATGACAATGAATACAGTTTTCCAAAACTAGTCTGAAACATCACAAAACAGACAACTGCAGTCCCTTGTAAGTACATGCAAACTTATTTATGACAAAGTAAGAAATACTCATAACGATACATACATCATTTCTGTAGCTAGACACAAGGTCATATTGGTATTTATAAATACCTTTTTTTTTTTTCCCACTGCTCATTCCATATTCCCTTTGCCCTCAAAATACAACTCAATTGGATATGGTTCATTGGTGGGGTAACCTAAATATTATTTTTTTGGCATTTATTTAGCCTTCCTTAATTTTGCTTTTTAATTAGAGAAGTTGTAGGTTTACAGAAAAGTCATGAATAAAACACAGAGTTACCATATACCATCCTATTAATAACACCTTGCATTAGTTTGGTACATATTTTACAATTCATGAAATATTATCAACTACAGAAGGGTTCACTATTTGCATAGTGCAGTCCTATGCTTGCTTGTTTTTTATTTTTATTCTACTAACATATATACAACCTAACTTCTCCGTTTTTAACAATACTGACATATACAATTAAGTGTTGTTAATTATGTTTGTGTTGTACTACCATCATCACCATCCATTACCAAAATTTATCACAAACAAATTAGAAATTCTGTACAATTTAAGCATTAATGCCTCATTCCCTAGCTCATCCGATCCCTGGTGACAAATATTATAGATTCTCTCTCTATGCGTTTATGTATTCTAATTATTTAATAAAAGCAAGATTATACATGTTCTTGTGCAGCTGGTTTATTTCACCCAACCTGATGTCTTTATGGTTAATCCAGTTATGGCATATACCAGCATTTCACCTCTTTACATCTGAAAAGGTTCCATTGTATAGATAGACTACATGTTACTCATTTTTCTTTATTTGTTCTTTTTTGTTGTCTTTCTTTAAAATATCTAAAGAGCACAGATTTGAAAAAATTCAAATCTATTAAAATGCATATCACCTTTGGGAAAACAATATGAAAGCTTGAATCCCCCACCCCCTCAATAAACTCTTTTCAGGCTCAGAATACAAGAGATCGCCTCCAGAAAAGCTGTGTATTAAATTTCCCGACACCACAATCTGTGCATGTGGGAAAGTTTCACCATAGACTTTATGGAATTGTGCTTTTACATTTGAAAAAAATTTACAGCAATGCATTTGTCAAAGGGGGTCTGTACAGGGTTCAGAGCCCGGAGGGGGTGAGGGGCAAGGGTCCCAGAACTACAGCTCCTCCACTTCTGGGCCTGAGCGAAGGGAGCAGCCTCACCAGGCGGGATTTGTAGACCTGAGCGGGGCTGTCAGGTGGGGCTTCCAGTGTGCCGGCGCTCTCTAGTGTTCCTGGCTCAGGTGCGGGTCCATCTGGTCCCCATGCGCCTCCCGCAGGTTCTTGGGGCTGTAGTCGTGAGGCTCCTGGTCGAGGTGAGTGCTCTAGGGTGGTTCCTAGAAGGTGGCGGCGGGGCGGCGGGGCGGCGGGGCGGCGGGGCGGCAGGGCGGCAGGGCGGCAGGGCACTGGGGTGGCGCGCCAGGGCAGCTCCAGTGTGCGGTAGGCATGCTCAGAGGGTCCCACGCGAAGCCCAAGGTGCGCTCAGGCACTGGAGGCCTGCGGGGGTGGCGGAGAGGCAGCGCCCGGCAGCTCCTGGACCTGCCCCCTCTCCCTTTCTCCCTCCCTCGGGGTCTTGCCACCCTCTGACAGGGGGCGTCGTGCTCCCCGTGCTCCTCCCTTGACCTTCCGGTATTGCAGCGCCCTGGCACCATCCTCCTGTGGCCGCCAGTCCCCGCTGGGCTCCTTGGCCAGCGAGCTACTCTCCTTGGCCCGGGGCTTGGCTGCCAGCGGCTCTGTTTCGGAGCCGCGGAGCAGGAGGCTGCTGAGGGGATCGCCCACGCAGGGGTGGGGCGGGGATCGGGGCGGACGCTAGTGAGGCCAGGCTTAGAAGGTGCGACTTCTCCAGGACAACCCCAGGTGTGGACTAGACATGAACAACCCACCTGTCGCCCAAGCTCCACCTATGTGGGGGAAGGGTCTTTAGCCCCCTGGGTTCCCGCAGAGTTCCTTGAAGAACCATGGTCAACACTGGTGACAGCAGCTACTCCTTCCCCTTCCCTAATTTGTTGTGTACAATTGTTCATAGATTTGCTTATAATCCTTTTTATTTCTGTAAGCTCAGTAGTGACATCAACATTTTCATTTCTTAGTTGTGTCTTTTTTCCTTTGTGAGTCTAGATAGTCTTGTTAATTTTATTGAAGCTTTTTAAAAATAACCAACTTTTTGTTTTATTCTCAATTGTTTTTCTACCCTATTTTATTTATTGCTTCCCTAGTCTTCCTTTCTTCTGTTGACTTTGGGTATACTTTGCTCTTCTTTTTCTAGTTCAACATGGCAAGCAAGGTTCTTAATTTGGTATCTTTCTTCCTTTTTACTGGAGGCATTCACAGCTGTAAATGTCCATCTGAGAATGCAACCGTACTGCATACTAAGTTATGTTATGTTGTGTCTTGGTTTTCATTCATCTCTAAGTATTTTCTGATTTCCCTTGTAAAGAATAAATTACTACATCTTATTTATCCATTCATATGTTGTTGGACACTTGTATTGCTTTTGACATTTGTGAATGAATATCGGTGTGCAAATATTTCTTGAAGTCTTTGCTTTCAAAACTTTTGTTTTTAAACCTAGAAGTGGTATTGCAGGGTCAAATGGTAATTGCTTCTAAAACCCTTTGTAAAAGAATATATCAGCTCCCTAATTCCATTTTATTTTGTGTAAAATGCTGAAGAGCGCCATGGACTTTTCTAAAACTAATGTTGCTGGTAGAATTAATTTGATAAGAACTTCCTAATATTTGTGAGGTTTCTTGAGCAAATCCTAATAAAAATAATATGTCATTTTACTCATTATTTCTTTTCTTCACTTAGAGGTTTCAGACTCAAATGAGATTTCAGGGTATGAGTACTTTGCTCAGCTTTGTAAGGCAGAATTAAATGAAAAGTCCCTAGCTAGAAAGAAAGATTTCTTTGAATCCTGTCTTTAATTGAACTTATATAAAAAACCTGTCCCAAATCAATGACAAAATGCTGAATCCAGATGTTTTGTATGTGTAATGTAAATAAATGTTACATGACATAAACTGTTTTATATCCATCATATCCTTAGTATTATAACATTTGGTTCTTTAATAGTGAGTTTAGTTCACACTGGAATAAAATTTAAAGAAATTTAGAGTTCATTTATATTCATAGCCCTTG
>JAKSZT010053898.1:56649-71290 GCA_026826555.1 Tolypeutes matacus
AATGGACTTACACATCCTGGGGCCTTGCCACCAACCATAGACCACAGTTCACATCGTAGACCACACTCTCTCCCACACAGTTCTGAGTGGTGTGTGCTGATTTAAAATGGCCTACATCCGTTGCCACAATGGTACTCAGGACAACCTCCAACTCCCAAAGAAGCCCCTGTATTTCAACTGCACATCCCCTCCCTGCCCCGAAAGTGTCAAGTGGCCACTGGTTCCACCTCATTGTTAAAATTTCTTCCATTGCTAGAATCACCACATGTGTACAACAGAATACCATCAAGTCCACTCTAGTCCATAGTTCTTCCCCCAATCCTGAGAGGACTGGGATGGTGATGTCTACTCCACCTCCAAGTGAGAAAGCACTTATATCCCATGGATATGGTAGGTGGGATGATTCTGCCTGCAGATGCAGGCCCTCTCCATTTCCTGGGCTGGCTGTTGCCCATCATTGTCTCCTCACCAGGTGACTTGGATGAGTCCATTGAGCTGTAGGGTAGGAGTTGCAGCTCCACTGAGATTACACACACACCTGGCACATAGGTGGGCCAGATGCTCCAGTCTCTGGAAGTATACGTAAAACTTCTGCATCACATATAGGTTTGAATAGAAGGGACTGATGAATCATGTGCAGGGAGGACTTATTTGAGTCCAATTCTGTCACTCTTAGGAGCACAGATTCCAAAATAGAGCCCACTGATAAGGCGTCAGTCTCTGGGGCTATCCCCCCTTATACAGGACCTGGGTGTCTCCATAGCTCTCAGGAGCCCCTCTGTGTGGGGTGATAGGCACTTTGACGTTCTACGAGCTCCTACTGAGGTGTGAGTAAGAGTTACCTCTGGGATGACCTCCTGACTCTCTTTGAAGTCTCTTAGCCACTTGAACTCATTTGTCTTTACCTTTTCCCCCTTTTATTCAAGGTCTTTTTCCATTTGTGTTGCCAGTTGGCACTTGGTATTAATCCCTTGATGCCAGGGAGGCTCATCCTCGGGAGTCATGTCCCATGTTGGGGGGAAGGTAATGCATTCATATGCTGAGTTTGGCTTAGAGAGAGGCCACATTTGAGCAACAAGGAGGCTCTCAGGTGGCAACCCTTAGGCACCCCACAACAGCAAGCTAAGTCTCAGTTACAAGAGCAAAGACTCACAAGGGTAGTCATCGGATGAACTAACTCCCATGAATCCCCCCTCCCAGACAACCTCCACCAATAATCCCCTGCAGTACCCATTGTAACCCTTCTGTGATCCAAATCCTCTATGAACATGTCACAGACGGTCTTTCATCCTAATATCTTGTTAAAATAGGTGAACTTCCCTTGTTTCTACATAAAACCAATCTATTCCCAGGATCATAAACTCAAACACTTTGTTCTTTCAATTACTCAAACTCGTCTATAGACCATAAATATTACTTCATTGTTCTCACTAACCTTTACATATCTTAAAATTAAAGAACTATATTTCTCCAAATACTTCCATGTTAACCTTCACTAATTTGTAGAAAACTTCTCAAATGGATTGTCTATTCTTATGAAACAATGCCCTCTCCTGCCACACTCTTGCAAATCCACTTACTGTAACATATTGTACACATAGTGTACACTGGAAGAAATATGGACCTTCACTAAAATAAAAAATAAATGTGATTGTGAATTTTGTCCATTCTGGGGGTTCCTTGCAGGACTGAGATAAAGATTGGCATTCATTTCACCCATCTCAACATAGAGCAGCTTTACAAGTAGCATTTGATAAAAGCATTGAAGACACTCTACTTGCAGAAAGCAACATATAATGGGTCAAGCAGCAGGGAGATGTAAAAACCTGGACAGGACAAAGCTGAGGAGTAAGATTCTTATTGGAGTAAGGGCCTCCTGGAGCTAACACAAAGCCTGGACTATCCAGGGTTTTTTTGCATGCACAGTGTTGGAAACATGACCCTAAGATTGCACTTCTGGCTGATCTTCGGGATCCACACAAGAAGGAGGTGAAGGCCAAGCCAGAGTAGGAGGCAGCCAGGCTTTATATGAAGGAGTGCTGCAGCTCACAGCCAATCTGCAAAGAAAGGAAGAGTTTTTTAAGGATTTTTTTTTCTTCATTTCTTGGCAACGAAGGAAATATTTGTCAGGTCACTGGCTGACTGCTGAGATAAGGAAACAGCTCTCAGAGGTAGGACATGACAATGAATACAGTTTTCCAAAACTAGTCTGAAACATCACAAAACAGACAACTGCAGTCCCTTGTAAGTACATGCAAACTTATTTATGACAAAGTAAGAAATACTCATAACGATACATACATCATTTCTGTAGCTAGACACAAGGTCATATTGGTATTTATAAATACCTTTTTTTTTTCCCACTGCTCATTCCATATTCCCTTTGCCCTCAAAATACAACTCAGTTGGATATGGTTCATTGCTGGGGTAACCTAAATATTATTTTTTTGGCATTTATTTAGCCTTCCTTAATTTTGCTTTTTAATTAGAGTTACCATATGCCATCCTATTAATAACACCTTGCATTAGTTTGGTACATATTTTACAATTCATGAAATATCATCAACTACAGAAGGGTTCACTATTTGCATAGTGCAGTCCTATGTTTGCTTGTTTTTTATTTTTATTCTAGTAACATATATACAACCTAACTTCTCCGTTTTTAACAATACTGACATATACAATTAAGTGTTGTTAATTATGTTTGTGTTGTACTACCATCATCACCATCCATTACCAAAATTTATCACAAACCAATTAGAAATTCTGTACAATTTAAGCATTAATGCCTCATTCCCTAGCTCATCCGATCCCTGGTGACAAATATTATAGATTCTCTCTCTATGAGTTTATGTATTCTAATTATTTAATAAAAGCAAGATTATACATGTTCTTGTGCAGCTGGTTTATTTCACCCAACCTGATGTCTTTATGGTTAATCCAGTTACGGCATATACCAGCATTTCACCTCTTTACATCTGAAAATGTTCCATTGTATGGATAGACTACATGTTACTCATTTTTCTTTATTTGTTCTTTTTGGTTGTCTTTCTTTAAAATATCTAAAGAGCACAGATTTGAAAAAAATTCAAATCTATTAAAATGCATATCAGCTTTGGGAAAATAATATGAAAGCTTGAATCCCCCGCCCCCTCAATAAACTCTTTTCAGGCTCAGAATACAAGAGATCGCCTCCAGAAAAGCTGTGTATTAAATTCCTTGACACCACAATCTGTGCATGTGGGAAAGTTTCACCATAGACTTTATGGAATTGTGCTTTTACATTTGAAAAAAATTTACAGCAATGCATTTGTCAAAGGGAGTCTGTACAGGGTTCAGAGCCCGGAGGGGGTGAGGGGCAAGGGTCCCAGGACTACAGCGCCTCCACCTCTGGGGCTGAGCGAAGGGAGCAACCTCACCAGGCGGGATTTGTAGACCTGAGCGGGGCTGTCAGGTGGGGCTTCCAGTGTGCCGGCGCTCTCTAGTGTTCCTGGCTCAGGTGCGGGTCCATCTGGTCCCCATGCGCCTCCCGCAGGTTCTTGGGGCTGTAGTCGTGAGGCTCCTGGTCGAGGTGAGTGCTCTAGGGTGGTTCCTAGAAGGTGGCGGCGGGGCGGCGGGGCAGCAGGGCGGCAAGGCACTGGGGCGGCGCGCCAGGGCAGCTCCAGTGTGCGGTAGGCATGCTCAGAGGGTCCCACGCGAAGCCCAAGGTGCGCTCAGGCGCTGGAGGCCTGCGGGGGTGGCGGAGAGGCAGCGCCCGGCCGCTCCTGGACCCGCCCCCTCTCCCTTTCTCCCTCCCTCGGGGTCTTGCCACCCTCTGACAGGGGGCGTCGTGCTCCCCGTGCTCCTCCCTTGACCTTCCGGTATTGGAGCGCCCTGGCACCATCCTCCTGTGGCCGCCAGTCCCCGCTGGGCTCCTTGGCCAGCGAGCTACTCTCCTTGGCCCGGGGCTTGGCTGCCAGCGGCTCTGTTTGGGAGCCGCGGAGCAGGAGGCTGCTGAGGGGATCGCCCACGCAGGGGTGGGGCGGGGATCGGGGCGGACGCTAGTGAGGCCAGGCTTAGAAGGTCCGACTTCTCCAGGACAACCCCAGGTGTGGACTAGACATGAACAACCCACCTGTCGCCCAAGCTCCACCTGTGTGGGGGAAGGGTCTTTAGCCCCCTGGGTTCCCGCAGAGTTCCTTGAAGAACCATGGTCAACACTGGTGACAGCAGCTACCCCTTCCCCTTCCCTAATTTGTTGTGTACAATTGTTCATAGATTTGCTTATAATCCTTTTTATTTCTGTAAGCTCAGTAGTGACATCAACATTTTCATTTCTTAGTTGTGTCTTTTTTCCTTTGTGAGTCTAGATAGTCTTGTTAATTTTATTGAAGCTTTTTAAAAATAACCAACTTTTTGTTTTGTTTATTCTCAATTGTTTTTCTACCCTATTTTATTTATTGCTTCCCTAGTCTTCCTTTCTTCTGATGACTTTGGGTATACTTTGCTCTTCTTTTTCTAGTTCAACATGGCAAGCAAGGTTCTTAATTTGGTATCTTTCTTCCTTTTTACTGGAGGCATTCACAGCTGTAAATGTCCATCTGAGAATGCAACCATACTGCATACTAAGTTATGTTATGTTGTGTCTTGGTTTTCATTCATCTCTAAGTATTTTCTGATTTCCCTTATAAAGAATAAATTACTACATCTTATTTATCCATTCATATGTTGTTGGACACTTGTATTGCTTTTGACATTTGTGAATAATGCTGGTATAAATATCGGTGTGCAAATATTTCTTGAAGTCTTTGCTTTCAAAACTTTTGTTTTTAAACCTAGAAGTGGTATTGCAGGGTCAAATGGTAATTGTTTCTAAAACCCTTTGTAAAAGAATATATCAGCTCCCTAATTCCATTTTATTTTGTCTAAAATGCTGAAGAGCGCCATGGACTTATCTAAAACTAATGTTGCTGGTAGAATTAATTTGATAAGAACTTCCTAATATTTGTGAGGTTTCTTGAGCAAATCCTAATAAAAATAATATGTCATTTTACTCATTATTTCTTTTCTTCACTTAGAGGTTTCAGACTCAAATGAGATTTCAGGGTATGAGTACTTTGCTCAGCTTTGTAAGGCAAAATTAAATGAAAAGTCCCTAGCTAGAAAGAAAGATTTCTTTGAATCCTGTCTTTAATTGAACTTACATAAAAAACCTGTCCCAAATCAATGACAAAATGCTGAATCCAGATGTTTTGTATGTGTAATGTAAATAAATGTTACATGACATAAACTGTTTTATATCCATCATATCCTTAGTATTATAACATTTGGTTCTTTAATAGTGAGTTTAGTTCACACTGGAATAAAATTTAAAGAAATTTAGAGTTCATTTATATTCATAGCCCTTGCAGTTTAGGCAAGACAATATTTTGTTTTCATTTTTATCTCATTAGATTTTCTGACAAACTGAATTCATTTATCCAGAAATTTTTCACACATTTAAATCAGTTAGATCAATTGGAGAAATAACCAATATTGTTTTAATACTTGCCCTTTTGTGTTATGATAAATATGTAGGCTTTGCTAATAGAAGTAAAATTCCGGTTAATAATTCCTACATTAAAGAACAGTAGCTAGCTCTTGATGGGACATCACATTCAACCCTGAAACATTTTTAAAACACTTCACCTAAAGTGATTTATAGATTCAATGCAGTCCCAATAAAAATTCCAACAACTTTCTTTGTGGAAATGGAAAAGCCAATCATCAAATTTGTATGGAAGGTAAGGGTTTCTCAGTAACAAAACCATCTTGAGAAAGAAAATTGAAGTTGCTTGACTTGTACTTCCCAATATTAAAAAAATTATTATACAGCCATAGTAATGAAAACAGCATGGTACTGGCATAAGGAGAGACATACTGACCACTGAAATTGATTTGAGAGTTCAGATGTCAGCCCTCATATTTATGACCAACCTTTGGTTTACTTACTGGAGATATAGTAGTTTCTCCAAAAAATGGTCTTGAGAAAACTCAATGTACATGTACAAATGAATGAAGGTGCTTCCCTACTTCTCACCATATAGAGTGATCAAATCAAAATGGAACAAAGGCCTACATATAAGATCCAGAACCATGTAGCTCTTGGAAGAAAATACAGGGAATCAACTTCAGGATCTTGTGTTAGGCACTAGTTTATTCACCTTTATACTCAAAGCACAAGCAAATAATAATAATAATAAAGATAAATGGGAACTCCTCAAGCTTAAAAACTTTTGCTCCTCAAAGGATATTACCCTGAAAGGAAAAGACATCTTACACAATGGGAGAAAATATTTGGAAACCCATATTGAGTAAGGGTGTAATATCCAGAATATATAAAGAAATTCCACAATTCAGCAATAAAAAGACGTATGAGCCCTGGAAAAAAAATGGGCAAAAGACTTGAATAGAAACTTTTCCAAGGTAGGCATATGAATGTCCAGCACATGAAAAAATGCTCAGCAACATTAGCCATTAGGGAAATACAAATCAAACAATGTTTAGTCTTCTAATTCTTGAACACAAATGTCTTTCCATTTATTTAGGTTTCTCTTGATTTTTGTAGCAATGTTTTATAAATTTCTGTGGACAAGTCTTTTACATTCTTCGTTCAATTTGTTCCTAGATATTAGATTCATTTAGTTGCTATTGTGAATGGAGTTCTTCTTGATTTCTTCTGATTACAAATTACTAGTATATAGAAACACTACTGAATTTTGAGTGTTGATTAGTTCCAGTAGCTTTTTTTGGTGGATTTTTCAGGATTTTCTATATATTGGATTAGGTCATCTTCAAATGGGGAAAGTGTTATTTTTTTCCTTTCCAGTTTTGATGGCTTTTATTTGTTTTTCTTGCCTAATCCAGGACAGTGTTGAATAAATGGTGGCAGCGAGCATGACTGTCTTGTTCCTGATTTTTGAGGGAAAGCTTTTCTTCTTTCACCATAGGGTATGGTGTTAGCTTTGGGTTTTTCATAGATGTCTTTTAATATGTTGAGGAAGTCTCCTTCTATTCCTTGCATACTATGTGTTTTTATCAAGAAGGGGTGGTGGATGTTATCAGATGCCTTTTCTCCATCAATTGAGATGATCCTGTTTTTCCCTTTGTTTTTTAAATGTGATATATTACATGCATTGATTACTTTATGTTAAACCACCCGTACATACTTGTGATAAATAGAATTTGATCACAAAGTGTAATTCTTTTTATGTGCTGTTGGATTCAGTTTGCTAGTTTTTTGAGGATTTTTCAGTTATATTCATAAGGTATATTGATTTGTAGTTTTATTTTGGTATCTTTATCTGGTATTGGTATGAGAAACATAATTGTATGCACAGTAAAATATGACTTGTGTAATATTAATATCTAGTATATAAAGAATAACCATGCAGAATATGAATGTATGCTTTGACCTGATAGAACGAATTTGGGAGTATTCCACCTATTCAAATTTTTAGAAGAGTTTGAGCAAGATAGGGATTTTTTTTATCCATTTATTTTGATGGTTGCTATGAACATTTGTGTACACACATCATCTCTATTTTTTCAGCATTCACTTTTTAAAAATTTAAGATGTGGTGAGTTAACAAAACAATCATACATACCATACAGGATTCCCATTCTTTGCTTTACCTCCAACAACTTACATTTTTATGACAAATTTGTTAAAAATGATGAAAAAACTTTGTCATAATATTACTGTTATCCATAGTCCATAGCATATATTGTGTGTATTTTCCCACAAACTATCCTATTATTAATGCCATATATGAGTATTGTATATTTGTTATAGTTCATAAGAGAATGATCTTGTATTTGTACCATTAACCATAGTCCATTATTCACTGTGTTATATGGTCCCACGCATTGTACAGTGCATCTAAAGTGTAGATTCAGTGGCTCTCTGTTTAATAACAGAGATGTGCTATTACTATTCAAGTCCATTACAGAATTTTAAAATTATACTGTTTTAAAATTTTAAAGATATTTTGATTACATAAATGTTACATAAAAAAAAAAAATGAATATTCCCATGTGCCCTGCTCCCTACCCCTCCTACATTTTCCCACATTAACAACATCCTTCATTAGTGTGGTAAATTCATTCATTGATGAAAACATTTTAGAGCATTGCCACTAAGCATGGATTATTGTTTATGTTGTAATTTACAATCTCTCCCACAGAAATTTGTAAGTTATGACAAGATATATAATGGCCTGTATCTGTCATTGCAGTGTCATTCAGGACATTTCCCAACTCCTGAAAATGGTCCCATGTTATAACAGAAAATGGTCCCCTCTCCCTACCCTCAGAACCTCCAGTGACCACTGCCTCCAAATCAGTGATAAAAGTTCGTCCATTTCTATAATCATAAGTGTATTGTAGAATACCAATAAGTCTTCTCTAGTCCATCATTCATTCCCCAATCCTCAGGATTGTGGAATGGTGATGCCCCCTCCACCTCTAATTGAGAGGGGGCTTAGATTCCATGGGGCAGATGGATGGCACTATCTTGATTGCAGTTGCAGATACTCTCTGTTCTTTGGTATGGTTGTTGTCCATCATCTCCTTGTTAGTTGTGCTTGGTGAGTCCAATTAACTGGAGAGTAGGTGTTGCAACTCTGTTGAAATTCAGGGCCTAGCTGGCACATGGATAGCACAAAGATTTTAGTCTCTTGGACATATACCTATCAACTCTAGTACTAGCTATAAGTTCAAATAGAAGGGGCAGGAGAGCCATGTGTAAGGAAGCCACAATTGAGTCCACCTCTGTCACATGGAGGAGCATAAATTCCCAAGTAGGGCCCATTGGGAGGGCACCAAACTCCTGAGCTATCTGCCCTGCCTATGATGTCTGTATGTCTCCAGAGCCCTCAGGAGCCTAGCTATTTGAAGCAATATTTAATTTGGCAGTCAATGAGATCCTGCTGAGACATGCATAAGCGTAACCTCTGGAATGACCTCCAGACTCACTTTGACATCTCTTAGACATTTAAACTCATTTGCCTTTATCTTTTCCCCCTTTGGTCAAGGTCTTTTTCCAGTTGCATTGCTAGTTGGTGCTTGGTAGTAATCCCTCAGTGTAAGGGAGGCTCATCCCCAGGAGTCATGTCCCACACTGAGGGGAAGGTTTATATATAGAGTTTGGCTTAAAGAGAGGCCACATTTGAGCAACAAGGAGGCTCTCAGGAGGTAATTCAAGCACCTATAAAATTCGGCTAAGTTTCAATTTCAAAAGTAAAGGTTCCTAAGTACAGTCAATAATAGGGCCCATCAATGGTCCATCGTCCATCACTAGTCACTGCCCCTGTATTCAGTATTCTTGCTGTCCCATTAGAGAATGTGGCAGAGCTCCCCAGGATGGGAATTTGATATTATTTTGTTTATTGTGTGAATCTCCACCCATCCTGAAAATATCCAGTGAACACTTGAACACATTTATATGCCTTATAGGTATGCCCCAGGTGAACCTCCTCCCATGCATCCCCCATCTCTGAAACCCCACACCAATGATCCTCCCTTGCCACAGTTGTAACCCCTCTGTGATCTAAAACTTCTTCAAAAATGAAGTGAACAAAATAACCAAATACAATTAATAAGAAAATGAAACCATGATAATTTAAAAAATAACAAATAAAATACAAAAATTTTAAACAAAATTGGAATAATAAAAATATAAAATTAAGAAAAAAATGATATTATGTCTTTCATCACTGTAAGATCTGTTGTCTTGTATGTATAGTGACATTTTCTTCCATTTATTCCCCCAGTGTCTTATCTTTTTCATTTTGTCTTCAAAGAAGCTTTAGGTTACAGAAAAGTGACATACAGAATATAGGGGATTCCCATATACCCAACATCATCCCACTTTTCCTTTTTCTTCTATGAATAAAATTTTACATATGCATGGTATATTTGTTACAATTGATGTACAAATATTGAAACATTGCTACTAACCATGGTCAATTTACATTATGGTGTATATTTTGGACCATACGCTTTTATAAATTCTCATGAAAATATAACATGGCCTGTATCTATCGTGGCAATATCATGTAGAACACTTCCATTGGCCCAAAAATGCCCCATGTTCTATCTCTTCTATTCTTTTCCCCCCTCCACTCAGCACCCAAGGCAACCACCAAGCTTCACTCCTTGAAGAACATTCCTAATTACTTTCAACAACATCGAGGCCTTCACATACTGGCCTATCCTTCCCTACTAGACACTACCTATGCTCTCAAGAGTCTCCTGACCCTCTATTTGAGAACATAGGAGGACTCTCCAGGATGGGAGTCCAACACATTCCCGCTCATTACGTGGATCTCCACACACTAATATAACACACTATGACAAGAAGAACACTCACACACTCCCTAGAAGCCTACCCCAGGTGTGCTGTGTCCCACATGCTCCCCACATTAAACACTCTAAATTAGTAACCCTCCCCTGCCATATTTTCCAAAAGAAAATTCCCAACATTTTAGGTTCAACCACATACACGCAAATCCCCAGAGTTCAACTGCTCCATCCCCCAACCATCCCCACAGTTCCATGGAGAGTCTAACCCACACTTTCCACCCTACACCCCTCCCATACCAGCACCATCCAATGCAACAGCATCACTGCACCACTGTCACACCCATCCACTGCACAAGTATACCCTTCCACCTTATCATAGATTTTGCCTATATGGGCATTGACTCAAAACCTTCTTCTCCCTTTCTTTCTTCTGTAAACCTGTCTTCCATAATCAATCTCTGTGCATTTGCTCAACATAATTAATTCATATCAGTAAGGTCATGTAATATTTGTCCTTCAGTGCCTGGCTTCCTTCACTTAACATAAGGTCCTCAAGATTCATCCATGTTATCCCATGTGTTAATCCTGCATTCCTTCTTGCAGCTGTGTAATATCCCATTGTATGTATATACCACAATTTGTTTATCCATTTATCTGTTGATGGACATTTGGGTTGTTTCCAAATTTTGGCAACAGTGAGTAATGGCCCTATGAACATTGGTGTGCATTTATCTGTACATATCTCTGCTTTCAATTCCTCTGGGGATATACCTGGCAGTGGGTTTGCTGGATCATATGGCAGTTCTATAGTTAACTGTCCTCCACAATGGCTGCACCATTCTACATTCCCACCAGCAGTGGATAAGCGTGCTAGTTCCTCCACATCCTCTCCAACACTTGTAGTCCTCTGTTTATTTAATAACCTCCAGTCTAATGGGTATAAGATGGTATCTCATTGTGATTTTGATTTGCATTTCCCTTATAGCTATTGACATTGAGTTTCTTTTTATGTGCTTTTTAGCCATTTGTATTTTTCCTTTGGAGAAATATCTATTCAAATCACTTGTCCATTTTTTAAATGGGTTGCTTGTCTTTTTATTTTTGAGGTGTAGGATTTCATTATATATGCTGGATATTAAGCCCTTATCAGATATATGGTTACCAAATATTTTCTCCCATTATGTAAGCTGCCTTTTCACTTTCTTGAAAAACTCCTTTGAGGTGCAAAAGTTTTTCATTTTGAGGAGGTCACATTCATCTATTTTTACTTTTGTTGCTCATGCTTTTGCTGTACAGTTCATGAAGCCATTTCTTTATCAAGATTCTGTGATGCTTTCCTACAATTATCTTTCAAGATCTTTATGGTCTTGGCTCTTATATTTAGATCTTAGATCCATCTTGAGTTAATTTTTGTCTATGGTGTGAGTTGGTGTTCCTCTCTCATTCTTTGGATCTGTATATCCAGTTCTCCAAACACCATTTGTTGAAGAGGCCATTCTCTCCCAGTTGAGTGGGCTTGGTGGACTTTTCAAATTGACTATATATTTGAGGATCAATATCAGAACTCTTAAATTGAATCCATTCGTCAGTATGTCTGTCTTTGTGCCAATACCATGCAGTTTTGACCACTGTAGTTTGTAGTATGTTTTAAAGTCAGTAGTGTGATTCCTCCAATTTCATTTTTCTTTTTCAATATATCTTTGGCTATTTAGGACCCCTTGCCCTTCCAAACAAATTTCATAGTTAGCTCTTCCAATTCAGTAAAAAATGCTGTGTTGATTTTTGTTGGGATTGCATTAAATCTCTGGATTAGTTTGAGTAGGATAGACATCTTGATGATGTTTAGTCTTCCTATCCATGAACAGGGAATATTCTTCCATTTACTTAGGTCTCCTCTGATTTCCTTTAACAGTGTTGTGTAGTTTTCTGTGTACAAGTTATTTACATTTTTGTTAAGCTTATTCCTAAGTATTTAATTCTTTTAGATGTTATTCTATGTGGGATTTTTTTCTTGATTTCCTCTTCAATTTTCTCATTATTGGTGTTTAGAAATGCTACTGGTTTTTGCACACTGACCTAATAACCTGCAACCTTGCTGAACTCATTTATCAGCTCTGGAAACTTTGTTGTACATTTCTCAGGGCTTTCCAGGTATAGGATCATGTCGTCTACAAATAGTGAAATTTTCACTTCTTCTTTTCTAATTTAGATGACATTTATATCTTTTTCTTGCCAAAGTTTTCGAACAAGTACTTCTAATACAATGTTAAATAGGAGTGGTGATAGTGGGCATCCTTGTCTTGTTCCCAATCATAGAGGGAACTCTTGATTGGAGTTGTATGCTTTTTCTGCATCTGTAGAAGTGACCATGTGATCTTTTTCTTTCAATCTGTTTATATGGTGTATTACATTGAATGATTTTCTTATGTTGAAAAATCCTTTCATAGCAGGAATGAAACCCACTTGCATAGCAGGGATGAAACCCACTTGGTATAATTTGTTTGATGTGTCTTTGAATATGATTACAAATATTTTGAGGATTTTAGCATGTAGATTCATTAGAGAGATTGGTCTAAAGTTTTCCTTTCTTGTGGCATTTTTGACTTTTTTATTAGTTTTATGTTGGCATGATAGAATAAGTTGGGGAATGTTTCTTATGTTTCTAGTTTTTAGAAGAGTTTAAGCAGGATTGGTGTTAGTTCTTTCCAGAATGTTTGGTACAATTCAATTGTGAAATTGTCTGGTCCTGGGCTCTTCTTAGTTTGGAGTTTTTTGTTGACTAATTAAATCTCATTAATTATGATTGGTATGTTGAGTTCTTTAATTTCTTTTTTTTGTCATTGTGAGCTGCTTGTGTGTTTCTAGGAGTTTTTCCATTTCCTCTAAATTATCTATCTTGTTGGCATGCAATTTTTCAAAATATCCTCTTATCATACTGTTAAATTGAGTGTGATCAGTGGTGATGTCCCCTTCCTGGTTTCTTATTTTATGTATTTGCTTTTTCTTTCTTTTTTTCTTCATTAGAGTAGCTAAGAGTTTATAAATTTCATTAAACTTCTCAGAGAACCAGCTTTTGGTTTTGTTTATTTTTTCTAATGCTTTTTCTTATTTTCAATTTCATTTAGCTCTGCTCTAATTTTTGTTTTTTCATTCTTTCTACTTGTTTTGGTGTTAGTTTGTTTTTCTTTTTTTTAATTCCTCCAAGTGTGCTGTTAGGTCTTTGATTTTAGCTCTTTCTTCTTTTTTCATATAGGCATTTACCATTTTGAATTTCCCTCTCAGTACTGCTTTTGCCATATCCAATAGGTTTTGATATGTAGTGTTGTCATTTTCATGTTTCAAGATAGTACTGATTTCTTTTGGGATTTCTTCCTTGACCCACTATTTGTCTAATAGTATGTTGTTTAACTTCCTCATTTTTGCACTTAATTTGGTTCTCTGCCCCTTACTGATTTACAGTTTCATTCCAATGTGATCAGAGAAATGACTTTGTATAATTTCAATCTTTCTGAATTCATTGAGAATTGTTCTGTGGCCTGGCATGTGGTCTATACTGGAGAATGATTCATGTGCCATTGAGAAGAATGTATATCCTGCTGTATTTGTAATGCTTTGTATATGGCTCTTAGGTCATGGTCTTCTAAAATATTGTTCATGGTCTTTGTTTCTAAATTGATTCTCTGTCATGATGTTTGTGTATTAAAGTCTCCCACTATAATAGTAGAGGCATCTATTTCTCCACTTAGATATTTCAATGTTTGCCTCATGTATTTTGAGATGCCCTGGTTAGGTGCATAAATGTTTACAATTGTTCTTTTTTATTGACAGATTACCCCTTTCATTAATATATAGTGTCTGGCTGTATGTCTTACAATAGTTTTTCATTTAAAATATATTTTGTCTGATATTAGTATAGCTACTTCCACACTTTCCCGTTTATTGTTTGCATGTAAAATTGTTTTCCAACCGTTTGTCTCCTTGCATCCCTGGGTCTAAGGTGGATTTCTTATACACAGCATAAAGATGGGTCATATTTCCTCATCCATTATGGCATCTGCATCTCTTGAATGGAGAGTTTAATCCATTAACGTTTGATGTCATTACTGTGAAGGGATTACTTACATTAGCCATATTTTCTTTAGGTTTATCTATGCCATATGTTGTTTTTATTTCTTTTTTTATCTTTTTGTTGTTCTTATACTCTCCTCTAACTCTACCTCTCTCTTTTTTTTTCATTTCAACGTGAAGAACTCCCTTTTTATTTATTGAAGGGCAGGTTTCTTATTCACAGACTCTCATAATTTCTGTTTATCTGTGA
>JAKSZT010053898.1:75585-86580 GCA_026826555.1 Tolypeutes matacus
TAAGGAATATCAATCATTTCTTGAGTGCAAAGAGTCCCTGAACCCAAAAACATGAGATGATTTATGTAAATTATATTAAATTATTTTCTGCCATATTTCAAGGACTCTCAGGTAATATATTTTTGTATATATTTTTTCCTACCATTACCATCTTCTGAATGCTATATTTTGTGAAAATATTAGTATGGCTGTATTAGATGTTTGCCAGCATAGTCATCTCCAGATTGCAAACCTGCCAGGTTGTTCTATGAATTTTGTTTCACTCTGAATTGTCTTGCTATATCGGGGAATTTTTGCAACTTCTAAGAAAGTGAGCAATCCTTCAGATATTTGCTTTTCTTGCTCAAAATACACATATAAAGACTAAGAACATGGAATGATTATGAAAGTTGGTTAAGATCTGCTTGGGCCTTGTGAGAACTTTTCTGAGGCATCCTGGCTCTGGCTAAGCCAAAACTGTTCTATACTAAATCAAGGGTGATTTCTGCTTTCATAGTTTTGACTTCTTTTCTCTATGAACCATGACTTTCATATCTGTGGGGTTAAGGTATGTGGAGACTTATTTTTGAAACTTCATTTCTAAGACTTTCCTTAGTGCCTCTAGCCCCTCCCATACTCTGATACTCCCCTGATTGACAGTAATAAATAAGCATTTTCAGAATAATGCCAAATGCTCTACTTTCTTACAACCTGCTTGTGAGGGTAGTGACTCACACTCTGAGGGGGGTCCTAACATTATTGTAATACACTGTGTAAGACAATCTCTCCAAGCACTTTTGGTACATCTCTCACTATATGCCACAAACACTTTTATTTACTTTCTTTTAATAATTCAATAAATGAATCCTAGTTTAATTTAGTAACTACTGGTCAATTTTTGTTTGTTTTACTTTTTGATGCCATACTGCTATTCTAAACCCTTAAAATATATTTTTATCGGGGCTGCATGATTTTATGGATATAATATGATGTTAATAAATTATATTTATGATGTGACATAAAATTGAAAATATTGATCATGAGTAACTAAATGTTTGAAATACTTCTCTGTTGTTAAGTTTAACAACAACAAAGAACTTTGCTAATAGGCACTATTATAAATTTAACTAATCTCAAGAGTATAGGGGAAAATTCCTCTTCAATCAAGAGTTGAAAGAAAACTGGCTCCTCTAGATGATGAAATCACCATTTCCCCAGGCCTCCTGAGAGATATGACACATACGTGTTCATCCTAAATAATAACCATGTTTAGAAAGAATCTAGAATCACAATTTTTCCAATGATTATGGGTAAATGTGAATTTCCCAGCAAAGTGACTCCTTGAAATTTATTCAGAGAGAATGAAGCAAGATCACAGATTTTGTAAAGTCCCTGCAATTGTGCAAAAGAAATATTCATATTACAAAAGATAAAATTGTTTCCTCAATTCTCAGGTGTATCTGTATACTTTAATTCACGATTTTCTTTAAATGGCTAATTAAAAATACACTTACATAGCTGTCATTTGTCCAGTATCATTAGTATACTTAATTATTTCTGCCCCAAATTATAAATTAATACTCATAGAGAATCTGAATGTATTTACTTCTGGTTTATTATAGTTAATCAGTTTTAAAAACGGTACCTGATAATATATGTGTGATATATAGGCTATATTCCAAATAGCAAAATATGATACAGAAATTACTGAGAAATTGAACTAGTACAAACACTATGTATTATTACTTGAACTAGGTTGTAAAGGATAGCTAAGAAATTCAGAGGCAGCAGTATGTTATTATATCCTTTCATAGAAATCAATCCTCATGAGTAAAATAGTCCTTCAAATATGAATGAATTTGCAGAGATATCCAGTAAAGTTTCTTACATTTATTTACAGGATATTAAACATTAGATGTGCTCTATATAGTCTTTAATTATGTTCTTGTATTTCATGGGTTTAACAATTGATGAGGAATAGGTATCCCACAATTTTTCCACATTTAAATATTGTGAAATAAACATTTTCTAAATATCCCTGAAGTAATAAGGAGCAAGGATAAACATGGACTCTTTCTCTCCCTCTTATGCCCAAGGCTATCATGATCATTCTGAAATAGAAGATGTATGGTAAATTTAGCCTAGGGAAACTTGAGAATTTTACAGACCAAGTGGAAAGATTCAATCTGAAGAGATAGAGGATATGCATGAGACTTCTAAGGATCAATAAGCATGTGTGGTGTGATAAAGGAATTTAAAAGATCATCTGGAATTTGGGTTATGCCCAATAGCTATCCCTTAGGAAAATAATATCAAATTAATTACTGAGTATTGTTTTTGCTATTTAATAAAATCTTTGCTAAAGAAATTTATCTTCCTATATAAAATTGAGGAAAGAAGAAATATGCATAATGGAAATGATTATTATAGTAAGATAATTTACCTAAATATTTTGTAAAAATCCTATAAATTCATATGAATATAATCAATGAGAGTAAATCAGCACCTTTAAAATTATTACCCACATAATAATTGTATGCTTAGTCACTACATGTGGATGAAATATAAAAATAAAACATATGACTATACATAATATAAATATATAAAAATTATATATTATACACTAATTTATATTTCTAACATTTTATAGTTATTTGCCTCAATTTAGTTTTTCCCAATATAAAATTAAATAATTCTCAATTGACATCCCTCAAGATAATTAATATGAGAATTTAAAGTATAATTAAGGCTGGAATAGGATTTATGATTTGTTCTGCTTCAAGACAAACTCAAGTAAAAGAGTTGTGATTACAATAGTTACATAGAACAAGCAGATTTCTGCAAAATCTAGAAAAGCATGGGGCAATCTATCTGGAAAAAAAATTATCCATTCTTCAAATATTGGAATTCATGCCTGATTGAAGGAAGAGTGCACTGAGGAAAAGTAATATCAGGTTTGGGTTTTTTCTGAGGTACTGGGTTCAGGTGAGAAGGTAAACCAGAGAGACAGTGTAGACCCTTGTACCGGTATACACTGCAATGGAAAACAGGAATAAATTAGATCTCAAGAGATTCTGTTTTGGGGTAGCATGGCTGCAAAGGATTACAGAAAGTACTCAAAGGATGAAAAGGGTGAAAGGAAGCAAGAAAGAGTGATGAAGTATAATCCTTCTGGTGTCTTTTGGATTAAATCCATTCTGAGAAGACTCTCAGAACCATTCATTACCTGTGTTACAGAAACCAATTTTTAGTCAACTGGCTAAAGATTCAGTGATATCAGCAATCATCCTAGTCACCTGGTACATGAAGAGAACAGCTGTTCAGTACTCAAACAAAAGGGCTGCTGCAGAGGCTTTCTTATACAGTGTGTATCTGGAATTAAAATCTGTTAATGAATAAAATGGGAAAATAATTCCTGACGTCTCCTGGCAGAGTTTGAAAAGATAGTTTACTAAATTACTGTAAATAGGACTCACAACTGAAAGGCCTTGATCTCATTTTAAATAATTTGAGATCTTAGATTATCTGTTCTTATAAATTAACATATAGGGAAGCGGCTGTGGCTCAATCAGTAGGGCTCCCGTTTACCATATGGGAGGCCCCAGGTTCGGTTCCCGGGGCCTCCTGGTGAAGGCAAGTCCGCCCGCACAGCGTGGTTAGCTGACCCAGCGAGCACAAGCAGCAAGGGGGGGATAAATGAATAAATAAATAAAAAATCTTTAAAAAAAAAAATAAAATAAATTAACATATAAGAGCAGAGTTAAAAAAGAAAGTGAAAAGGGAAATATGTGAATTCACTGATTTCAAAATACTGACGTTTGTCCATTTCCTCTAAGATGAATTTTTCAGAAGACATAAGTAGATACCAATAGTGTAATTTTATTTGTTAATGATGTAGTTTATCTCCACTTTATTTTAGTATATTCTTATTTTATATTTTGAATACAAAGAAATGGCAACATATTATAAGAAATGAAAAATCTCACTCTATTCATTGTATTCCTCCTCATGGTTATCTCAACCTCACGAGAGCTCCAAATCCTGCAAGGTCTGCTGTTCCTAGTAATTTACATGGCAGCCTTGATTCGGAATCTGCTAACTGTGACTGTCATTGTAACAGGCCCAAAATTTCACTCTACAACGTACTTCTTTCCAGGCAATTTATCCTTCATAGACCTTTGCTGCATTTCAGTTACTGTTCCCAAAATAATTGTGAATTGTCTGACAGGCAGTAAATTGATTTTTCTCCCAGCATGTGCTGCTCAGATTTTCCTGCTTATGTTCTATGTATCCATAGAGTTGGCCTTCTTGTGGTGATGTCCCATGATTGCTATGTTGCCATTTGCCACCCTCTGCACTATGGGCTCACCATCACCCCAAATCTCTGCTCACAGGTAGCTGATGGTTCATGGGCAAGTGGGTTCATTCATTCTGCTATCCACATAGGTGTCATATTCAGTCTTCCCTTCACAGAGCCCAATGTGATCCATCAATATTTCTGTGATGTTCCTCAAATTTTGAGGACCTCCTCTTCAGATGTTCAGTTTTCTGAGTTTATAGCCTTAATTCTAAGGGCTAGTATTCTATTACTCTGTTCTGCTTTTGTGCTTAAGTCCTACATTGATATATTTTCAATGGTGCTTAGGATGCATTCTGTGGAAGCCTGTAAGAAAGCCCTAGCTACCTGTACCCCTCAGTTAGCAATTCTTATTTTCTTTTTAGTTTCTGGGTTAATTGCTGCCTTTGGTCCTGTTGAAAATAAGGCATCTCTCAGTAATCTTCTCACAGCTGTCTTCAACAGCATGGTGCCCCTGTTCATAAACCCCATCATCTATAGCCTATGGAACAGAGAGATTAAAACTGCTCTATGCAGAATATTCCACAGATGATTTGAACATCCAAGCAGGATTATCTGTATTAAAAATTTCTGAAAAATAATGGAATGAATTTTAACTCATATTTGATATATGTTCTTAAATATGAATATATCCCAATTAAATATCCAGATTTTTTCTGTATAACCTTTTACTTTTTACATACATGATAGTGAGCTATGTACCCATGTCCTAATTTTTCAAATCTAGGTATTTGTGTAATTCACACATTTTTCATGAAAACATTTTCCATATTTTAAAATTATTTTGAAAGATGTTAGGATGATTTTTAGCTAAAAACAGAGAATGATATCATATGGAGAGGACAATGGATGAGTACCTTATGAGGTGACCATGCATTTGAGAGAACTTCAAGGTTCAGGATCCTGATGCCTTAGAAGAGAATGATTGTTTTGATTTAGATAATTCAGTTTAAATAGTTTTCATTGTATTTACCTTCCTACAAATGTCTGTACCAAGTAATAAAGCTATAGAATTGAGACTCAACTGCAGTATTAATGACACAAAATAGAGCCAACACTGAGATCCCCATTAAAGTAGCTTCCCTCACTGTAATGTAGACTATTAAAACCTAGGTCTCAACAGAGCAGATACTTTGTAAGCTTTTCTCCCTGCCTATAAGTTGGTTCTTTATCATTTATAATACTTTGTTATTTGCTGTATTACTGATTTTAAAATAATAATTGCATTAATTTAGGATAATAAAATGTGATTTCATTCTCAGTTCAAGACCAAATATTTTAAGTGTATAAAGCTACTTAACAAAATATTGCTCTTAGTATATCTACCATATTTACATATGTATTACTCATCTATCTATCTATCTATCTATCTATCTATCTATCTATCTATTATCTTTCTTTCTTTCTTTCTATCAATATATCTCCTGTCTCTATTTTCTCTTGTAGAGTTTGTATTTCTCTCTGTACGTGTGGTTATATTTTAGTAATAGATGCATTTTTCTAGCTTATTATAATACTATACTAATAATGAAGTATAATAATGAACAAAACAATTCAGCTACAAAATATCTTTAAGAAAGGGAACAAAAAATATATATGTGATCCTAGGCAGAAGACATAGACTGAGGTGACTCACAACATGAATATAGAATCATGGAAAAATCAATCAGAGGACAACTCATATCTGCATATGGCATCAGGCAATCAGGCATGCACTCATGATCCAAGAGCACCAGACACTGTCCGAAAGGAAGTAGAAATAAAAATAGAATACTGAGCATTATTTTGAGTGGGCATTTAAGATTCTTTCTCACTTAGATTTTTTTTGAACTTTCAGATGCTCTCTCAACACTTTCCTTCGAGGCATTTTTGCCATTTTACAGGTTTAAATGTAATATTTCTCCAGTCATGATTTTCTTCTAAAATCCCAAGTCACGGGAAACCCATAAACAAAACACAGTCCTTTCCTACAGAAGAAAAGACCATTTAGAGTCACCACAATAATGATATATGCCCAAATCTAAACACATTTACAGTGTCACACAAGAAATTAAAAAATAATTTTCAAGGAAATGAGGCTATTAAAAGTACCTTAAGTCAATATGCATGAAGAATATTTAAATGAAGGAAGAGAAGGAAGAAGAGGGTTCAAATTGCAAAAACAAAGGAATAATTAAAAACAATAAATTTCTCAGACTTTACAAACTTCTTTGAAAAAATTCAAATGCAGGAGAAGAAATTATTGTAGAAGTAATTTTCAGAACTAAAGGCACAAAAGGTTATTATTTAGAAAATAAAAATATAATATAGACTTGACAAACCCAAATTAGGATTGCCAATATCTGGTAAGCATGAGAAAACATTTGATTACATTAAATTCAGTTGGGGGCCTTTGGTTAGATTACTTGATAATATCATTTTAGGGCTTTCGATTGGACTATGTCAGTGAGGCAGTGACTCAGGTTGAGACTCCCCCCTCTTGCTGGCTCTGATATAAATGGAAACACAGAGAGAGACAGGCAGAGGTAAAGGAAGCTGCCATATTTGATCCTGGCATGTGAGAAAGAACTAGAAGATCACTTAAGCACAAAACCCCATAAGGCGGGGCCCATGAAGCAACTCAAGAGGACACAAGTCCTGCTGTATGCCTGATATCTTACAGCTGAACTCACAAACAAAGTGGAACAGCCAAGAATGGTATAGAAGACCTATAAAGAAACAAGCCCTAACCCTGGTTGCCCTCAGCTGAGCTCAAACCTCAGCAAAGATCAGTGGTCCTATTGCTTCAACACATGGCAGCTGACTTTGGTGAAAAATCATCTCTGATGGTGCTTCAGTGTGGACTTTTCATCGCCTTGGAACTTTAAGCTTTTATCCTGTATTAGTCAGCCAAAGGGGTGCTAATACAAAGTACCAGAAATTGATTGGCTATTATAAAGGGTATTTATTTGGGGTAAAAGTTTACAGTTACAAAGCCCTAAAGAGTTCAACTCAAGGTACCATAAGAGATACTTTCTCAGCCAAAGTCATTTGCCACAGGTTGAAGCAAAAGGGCTGCCATTATCTGTGAGGGTTCAGACTTCCTCTTTCCTCTTAAGTGCCCATGGGCCCAGGTTCTTCTGATATCAGCCTTAGGTTGGAGGGCTCTTTACTTTCCAGGCTCAGCTGCTTTGGTCTCTGCAAATGGTCAGCCATAAACTATGAGGTGAATGGCTCATCTCTCTTCCCTGGAACACAGGCTCCAAGCTGACAAGTTCTCTCCTCTTCCTTGTCTATGCAGCTCCCTCCATTCCTCTGTGTGTCTTCTTGTTTCACTGTGCATTTAAATAGTCCACAAAGGGGGCATGGACTCAAACTAAGTTGCCCTAATGATGTGGTCGAATCAAGTCCTAATCTTAACATAACTTAATCAAAGGCATCTCAGCTGAATCTAATACAATCAAAGGGTATCACTTCCAGAGGAACAGACCAGTTTACAAACATAATTTCTCTTTTTGAAATTCATAAATAATATCAAACTGTCACATACCCCAAATAAATTCCCTTTATCAAAGCCAACCCATTCTGCAACAGCAACAATCTGGCAAACAAACACCATCCAAATTAGAAAAGTTGCATATGATGCTGTGGTTAGATGATTGCTGCAAAAATAGAAATGGTAGAATAGGATATTTATTTCAAGAAATTAGGTATTTTAAAAATTAATGTATAGGGAAGTGGCTGTGGCTCAATCAGTAGGGCTCCTGTTTACCATATGGGAGGCCCCGGGTTCGGTTCCAGGGGCCTCCTGGTGAAGGCAAGCCCGCCCGCACCGCACGGCGTAGTTAGCTGACCCAGCGAGCACAAGCAGCAAGGGGGGTATAAATGAATAAAGAAATAAAATCTTAAAAAAAATTTTAAAAAAATTAATGTATATGTAAAAGTTCTACAAGAATTTCAGAGGGTTATATAAAACACAAATATATGATATATATATAAATATCATTACCAAGTTCTATTTATCTACAAAAACATGTGGTTCAACATTAGAAAAATGAAAGGAGCAATTCATGACAACAAGAGAGTTTAAGGGAGAAACTTCATAGGATCATGCCTTGTTTTCAGAAATTAATTCTGTTGCTAAAATACTAATTCATGATAAAAACTGTTATAGAATATTTAGAAAGTAATATCCTATGAGAAAAAGTAACTATTAAAAGGAAATTTTCTTAGATCAAGCACCATATAACTTAAAATATGTATGATAGAAGCATTTCTTCATAGGGAACCAGACAAATAAGACCACTCTCACCAACTTCTTTAGGAAGTGTAGTGGAGTAAGAAAAGGGAAATAAAACATACATGAATGGAAATGAAGAAACACTTTCATTAGTAACACATATAATTTTGATTGAGAAAGTTAAAAAAAATCAACCTGTGCAAATATAGTAAGAATCTTAATTGAATCATGTTTGAGAAGGCAATTGAATTCTACATGCCAATAAAGAAATATGAAATACATATAGAAAAGAAACAAAATATAGAAAATGAATTTTAAAAAAACAATTCATAATAGAGTGAAATATAAAGTAACAGAGATCTCCCAGATCTTGTGGAAAAAATAAATGTTTCATTTAGGGCTTTTAAGTAACTGAATTAAATGGAGAGATAGGCCCTATATATGGATTGGAAGACTAAATATTATAACAATGTCAATTATATTCATAGGTTGAATGGCATGTAAAGAAAAATCCCTAAAGATTTTCTACCACAGAAATTGACAAGTTGGCCATAAAATTCACATGAAATCCAAATGGAATAAAAATTCTTAAAGAATGAAAAGCTAAAAGGATTTCCTAAACAGATATCAAGTCTTTCTATAAAAAAAATAAAATAGTAAGTAAACATTGTGGCAAAATGTCAAAAAATGAGAAGTACAGATGCAACAGAATGGAGGGTATGTATATGAATATTCAGATGACAGATGCAGCAAGGAACTGCAGTGGAAAGAACATTTCTCTTACTCAACCTACTCAAAACCACCTCTAAGTCAATTAAATAATGAATTGAAGAAATCACTATTAAAATAATTTTGAAGATATCTGTAGAAGTTTGAAGGAATGTTTTAGAAGGAGGAGGAGGAGAAGAAGCCAGAGGAGAGGAAGAGGAAGAAGAGTAGATGGAGGAGGAGGAAAATAGACAAAAATATACACCATGGAAACATATTTGTGAATTTGATTGCAATAAATGAATTTTTATTTCAAGAACCAAAAAAGGTCACAGAATTAGATATAAATCACTAAAAACATGTGTGACTTTTCAGGCTTAGATAGGAATTTTTAAGAAAAGGAAGCACATATATCTTGTTTTACACATGACTGTATATTCTACATCATTGATATGAGGAAAATAAACAGTGTATCCACCTGGTACTACCACATATTCAGCAGTTTGGAAAAAATATGTCTGGATTCAGTAATTATTGGTGATGATGTGGAACAAAAATATGTGGAAATATTATATATGTGTGTGCATAAATTGCTACAGCTTCTCTGGAAAACCATTTGATATTTTCTTAGCAAACTAAGAATAATTTACATTATAGTAAGAAGAAAATCTGTACTGAGAGCAACAGAGATTTCCAACTTATGACACATTTTGTGTTGGCTATAGTTTTGATCCACAGTCAGTGCCCACATTCTCTGCCCAGGATATTAGAGCAGCTTGCACATGGGATGTTACTTGTTCTTATGGCAGAATGATAAGATGTTATGAAGAAGTTCTCATATGTTGGCTCTCAAACCCACAATCAGAGAGAGAAACATGATAAACTCTAGTAGCCCTTGGTGTTTACATTTAGACTATTTTTATAAATATATAATATACTTCCAATAATAATTTCCCTACAACAGTGTCTATTCTTTTTTCTTTTTATAAAATATAATATCCAATTTTTAAAAATTCATACCAAAAGCACTTCCATGTGCTTTCCTAGAAGGATATCAAGCCAAGAACAAAATATGTATTTTCCAGATATAGACTATCATTTCCCCAAATATAAGTGACATTAAATTCATTTGCATATATGTGGTATGAGTGCAGAAATAAAGAAATCAATGCAACAGAATAAAGTACACAGCTACAGAAAAGCTTATTTAGGAACACAATATATGATAAAGGTATTGAATGGTAGTCTATGTACTTTCAGTTAATGGTGTTTGGGCAGGTGGATATTCATTGACAATAAAAGAAATTTCACTCCTGCCTTTCACTCTGCATAAATGATGTAGTATAAGGACAACACATGAGAGTTAAAACTATTATGGCTTAGATACCAACATTGGATAATATCTTCAGGATACCAGCCTAGGTAAGTATCTATCATATAAGAAGAAAATACAAACTACAATGGAAAATGTTGATTATATTTTAATTGAAAATGTCTATTCCTCGAAGGATTTAGAAAAACTCAAAATTTTATGTAACAAAGTGGTGGAATGTACATGCCATAAAAAATGCAGACAGGAGTATCCCAGAAGAGAATTCCAGATTTATTTAAAGTATATTGAAACTTAAAAAACACACATACACACCCAAACTAATCATGAATTTTATTGAAGTCTAATGAATCCTTGATATTTTTATGTAATATAAAGCTTCTTTAAAAATAAAATAATAAA
>JAKSZT010053898.1:105254-121100 GCA_026826555.1 Tolypeutes matacus
TACACCCACCAAGGTTGGGAACACAGAAGGAGAAAGATATAGCTGGTGTGTTTTGAGGAGCTCCATTTTTAATATTCTAGGGTTGAAGTGATTAAGAGATTTCTGAATAGAGATGTCTGGCAGGTGATTAGCTACATGGGAGCCATCAATGCTGAGGAATTAAAAATCTTCAGCAAGGGAGTGAAGTGCCCTGGGGAACACACTGGGACAAAAAAGAAGTGGGACAGGGCAAAAGAGATACTGAACTTTAGGAGCAGGAGTAGAAAGAGGAACCCATCCAAGTGCCTGAGAAGGGTCCACAGTGCCTAAGACTGACCAGGGGAGCCACCCAGAGGATGAGGGCCAAGCCAGGAGGGTGTGGAACCATGGCTACAAGCCACAGCAGGCAATGGGAGGGGTCCCCAGAAGAGCCTGTAGGGTTTTACTCACAGAAGAGTTTGAGGACACTAGTGAACATGGTTTCAGATGAGAGTTCAGGGTGAAATTCACAGTCTGAACCACTTCTCCATCAGCTTTGATTATGAAGGGAAAGATGGAAGGAACCTGGGCTAAAAAAAAAGATCCAGTGAAGGAAAGGATGAAAAGGCAAGCAAAGGGGAGCAAAACCAATGGGGAAAGATCTTAGGGAGTGCAGAAGTAAGGGACTCAGAATTCAGGCAGAGATTTAGACTGAGAACACAGAAAAAATAAGGCTTTCAAGTAACTGCGGAGAGGGGAGTGTTTAAAGGATGGGTAAGTAGTCTGCAGGTGTGAACGCAGGAAGTAGTAGAAGATGCCATCCATGCCATCTATTTTCTCTAGAAGTAGAAGATAAAGTTATCTGCTGGGAAGGAGTGGGAAGGGGTGGGTGGGAAGTCTGAGATTTGTGAAGGAGATTTTAAATAACTACTGTGGGCAAGAAAGTTGACTGAAGAAACAGAAGGCTTGCTTGGCAGCGTCAGGGTGGGAGACCACAAGTGGTCTGAGGTGGCGGCCTGCAGTTTCCTTGGTGGTCCTTGAGACCCCAGTGAGGCTCAGAGACAGTTACATCCATGAAGAGTTAGGGGTTTTTAAGGAAAATCTAGCCAAAAGATAGCAGGCAGTGCTCCGGGGACATTGGCAAAGGAGGTTGAAGGGATGGACCCTGAAGCCCAGGCTGGGCAAGGAAGGAGGGAGGACAGGATGGGATGAATAGAGGGATGAGGGCACTGGGGTTTTGATGCACACAAAGGGTAAGGAGGAAATAGGCAGCTGCTGTGGACAGAGAACTCTGACTGAATCGAAGAATATGAGAGAGGCAGCTCCAGATGACGGCGATATCCTAGCGTGACAAACTGTCACTCCGTGAAGCAGGGGGCATGCTGCCTCATGTTGAGCTCCCCAAAGGCAGAGTCTGAGATACAGGTTCTCATAAAAGGGGTATGCTGAGGGGGTCCTCTCAGGAGAAGGCAGGGACAAAAGCAGCAAGGGTAGGGTCTTGGCTTCAGCCTGGCCCAAGGTGGTTTGCTGCTCACATTGCACCACAGAGCTGGTCTCACCTTTTGTACCCGGTGCCAGTCATCAGTTGGCTGCTGGCATAAGGTGGCTCCGATTTGGGCAATTTCCCAGAGAAAGAGGTGGCAGTGAGGACTGGCAGCCCAGACTTATAGCACTGGGGGGATTGCTGCCCAGGCTGGTGAAGGGATGAAGGGGGTTGGGGTGAGGCACCAATGGCATCCCCACAGGTGGCCCCCACCTGCCAATCTTGTGTGCAGGCTCAGGAGCAGTCAGCAGCTGCTGTAGGAGACAGCACCTGGAGAGTGGTGTCCTCAGGGGCCATCAGGCATTCACTCCACAGGATGGATCATTCAGCAAAGACTCTGAAGGACAGGAGATACTGTTTCTCATGGACCTGTAGCTCCAGAGGGAAGTGACAAAGTCTAGCAGGAGTGGGAACACTAGTACTTTGGGTCAGGATAGGAGAAGCACATGGCAGTTGACACTTCATAGACAGGTGACTCAGAGACTCCAACTTAGAAGAGGGATATAGAGGTAAGAGACCTTGGGGTTTGGTGGATCTAAGGTTCCTGCTGATTTTGTCCAAGCCAAGCCTGCTGCAGGGAGGGGACCAGGCATCTGAGAAAATGTCACCTTGGCCTTGGAGGGGTTACACTCTGAGTGGGCCTCACTTGGTGAGCAGGACTGCAAGCAGGCTCACTGGCCCCAGGACCTTTCACATGAGTGCTCCTTCTGAAGAACCGTTTCCAGAGCCCAGTGCTCCACTGCACACAGCCTCAGCTTGGAGCCAAAGCCCATCTTTACTCCAGGAGGCATGGCCTCTGGAGGGATCTGTGGGGAGCTCAGGCCACAGGAAGGGAGCTCTCACCCCCGTATCCACCTGGTTGACTTTCCAACCACACTCAGGCAGGGCCTGCCTTCCTTGTGTTCTGTCCAAGGAACCAGAAGCAGCAAGGAGGTGGGCTGAGGAGCTCCCACGGCAGCAAGCAGCTGGGGTGCCTTCCATGAGCCAATACAGTATGCAGAGCTCCTGGAGGCCAGTCCAGTGTGCAGGGGGCTCGGAAGTGTGTGCCCCTCAGGTGTTTGGAGGCTTGTTACCAGTTTTCTTTTCTCAGCATGTGATCCTCTCTCTAAGGATTGTGAGTAAGCACATTTCTGAATCATTAACCACCCCCAGGCTCCCCAAACACTGCACTAAGAAAAATGGCACTGTTCTTGGCATAGGAAAAAGCTACTCTAGTTTGTCTTGTGCTATTTGAAACTCACTGGGTAGCTTTGGACAAATTCCTCACCCCCTCTGAGTACCATTTTCCTCCTCTGGATGCTGGGTGGTAATGCTGCCACCTGCCGGTGCCCCTGTTCCACTAGGGCAACAAGCAAACCCTCCTGGCACGGGTCCGGGAGACAGCCTTCAAATAGGAAGGACAAATCCTGATAACGTTTCTGCATCGCTAAGCAGCATGGTGGGCAGTGCGGGTCCGTGGGGGAGAGGTCTCTGCTCTCCTGCTAGCCCTGGTGCTGGGCATTGGTTCTCATTGGCCCCCTCGGTGCAGCACCATTTGGCCCCATCTCTGGGCAGAACAGGCTTGGGAGGAGGGGGCACCACAATTGCCCAGACCAAAGCTCATCGTCAGCCACCCGGGCAGGCAGACGTTTTTTTCCGTGGAGGTCTTTCCCTTTCATAGCTGCCTTTGGGCATAGAAATGAGTCTTCAGGAGAGCTCACGGGAAGAGAGAAATCTCATTTCTTGCATCTCCATTTTATTGGTTCATTAGAGGCTGTTGGATGAGTGAGTAGATGGTTGGGCGGAATCCTGTACTGGAGGGAATTCCGATGGCCACAGCAGTCCCTACAGCTCCTTCCAGCCTGTACATCATGGAATGGAATGAAGAGAGCTCCAGGAAAAGCAATCTCAAAATTGGTGAGCAGGTGGAGTATGGGCTTAGGGTTTTTTTGTTTTTTTGTTTGTTTGTTTTTTATGTAATCTAAGTATCTTTATTTATTTATTTTTTTTTAGGAAACAAATAGCAAATATTTATTTTTTACTGCCAATAGTTCTGTAAGTTTTCTAGACACCAATTTCCTTTCTTCCTTTTGATTTACTTCAAACATGATTTATGTCTGAAGTTATTGTTATCCCATTCTTCTTTTTTTTTTTTTAATTTATATATATATATAAATATATTTTAAGAGGTGCTTAGATTACCCAAAATATTACACGGAACAAATCAGCACACACCACTCAGAACTGTGTGGGAGAGAGTGTGGTCTACGATGTGAACTGTGGTCTATGGTTGGTGACAAGGCCCCAGGATGTGTAGGTCCATTGAGGGTGGTGGGCCACACTTGTGGGAGATGTTTGTGTGGGATGTGGTAGGAGATGTGGGAGGTGGGCAACATGGGCTTAGGTTTTGACTCAGCTTGGCAGCCTCTGTTTTGTCCATCTGCCCTGAACCAAGGCTGCACAGACAGCCTCCTGATTTGCCCCCATATGTGGCTGCCCCTGCTATTGATTTCCAGGCCTGAGAATCAGGAAATACTACTGACTGCTGTGAATCTCAACCCTGGCCCTGGAATAGCCTGGCCCCAGAACCCATGATGCAGGACAGCGAGAGACAGTTGTGAGGAGCTCTGATTCAAGAGTGGGTGGAAGGCTGGAGAAACAGCAGAACCTCAGGGTACTTTTCAGGCTTGCAAGGTAAGAGCTTTGCAGAAACTCCAAGGGAGCTGTCTCCAAGCCAGCAAGAGGGGCAGCTGGGGTCACAAGATAGTTACCCCAGTAACCAGGTTCCTGAATGAGCTGGACAGGAGGGCGCAGGCCAAAAGCCACATCATTCTTTCTCTTCCTTCCTCCTGAACTACTCTCTGTGGGTACAGCCTCCTGCCACCATTCCTGGGTGGAGTCTCCAGCTAGGCTCAGAGCTTTTCCAGTCTCCCTCAACAATAAAAAAGTCCATTTCAGTCTAAAACCAAAGCTCCCAGGCTTTTGGTGCAGTGTAAAATTGCTCTCCTGCTCTCTCCTTTCTTTCTCCTTCCAGCATCTCCCCAACTTAGTCTTCCTCACCCTGCCATCCCAGCCTGCTTCATCCAGCCACAACCCTCCTTTTAAGTCAGCTACAATTTCTTGTTTCCCCAGAGAGTCACCTGCCAAGCTATCCAAGGGCTTTTGGTGCCCCTGCCACAGTTTTAGGTGGGAGAGGTGGAGAAGGGCCCACTCCTCTCTCTTATGGCAAGCTGAAGCTTTCCCTAAGATTCCTACTCTTTCCACTCTCCTCCCTTCTCTTGGGCTAATGGCTTAAAAGCTGCATCTATGTTGTCTCTGTCATCATTTGGGACTTCAGCAGAAACTGACACAGAAAGTCACAGTTTCACCTCCTGGCAAGATTGTTTTCATGTAATTCCAGAGCTAGCAGATATCTTAGCGATGTAAACCAAGCCTCTGGGAGAAGGGGTGCACTTGCCCAGGGTGGCCCAGGAGGTGAGTAACAGAACCGAGCACATGGCAGATCCACCGCCTGAGCTGTGATCTTCCCAGTGGCCACAGTTCGTCATTCCCACGTTGACACCAGTTTAGCCCCCGGTTTTCTGAACACTGCATCGTTAAAAAGGTATGATTGCAATATGTTTAAAAATGCCTCCAACCCTGCACATTACAGAAACATTTGTCTCCATTTCCCAGGGAGTGCTATTGTCTAGAAGGCTTTGGTTACAAGGGGAAAAGGGAGGATAAATCATGATCAAGGTCAAGGAGAAGAGCTTGGCTTGGGGGTGGAACTGCATTATCGTTTGTCCTCTATGCTGCAGTCCCTCCCTAGGTTAAGAATTTTGTAACTTCTCCCTCCCCTCCTAGCCTTCTTTCTTCTTCCCCCATCCCCACCGCCCCTCCCCCAACACAAGAATGTTTCAGTTCTGGAAGTAGGGCTCCCATCTGCTGAGGGTTTCTCATATCACCATGCAGATCACCATGGTAACCCAGCCCAGAGTTGTCTCTGTGGAGACAGAGGCAGAACAGTAGCACGGAAAAGCTCCACAGCAAGAGGCTGGGAGGGTAAGCTGATATTCCCCTGGAGGTGAACTGACATGCTCATACCGGGTGTGAATTTTTTTTAAAGTGTCATGTCAAATTTTAAAGAATAGAAGATAACAACTCATGCATTTTGGTAATTCCTTAGGACTATATTTAAAAATCAGTATTTGGGATGGGTTACATCTGAAAAGCTGGGGAGGGTGGCATGACTGGTAGGGAGACGGTGGCCAGATCTCAACCCACCTGAGCCCGTGGAAATGGGTAGAGCTGTATACCCAGGGTCCATGTGGGTGGGGGAGTCACGAGATGGCAGCGTGGGGCAAGTTGATACATAGAATATGAAGGATGAGAGAAAATCGGATGCTTACAATTCCTGACCCCAAGAATTTGATTGTAGCCCCCTAAACAGGCTCAATGACACCCCAGATTTTATGCCCAGCTGCCCCCCACCCCCAGCCAGGTGGGAGTTTGGTAGCTCAGCTCGTTCTGCTGGGCCCTGGACACACGGGCCCTGGGAGAGGCAAATGCTGATGCCAGAGGTGGCTGGAGAGCCCTCCTGCTTAGTGGAATAGAGCATGGGCAAGCTTCAGAATCAGGGGCTTAGCTGCCAGGCTGAAATTTGCTCCTGACTGTTTCAGGGCTGGCGCAAGGTGTTTCTCCTTCTGTGAAAAAAGCAGTGCCGTGGAGTGCGTGTCATATGAGAGCAGTGGATCTCAACCAGGCTGTGTGCTGGAACCTCCTGGGAGAGCATCCAGATGCCAACATCCTGGCCCAGCCACAGCACCGTGGCATCAGAATTCCTGGCAGTGGAGCTTGGCAGTGTTCTGTTAACTTTCCAGATGATTTCAGTGGGTTTTCAGCGCTCCAAGCTGACTTCCAGCTATGAGCTGTAACTCTACGAGGAAATGAGCAAGAGAAAATGCCCAGGTGGACCCCACTGGTGTGGCCAGCTGGCAGGGGCACTGCCAGGGACACTTGTGTGGGTTCAGCATGGCCCTGGCCCCAGGCCCAGCCCCACACCTCCAGCATGGGCACAGCCATGGTAATTGGAGCTCAGAGGCTCTGCTCTGCAGTCAGCCAATGAGCTGGCACTGGCAGACCCAGGCACTGGCCTGCTTGGCCATCCACCAACTGTAGGGCCTCAAGCAAGTCCCTTCTCATTCAAGTCAGCAGTTTCTTCAGCTGTAAGATGAGGGAGGCAATATTCTGAAAGGGTTCAAGTGCAAGCTGTGCGACCTTGAGAAATTTACTTAACCTCTCTGGGCTTCTGTTTCCTCACCTGCAAAGCAGAAAGAATGATAGCATGGCTCAGAATAATGTCACGGGGCTCAATGAACTAATTCTTGTGCAATATTCAGCAGCACCTGCCTTTAGTGAGTGCTCAGTCAGTGTTGGAGGGTCCAGCAAGCATGTGAGCCTAGACTATGTTCTCTGTCACTGTGCTGGGCCTGAGGAGCAGAACGTGGTTTGGCAGATAGTGATGGAGGTGGCTATTGCAGGCTGGGATAGCTGAGACTGCACAGGAATAGCAAATGGGGGCCCAGGGGCTGGGACCAAGGGAGAAATGAAATCCAACCTTGGACAAGGGAGCTGGAACCGGTTATGGCAGCCTCCATGTGTCAGGATGTGAGGTTGTGGCTCTGCAGGAGACTAGTAGTTCCAAACATTTTTAGGTAGCAGATCCCAGCTTGAAACAAAATTGCATAAAGAATCTTATGTACAGGAAGTGAAAACAGAGGTCCTCGAGTCACAGCTGGGATGGAGCCCGGAACCACCGGTCTCAGGCTCCTCCTTTTACCATGGCAGGCTCCTGGGCCTCCTGTGTGGACCACAATGTAAAGCCACCACTGTAAGGGATCAAGAGTTATAGGGGAAAAAAAAAAAAAAGAGTTATAGGGAATCACCTTTTTTTTGGTGTCACCCATAACCTGTGCTCTATCTGTAGACTAGATGAAAAGTTTGAGGAGGGTGGAAAATAAACACAATCTTTGAGCCCCCTAGAAAGTCAGAAGCAGAACCTGAAACTGTCCTGAGTGACTTGGCCAATTGTCACTCTGGTTTCCCCTCTGTTTCCCTCTCCTGGAGCACCTAGGAGATCTCCCTGAGGTTACCTGTGAGTGCAAAGGTGCCTTATTCAGCTATTGCTGCAACACTGCCAGTAACTCACAACCCTCTGGGCTTATTTCTTGCACACTTACAGGTCTGCAGGGTCAGCTGTGACTCTGCTGGGCATGGCTGGAATCCGAGGGCATTGGCCACCTGGGCTCGAGGTTGTGGGTCAGGTGTAGGTCTGTTCCACTGGGTGAATCATTCTGGGACCTGCAGCGGACTGGGAATTTTCTTCTCATGGTGAAGTGCAGGAGTGAAAGAGGGCTGGCAGAGCTTTGTCCTGATGAAGCTTCAAATCAAAACAGGCACCTGCTAATTCCACCAGACGCAAGTCATGTGATGAAGGTCAAAGTCAGTTGACAGAATATTCTGTCCACAGTGAAGCCTTGCAAGGGTGAGAGCGTAATGAAGAATTGTGAACAAATAATACTACCTACCACAGGTGAGGATGATGGGAAAGCTGAGCAGGCACCAACCAGGAAGCTTATCTGCTCTTTCTCCTCATCATTCAAGTCTTTCCCATACCCTACCCCTCCAGGAAGCCTTCATGGCCACCCAGGCTGCAAGGACCCAGGCTGCAAAGAACTCTTTGACGTTCTCCAGGCTTGGCTTTTGTACTGTTAGTTTTCTCACAGGGGAGATCAGCAGGAGGTTTAAACACCGTGCCTAGCACAGGGGTGCACGTGTTAGGTGCTCAGTCATATCTACTGCCCCATTTCTGGATGGAGGAGGACTCAAGAAATGCACCTGGAGGTGAGGCAGGTTGGTGGCTCCAGAGATGGCCTCCTGCTCTTTCTTCATATCACCAAGAACTACCTTCAAGGATGACAGTGTGATGGAAAGAACAAAGCTTTGGAGTTGGAGAGACTCAAGTTAAAATCACAGATCTACCACTGACCAGTTCTGTGACCTTGGACACGTTGCTTTGCCTTACTGCATCTCAGATTTCTTATTTTTAAAATGAGAAAATCAATACTCACCTGCAGGACAATTATTACTTACCAAACATTCTCCGTGGAGTCTTGCTTCAGGACCTTTGCACTGGTGGTCCCTTTGCCTGAGACCTAATTTCCTGTTTATCTCTGCAGCTCACTCATTTCAGACAGTCTCGGCTAAAGTGCTGTGTGGTTATAAAAGTGTTCCCCCCTTTTTTTTTTTTTTTTTTTTTTTTTTTTTTTGAGGTACTGGAACTGGGGATTGAACCCTGGACCTCATATGTGGGGAGCTGGTGCTCAACCACTGAACTACGTTGGCTCCCCTGTGTTGGTTTTTTCATTTGTTTGTTTCTTGTTTATTTTGTTTTTCATAGTTACCAGGAATTGAACCCTGGACCTCATATGTGGGAAGCAGGTGCTCAACTACTTGAGCTACATCTGCTCCCCATCTCTAATCATTTTATATAAAATATCATACACCCTGCCATCACCCTATCTCTTTCCCCCTGTTTACTATTTTTTGTTATTCTTACTAATGCTAAATATTTGTTTGTTAGTTTGTTTATAGGTTTATTTATTGCCTATAGACTCTGTGAAGAACTGGGCCTTTGTTGTTTTAACTGCTTTAATAATCCCTAAATCTCCATTGTCTACCATATGCTGGACCAGATTCATTGCCTGTTGATTGAATGATGGGCCCATGAGGGTTGGAAAAGGTCACATCCGTGGTACTTGCGCACAGCAAGTACACAGCCAACAGTGGCCAACAGTGGCCATCATTTCTGAATGGCCTCTTCTAGGCCTCCCCACTCTCTGGCCAGCCTGGACCTCTCTGCTTTTGGTCTCTCTAGACAGTTAGCCAGGGAGAACTCTGAGTATCAGGGACACCTGCCTGCGCGCAGACTTCTGCCCATTGGATGGAGGCTCCAGCAGCTGGACGCTCTTCCTCCTTAGTCGGCACAGCAGCCTTGAACTTGGGAGGGCCCAGGGCATATGCCACCCCCTCCCTTTCCTCTGAGGCCCTGACACACACTCCCCCAGGCTCACTGTGTGAACCATGGACATTCAGCCCAGTGCTAAATGCCTTCCCCTGTGGAAGGCTAGAAAACCAACCTGGGAAACTGACTCTGATTAAACACATGCACGATTCCATTCTGATCCATTATAACAGCCTCTGCAGCTGAATGCATTGGCATGAATTATGTGGCCAAAATTATTTTACTTGCAAAAAAAAATGGCCCACGGTGATGTATCTGGCCCCCATAGTATGAGATTTACATGACTTCTCTCAGAAGTGAGATAATGCTGTAAAAATGAGGGATTGAATCATAGACAGATCTGTGAAAGGAATTGCCATATAATGTAATGTTGGAAAAAATCTGCTTCACTGGTGTTTTTCAGATGAGGGGCATGTTGCTTAAAACCAGGAGCACTGCTCACCCCTTATGGAAGTGAAGTAAGCTCCAAAGGTTCCGGAATAAATGGTCCCTTGATTCCAGGTCAGCTGTCTCCTGTACTGGGGTGATGGTTCAGACCCCATGGGGACCCCTGAACAGATCCCCCACCCTCGGAGACTTGCTCTTAAGGCCCAGCACTTTCACACGTGGTCAAAGCCAGTGAGGGGCTCCAAGCAGGACGCAGCTGTGACCCACAGAGGCAGTGAAAGATGTCACAGGGAAGGAGGCACTTGAGCTGTATCTACAGGAGAGCAGGTGTTCTCCACACAAGCCAAGGGGGAGGGTATTCACTGTGGGCTAAGCGTGGTCAAGGGCATGGGGATGGGGATAGAGTGAAGCAGAGCCAGCTCAGGGACCATGAGACCTGTAGTTGAGCTGAAAAGATGGGGCTTCTTGTGAGATTGTTTTCTCTGTTTCTTTCTGGAGAACAGTACCAAACATTGTCACGTGCTATCAGAGGAAAAAGCTTTGTTTCAACTTTATATTTTTTTCACAGGTGTTTTGTACTGTGCAGTCTCTGTTCCTGGAATTGACCTTGTGCCTTTCAGACACTCTTGGAAAAAGTCTACTGGCCTTCAAAGAAGCCCCAGTGAAGCTGAGTGGGCCCACTAGCTTTTCCTGCACACACACACACTCACCTTGCTTCCTTGCCTAGTTCAATTTATCCATGTAGAGGAAAATCTGATCATGCTATTCTCTTTTGGGTAGCCCTCTCATCATTCCCTTCTGCTCAGGCAGGACAATGTTGGTGGTCCTAAACTGCCCTCTGAGCTCCCACCCTGACCAGCCCTGCTTGGTACTTGCTGCTCCAACAATGATCAGCTTCCAGTTCCCTGCACACACATTCCCATTTCTGACCGTTTCATTTTTTGGGTTGTTTCCTCCGCCCCAAGTGACCTTTGTTCCTCTTTGGTCTGTTCCTGCTCAGCTTTCCATACTCAGCTTGTGCTGCCCTTGTAACTGCTGGCCCCCAGCAGTACTTCCCACTGGTCTGTCCCTTGCAGAATGAGGAGAGTTGGCACAGACTTCAGGCACACTGAGCTGTCCCACCACGCTGCTCTGTTCTGCTTCTCCAGCCCTGACCTCCAGGGCTGGCTAACTTAGAGTCTCACACAGAGCAAGAACTTCCAATGCCTTCAAGGCCCCTTGAAAAGGTCTTAATTTCTTTTAAAATCAGAAGAAAAGGGAAGCTAATAATGAATATATAATCTTGAGTGCAGCTGACATCGCATGCTTCTTCACACTAATGCAGTTGTAAAATATAATTTTTAATACTTTTATGGGGGAAGGCAAAATGCAGCTAGTGATGCAGCCCTGCCTCTCCCCCTGCTTTCCCTCAGACCCTGAAGTCTTCAAGGCCCAGCTCAGGACCCAGGTGTGTGGGAGGAAGTGGGCCTCCTGGGGGAGCAGCAAGAAAGGGAGGCTGCCTTCAGAGCCTGCGTGGGGAAGTGGGACATGAGGCCTGGGGATTCAAGCATGTGAGGGGAGCTGAGAGCACCTGAAAGCTCTTATATCCAACAGGCACCCAGGCAGGGTCTGCTCCTGGGCCTCAGAATCAAGTATACAGTTCCCTGTTGTGATATCTAGAAGAATTCATTGTTGCTGAGCCTCCAAAACTGATGGCATGAAAACACAGGCTACCTGAGGCAAACCTGGCAGACTGTGCAAACCAGGCAAGCTGGATAAACCCATGGGAAGAAAGCATGAGTAAATGGGCAATGTATTTTAATTTGTTGTGATTTTTCAAATGGATGGCTCCTGCAATTATCATCACCAGCAAAAATGAAAGGCTCCCTGCTGTCTTCAGGCAAACTGCTTGATAACAGACTGAAAGGTGCACCTGCATTATCTGGGTGGAGAATTGGGGCTCCTGAATGCTCCTGAATGCTCCTGAATGCCGAATTAGAGACTGCATTCAGTTTGCATAGCAGGAGATAAGTCAGAGCCCACAGTTAGCAGGAACACGTTCTCAATCACAGAGTCTTAGACTCACCAGGCTAGCCCTCTCCCCATTGGACAGTAAGGGAACCTGGCCCAGTGGGGACATGACTGGTTGGTGTTCCCAAGCAGGTAACAGAGCGGCAACAGAGGTGAGCGTGAACAGGCTCTTATCCCTGAGCCCAGCCCAGGAGTCACCTGATGGTTCTGCCCACTCCCCACAATGTGATTGAAGGAGGGGTTCGTGGCAAGATTCATGTCCCTCTGAGCTGGTGCTGCTTGGCACTCTTTGGCTGCGGGCAGCTGTTAGCTGTTGGCCTGTTGAGGGCTATTTCAAATGGTGTCGGCTGTGCAGTTGGATGAAGGGGCATGTGCTACATTGGGGTCCTGCAATGGCCAGCTTTCCTTGGGCCGATGCTGCCAGGGGAGTCTCAGCCAGAGCGGATAGAAGGCCAACAAACCAACACCGCCTGCCAGCTCAAGTCCTCAGATGGGGCTGCTCAGACCAGCAGCAGCAGCAGTGTGCTCCTTACCTCGAGACCCCTGAGACCCCTGGGACCCCTGCAGTGTGGCCAGAACCCAGCATAAGCCCTCTCCTTCCTAAGGCCATGGAGCAGCCCCAAGCCCCTGGGGTTAAAAGCACCCATTTAGCAGCACCTTACTTCTCTTGGGCTCACCCCTTTCCACACCTTCTGCCTCAGGCCCTCAGAGAGGGCCACACTATAATGAGCCCCACATAGCTCTCAGCACAGCTTAGGGGCATTACTCTGCCTTTGGCATCAGAATCTCTGAGAGAAGATTATCACTGCTTTGAGCACATGAAATGGAGAGTGGCAGCCTGCAGTTTCAGGAGAGTCAAGTTAGAGCAACTGGTTCTCCCGTGTCAGGGAAATCTCTGGTTATTGCCTTGGTTGTTTTAAAATTTTAGTATCACATTCATGTAAACAACTTTGATTGAATTCCTACTCTTGTGTTAGGCACTGGAGTTAAAAGATAAAGAAATCAGAATCCTTGTCTTTAAGAAGCTCTTGGAGAGAACCAGGCAAGTAATCCAGCCATGGTAAGTGTGAAGACTGAAGAATTTTCAGGGTGGGGATTCTATCTCTGAAAATATGGTAGACTAGATATTTATAGAAAGATCTCCAATGCAGCACAGCTGAAATGCAGTGAAAATAAGAAAAACACTTTTTGATGCATAGCTGAGTCAGAAGTTAAGGGAATTCTTCAGAAGCCACAAATGAAAAGGAAGCCTAAAGCAGTAAACCAATCTTGGAGCAAGAATGTTCTGGAGTGTCTGCTGATTTTTAGGATCCTAGAACCTGTGTTTTAAAGAGAAAAGTAAGATTGGAGACCAAGCCTGGGTGCATAGCAGGGTCAACTAAGTCAAAGAGAGCCACAAAAGCTAGAACCTTTTAGGAGCTTATTTTAAGTAGGAAAAAAACTCATCTTACAACTGCGAGGGCACGTTTCAGTACAGAGGGGGGAAAGAAATATCTCATAAATTTCCTAAAACATGAAGGGACAATTCTCTCTGGAGAAATACATTTTCAAACCAAGACCTCAAGAATTCCGACCAATAAAGATCCCAAAGCACATGAGCTCACAATACAAACTTACTAAACTGATGAAACAGGAGAAGTGCCATCTAAATAATAAACTATAGACTCAGGCCAGTAAAGGCTGCAGGTATTTCAATGATAAGGAACAGATATGAAACAAATATTTTTAATGGTCTTAAAAATAAAAGAGGAAGGAATAATAGGAAATAATAAAATATTATCAAAACTGATCAGGTAGATGCAAAATATAAAAAGAGAAACAAATAAAAATTTCTAGAACTTAAATAAAACCGATAGCCACCTGTGTTAAAATCAAAATGGCTGAGTTTAACTGCAGATTGAATTGAAGGGAGAGTTTGTGAGCTGGAATATTTATCTTAAGAAATATCCAGAATGCATCCTGTGGCAGTTAGATGTAATTATGAATTCCAAAAATATAATTGAATCATGCTTGTAAACTGATCTGTTAATCTGGGCATGATTAGGTTAAGATTAGGGCGTTGAGCCCCACCCCTTGGTGGGTGGGGAATTGAATATAAAAGGCAAGGCAAAGGACAGTTGAAGCAGTCTTTTGAGAAGCAGTTTTGATATTGGAAAGAAGGCCCCAGGAGAAGAGAAGCGAGCCGTTTGCCTGATCGTCTACAGCTGACCCTGGTGGAAACAGGAGCCAGCTAACCTTGTGGAGGAAACAGGAGCTAAGCCCTGAGAGAAACGTAGCCCCGGGAAGAGAGGAACCCCAGAAGCCTGAACCCTGGTAAACGCTAGCAACTGTCTTGCCCTAACATGTGGCAATGGACTGTGGTGAGAGAAGAAACCTAATGCTTTATGGCCTGGTATCTGTGGACTTCTACCCCGAATAAATACCCTTTATAAAGATCAACCCATTTTTGGTATTTCACATTAGCACCCCTTTGGCTAACTAATACATATCTCAAAGAGACAAATAGCAGGGAAGACATTAGAAAAGTTAAAAGACACAAATGAGATACCATAACATATATCTAATTAGACAATCCCAAGGTTGAAAGAATGAGGTAGAAGGAGTGTTAAAAAAAAATGGTGGAGAATTTTCAGAACTGATAACAGACAAAAATTCTCAGATTCAAGTGGATAAGAAGAAATCCACACCCAGGTACTTTTTAGTCAAATTATAGAAAAACAAATAAAAGAGTACATCTTCAAAGGAGGAAGGAGAAAAGCCATATTACTTGTAAAGATCTCAGTTAGATTGAATCTGACTTTTCAGATGTAATAGTGAAAATCAGAACAATATCTTCAAAGTTCTGGGAAAAAAGAACTGTCAGCCTCGAATTTTATACCACTTCTTCACGGACAAGGGCAACAATTCCAGGAGGAAAGCTGGAGAAGGGAGATGGACTAGTTAGCAAAGAAACAGTTATACAATAGGTAAATATAAAAACATTTACTGTGTTCAATTGCTTTAATAACTTAGGACTTGGGTTAAGTAAATAAAACTAAAATTCAGTACAACAATATCATATTAATTAGAATTAATTAATCTAGGATGATCAGAGTTAATGTGTTACAAAATATTGTTTGGGAAGAAGGTGCCGATATTAGCTAAAAGTTGCAGGTATTAGCTAAAATACTTTTATACAGTGTGTAAATATATTTATAATTTCCACACTAGTAGAAGATAAAAGAAGAATGAGAAGGCATATCAATCATTCCAAAAGAAGGCAAGAAATAAATAAAAAGGCAAGAGACCTAGGTCCCACAAATGGTAATGAGGAAAGGATGAGCTGTAAGGCAGGAGGTCAAGCCCTCCTTGGGAGGATGACTGAAGGTTTCAATGTTCCAAAGAACCAACACGGGAGGCCAGCAGGAGTGGACATGCCTTTAATACTTACAGGATGCAGGGGTCACTCCACCTGAGAGGTTGGGGTGGCTGGCCAGTTCAAGCCCACCCGTCCCAGCAATCTACACAAATAACTGGTGGGAGGGGGAGTGGGCATTCCGTCTCCCCACACAAGTCAACTAACCACTTTGGAAAACCATTTACATTGACTAATGAATTGAAATGTGAGTACCCTTTGACACAACACTTCCATTCTTAAGTATCCTAAATATCCTAAAGACACTTGAAATCTAAGTCAGGAGAAATGTTCAAGTGTGTTCATAGAAGCATTTCTTATAGGAAAAAAATAATCCTCTTATCAGCAGAATGGATACAAAAATTGTGATGCTTTATACAATGGAATATTATATAACAATGAACGGACTCATGAACTATAGCTTCATTTATCAGCTGGATCAATCTCAAAAATGTAGTGTTGAGTGAAAAAAGAAAATCACAGAACAATGCACATGATAGGATTCAATCT
>JAKSZT010053898.1:221325-231492 GCA_026826555.1 Tolypeutes matacus
TGGCACCTACCCCTTCTCATTCCCCAGTGTCTCATATTTTTCATTTTGTTTTCAAATAAGTTTTAGCTCACAGCAAAGTCACACACAGAGTACAAGAGTCTCTCATATACCCAAACTCCTCCCTCTTTCTTCACCCCATGTTAATACCTTTTTATATGTGGATGGTAGTATTGTTATAACTGTTATACAAATAGTGAAACATAGCTGCTAAACATTGTCAATAGTTTACAACATGGTTTACATTTTAGACTGCACACTTTTATAAATTTTGATATTTACCATGTCCTGTGACCATTACTGTAAGGTAATGAAGAACACTTCCACTGATCAATAAATACCCCCTGTTTGATCCATTCCGTTCCTTCCTTCCCCTGGCCCCGGCGCCCATGACAACCCCCTGGCTTGACTCATTGGATGACAAGATTCATAGTTATGTGCGAAAAGAGGTCTTGACACACACTCGTTTGTGCTCCCCTATTAGGAACCACCGTTGCTATTGAGAGAACCTCACCTGCCTGTTTCTGAACGACTAGATCCTCCCAAAGATGGGAGTCCAACTCCTTCCTGCTCACTATGTGGGTCTCCACCCACTGATACAACATAGTATGACAGAATGAACACTCAAACACTCCCCAGAAGCCTGCTCCAGGTGTGCCCTGTCCCAATTGCCCCCCAACCAACACCTTAAACCAGTGACCCTTCCTTGCCATATTGCCATAAGAGCATTCCCACCTCTGTACTTTCAAACTCATACCTACAAATCCCAAGTGTTCACCTGGTGGTCCCTATAGGTGGTCCCTCTCCCAATTCTCCTACTAGTATCCTGGGTATTCTAACCCACCCTTCCCAGTATACCCACCTTCTAACCCTGCACCAACCAATCCAATAATATCACTACCCTCTTGTCCTATCCCTTCAGTACACAACTATACTTTATCTCTTTACCATAGATTAGGACCATATGGGTGATGGATCAGAACCTTCTCTTTATCTTTCTTGTAAACCTATCTTTAAGACAATAGCTCTCTGAGACTGCTCAAATTCCTTAATTCATATCAGTGAAGTCATGTGCTGTTCACCTTCAATGCCTGGCTTGCTTCACTCAACATAAGGTCTTCAAGATTCACCCATGTTAGCCCATGTGTTAGCACTTTATTTCTTCTTACAGCTGAGTAATATTCCATTGTATGTATGTACCACATTTTCTTTATCCATTCATCTGTTGATGGGCACCTGTGTTAATTCCAAATTTTGGCAAGAGTGAACAATGCCACTATGAAGTTCGGTGTCCATATATCTGTTCATGTCTTTGCTTTCAATTCTTCAGGGTTTATACCCAGCAGTGGAATCACTGGATCATATGCAAATCCGATAGTTAGTTTTATGAAGAACTGCCAAACTGTCCTCCATAGTGGCTGGACCATTCTACATTCCCATCAGCAGTGGATGAGGGTTCCCAATCCTCCACATCCTCTCCAAAACTTATAGTCTGCTGTTTTTTAAATAGCCACCATTCTAATGGGTGTAAGATGGTATCTCATTGTAGTTTTGATTTGCATTTCCCTAATAGCGAGCGATGGTGAGCATCTTTTCATGTGCTTTTTTAGCCGCTTGTATTTCTTCCTTTGAGAAGTGTCTTTTCAGGTCACTTGTCCTTTTTTTACATGGGTTGTCTTTTTATTTTTTATTTGTAGGATATCTTTATATATGCAGTATATTAGGTTCCTATCAGATATATGGTTGCCAAATATTTTCTCCCATTGGGTAGGCTGCCTTTTTACATACCTGATAATGTCCTTTGAGGGGCAAAAAATTTTAATTTTGAGGAGATCCCATTTATCTATACTTTCTTTTGTTGCTCATACTTCGGATGTGAAGTTCATGAACCATTTCCTATTACAAGGCCCTGTAGATGCTTCCTTACACTATCTTCTAATGTCTTTATGTTCTTGGCTCTTATATTTAGATCTTTGCTCCATCTTGAGTTGATTTTTGTATAAGGTGTGAGATAGTGTTCCTCTCTTATTCTTTGGATATGGATATCCAGTTCTCCAAGCACCATTTGTTGAAGAGGCCATTCTCTCCCAACTGAGTGGGCTTGGTGGTCTCGTCGAATATCAGATGACTGTATATGTGAGATTCTAAATCAGAACTCTCTATTCAGTTCCATTGGTCAGTATGTCTATCATTGTGTCAATACTATGCCGTTTTGACCACGTGGCTTTGTAGCTTTTTTAAAGTCAGGTAGTGTGATACCTTCAACTTCATTTTTCTTTTTCAATATGTCTTTGATGATTCGGGGCCTCTTACCCTTCCAAATAAGTTTGGTAGTTACTTTTTCCAATTCATTAAAAAATACAGTGTTGATTTTTATTGGGATTGCATTAAATCTGTAGATTAGTTTAGGTAGGATAGACATCTTGATGATGTTTAGTTAGTCTTCCTATCCATGAATAGACAATATTCTTCAATTTATTTAAGTCTTCTTTGATTTTCTTTAACAGTGTTGTGTAGTTTTCTGTATATAAGTCCTTTACATCTTTAGTTAAATTTATTCCTAGGTATTTGATTCTTTTATTTACTATTGTAAATGGTATTTTTTTCTTGATTTCCTCCTCAGAGTGCTCATTATTGGTGTACAGAAATGGTACTGATTTTTCAACATTGATCTTATAGCCTGCAACTTTACTGAACTCCTTTATATGTTCTGGAAGCTTTGTTGAAGATTTCTCAGGGTTTTCTATGTATAGGATCACGTCATCTGCAAATAGTAATTTTTTCTTCCTTTCCAATTTGGATGCCTTTTATATCTTTTTCTTGCCTCAGTGCTTGAACAAGTCTTCGAAGACAATGTTAAATAGGAGTGGTGATAGTGGACATCTTTGTCTTTTTCCCAATCTCAGTGGGAAAGATTTTACAATTTTACCATTGAAGATGATGTTAGCTTTGGTTTTTTCATATATTTCCTTTATCATGTTCAGAATGCTTCTTTCTACTCCTATCTTTGCAGTGCTTTTATCAGGAAAGAGTGCTGTATTTTTTTTAATGCTTTTTCTGCCTCCATGGAGATGACCATGTGATTTTTTTTTTCTTTCAATCTGTTTATGTGGTGTATTACATTGTTTGATTTTCTTATGTTGAACCATCCTTGCATTCCCATTATGAAACCCATAGTGGTCCTGGTGTATAATTCTTATGATATGTTATTGAATGTGATTAACAAGTATTTTGTTGAAGATTTTAGCACCTAGGTTCATTAGAGAGCTTGGTCTGTTATTTTCCTTTCTTGTGGCATCTTTGTTTGGCTTTGGTATTAGGGTAATGTTGGCATCATAGAAGGAGTTAGTCAGTGTTCCTTCTACTTCTATTTTTTGGAAAAGCTTTAGCAGGATTGGTGTTAGCTCTTTCTGGATGTTTGGTAGAATTAACCAGTGAAGCTGTCTGGTCCTGGTCTCTTCTTAGTTGGGGCTTTTTGATAACCGAGTCTATCTCTTGCAATTGGACAGTTGACTTCATCAATTTCTTCTTCCATCAAAGTAGTCTGCTTGTGAGTTTCTAGAAATTTGTCCATTTGCTCTAAATTATCATTCTTGTTGGCATATAATTTTTCAAAGTATCCTCTTATGCTACTCTTTATTTCTGTGGAGTCAGTAGGGTTATCCCCTTCTTCATTCTTTATTTTGTGTATTTGCATCAGCTCTCTCTTTTTGTTTGTTAGTCTGGCTAAGGGTTTGTCAAATTTATTGATCTTCTCAAAGAAACAGCTTTTCAATTTTGTTTCTTTTTTCTAGTGCTTTCTTACATTCTATTTCATTTTTTCCTGCTCTAATTTTTGCTACTTCCTTCTTTCTACTTCCTTTGGGGTTAGTTTGTTGTTGTTTTTCCAATTCCTTCAGGTGTGTAGTTAGGTCTTCAATTTTCGCTCTTTCTTATTTTTTAATATATGTATATATAGCTATGAATTTCTCACTCAGTACAGTTTTGGCTGCATCCCATAGGTTTTGATATGTTATCTTGTCATTTTCATTTGTTTCAAGGTAGTTACTGATTTCTTTTGAGATTTCCTCCTTGACCCACTGTTTGTCTAAGAACGTGTTGTTTAACTCCATATCTTTGTGCCCAATCTGGTTCTCTGGCCCTTACTGACTTCCAATTTCATTGCATTGTGGTCAGAGAAATTACTTTGTATAATCTCATTCTTTCTGAATTCATTGAGAGTCGTTCTGTGGTCTAGCATGTGGTCTATCTTGGAATATGATCCATGTGCATGTGAGAAGAATGTATATCCTGCATTGTTTGGATGTAGCATTCTGTATATGTTTATTAGGTCCAGAGCCTCTAATGTCTTTTTCAGAGTCTTTGTTTCTTTAATGTTTTTCTGTTGAGATGTTCTGTCTAGTAGTGATAATGCTGTATTAAAGTCCCCCACTATAATTGTAGAGGCATTTATGTCTCCAGTTAGTCTTTCCAGTGTTTGCCTCACACATTTTGAGGTGTATAAATGTTTATGATTATTCTTTCTTCTTGAAAGATTACCCATTTTATTAATCTATAGTGTCCATCTTGGTCTCTTACAGTAGTTTTCATGAAAAGTATATTTTGTCTGATATTAACATAGCTACTCCCACTCTTTTTCAGTTATTGTTGCTTGTAAAATTGTTTTCCAGCCATTTAGTTTCAGCCTCCTTTAATCCGTGGGTCTAAGGTGGGTTTCTTGTAGAATGCATATAGATGGGTCATTTTTCATTATCCATTCTGCCAATCTGTGTCTCTTGACTGGTGAGTTTAATCCATTAACATTCAGTGTTATTACTGTCAAGGAATTTCTTATGTCAGCCACATTTTCTTTAGGATTATGTATGTCATATGTTGCTTTTATTTCTCTTTTTGTCTTTTCAGTTGTTCCTGCACTCTCCTCCAACTCTCTCTCTCCTGTTTTTTCCTTTCAACCTGTAGAACTTCCTTTAGCATTTCTTGAAGGGCAGGTTTCTTATTGGCATACTCTCTTAATTGCTGTTTATCTGTGAATATTTTGAACTCTCCATCATTTCTCAATGCCAGCTTTGCTCAATAGAGAATTCATGGCTGGAAGTTTTTTTCTTTCCTAACCTTGACTATGTCATACCACTGTCTTCTTGCTTCCATGGTTTCAGATGAGAAATCAGCACTTAATCTTATTGAGCTTCCCTTGTATGATGGCTCTTTTTTCTCTTGCTGCCTTGAATATTTTCTCCATGTCTTGCGCATTGGACATTTTGACATATATATGTCTTGGAGTAGGCCTGTTGGGATTTATACTGTTTGGGGTGCGCTATGCTTCTTAGACATGTACGTCCATCTCCCTCAATAGGGTTGGAAAATTTTCAGCCATTATTCACTTCAACATTCCTTCTGTTCCCTTTCCCTTCTTTTCTCCCTCTGGGATGCCTATAATGCATATGTTTGTGTTTTGTGTTGTTGGTTAAATCCTAAGTCCCTGCTGGATTTTTTCTATCTTTTTATCTATCTGTTCTTCTATCTGTTAGATTCCAGATGTACTGTCTTCCACATGACTAATTCTTTTTTCTGCCTGGTCAAATCTGCTGTTATGTGATTCCACTGCTTTTTTTTATTTCTTGGATTGTGCCATTCATCACCATCATATCCGTTATCTTTTTATGTATGTTTACAATTTCTTCAGTGTGTTCTCCCAGTGTCTTCTTAATATCTTTTATTTCTTCCTTAACTTCATTAAGTTGGTCCATGATATTTGTTTGGAAAGCTTTCATTAGTTGTTCAATGTTCTGCATCTCTTCCAGGTTTTTAGTTTGTTCATTGGACTGATCCATGTCTTCCTGTTTCTCAGTATGGTTTGTAGTTTTTTGTGGCCCTCTGGTCATCATTTTGCCTTGATGGGTATATTCGGTTGATTAGCTTCTCTCTCTGCTCTAGAATTTTATTTAGCTGGTGGTTTTCTTTGTGTGTGGAGTTTTCTCTTTGACACTTTTTTCTTCCTGTTCTATTTCCATGTTCTTTTCTATATTCCCCTGAAGGAAAAATTTTGGGCCAGAGTATTGAAAGAGGTAAGAAAGGAAAAAGGATAATAGTAATAATAATAAAAGTTAGAAGGGGGGCCACATAAGATTTAGTAAAATGAATATTTAACTCATGTTAGCACTGTAGAATAATAGGGGAAAAATAGTGGAGTACCTACAATGGAATGGGAAACCAAATAGATAAAAATATATAGAATGATTTAAAAGGCCAAAATGATGAGGAGAGAGAGCAAGAATAAAGAAAGGACTGAAAGGCAAATGTTAATTTAAAAAAGAGAAAACATAACATACAAGATAGAAATCAAAACCAGTAAAGTTGAAGACAAATGAAAAAAGGTGTAATGTAAGAAGCACAACAGAAAGCAGAATATAGAAAGATGAAGGAAGGAAAAGATATAGCATTGGTAGACAAAATCAATATACACAGAAAATGGGAAATCAAGGAAGAAATCAAGGAAGAAGCACAGCAAAGAAGAAACAAATTAACAGCACCTAATTTTAAAAAAGGGGGGGAGTTGAGGAAAGAGGAAAGAAAAGCAAGAAAGGAACAAACAAACAAACAAACAAACAAACAAGCAAGCAGTCAAACAAAGCAAAGGAAGAACCGAATTCCCTCTTGAGCCCTTGTGGAGTCTCTCAGTCTGCCTGTGTTCATCAATCAATTACTCTGCAGGCTTCTCTCTGAAGGTTTTGAGGCAGATTTCAGTGAGTAAACTAAGTAATTTTTTTAAGTAAGCTTTTTTTTTTTTTGGAGAAATAAGAGACCCAGAAGAAGTTAGTACAACAATAATGTATGTTTCCCCTGTCCTACAGTATCAGATGGATGTTAGATATCCCAGTGAATCACTACTCTTAGAGGAGCCAGGAATCGAACTAGGGACCTCATATATTCAAGACAGAAATTACTCCACTGAACTAACTTACTAATTTGGTCAGTTAGCTCTTTAGGAAGCTATTTAGTCAATTTCCCCTGTGAAGATTTTACTCTCCTGTGTTGAGTAACACAGGATTTAGCAGGCTGTATGAACAGAACCCCCCTCCCATCTTCTGGTCAGTTTGATTTCCCTTTTGAAATTCAAATGGGACCCTGATGACTGAGATCACCTCACTTAAATTGTTTACAAGCCTCCTCTAGATCACCCCCCTCCTCCCAGGGGACCCTAAATAGGCTTGTGGAAACTTATTAAGCACTACCCCCTACCTAACTCTCTTAGGGGAGTTGAAATTCTTATAGTCCTCAGTGTGACCTCCTCAAAATAAAAAAAAATATAAAAAAGTTTGTACTTTAAAGGAGTTTGTCAAGAATGTGAAAAGGCAACATATTTAATGGGAGAAAATATCTGGGAAATATTTATCCAATAAGGATCTAATATCCACCATATATAAAGGAATCTTACAGTTCTAAAATAAGAAGACAAACAACCCATTTAAAACTGGAAAAGAGATCTGAATAGACATTTTTCAAAGAGAAAATACAAACAGCTAAAAAGCACATGAAAATATGTTCAACAGCACTAGCTATTAGAAAACTGCAAATAAAAACTGCAACGAGATATCTTACACCCTTTAAACTGGCTGCTATTAAAAAACAGAAAATTAAGGTTTTGGATAGGATGTGGAGAAATTGGAACTCTCATCCACTGCTAGTAGGAATTTAATAGCATGCAGCCTCTGTAGAGGATTGTTTGGTGGTTCCTCAGGAAACTAAGTATACAATTGCCATTTGATCCAGCATTCCCTCCACATTGTTATACCCAGAAGATATGAAAGTAGTGACATGTACATATATATGCATACCAATGTTCATCACAGCATTATTTATATTGCCAAAAAGTAAAAGCAACCCAGTGTCGTTCAACAGATGAACAGATAAACAAAATTTAGTATATACATATAGTGGAATATTACTCAACCAAAAAAATAAAAATAAAAACTGAAGCATTGACACCTTTGACAACATGGATGAATCTCAAAGTCCTTATGTTGAGTGAAAAAAGCCAGTCAATAAAGGGCAAATATTGTATGATCTTACTGATATGAACTAATTATTTTGAGCAGACTCACAGAAGTAGAGTCTAAAAAATAGGTTACCAGGAGATAAAAAAGGGAGGAGAAAGTAGTGAACTTATGGTCAGTCTGGGAAGTAATTATCATAAGGTAGATGGGGGTGGTATGGTAATGGATTATGGTGTTTGTGGTGTAGAGATGTGAATGGAGTTGATAGTGATGGATTGTGTGAGTGGGGTAGGCAACTGGTTTGGGATTTCCATGGTTCTGGGATAAAAACTGGGAGAAGGAACAGTGAATTCTAGGAAGGTGTACGGCTAATGTTGAGAATATAATTACAGTGGTGTTCTTTGGAAATAATGGCAGGGGACTGTCACTTGTGTGGGGTGTTGGTGGTGTAACATGTTTCTATTGAATATGTATGTGATCATGTTGTCATAGGCTTTTATCTCAGTGGGTGGAGACCTACACAATAACCAAAAATATCTTGAACTCCCATCCTGAGGAGTCCTACTAAATTCTCATATAGAGGGGCAAGAATCTCTCTAGTACACAGGAAGTGCCTAATAAAAGAAAACAGACCAATACAACAAGCTCTTGATATTAATGTTTGTCATTATAAACTTTATTATAATAAAATTGAAACTTATCCTAATAATATCTACTGCCTAAGAATTACCACTTGAAATCTCCTTTTTACTCAACTGTGGAAACTCTCTAAGCCAAATTCAGAATATAAATGTACTACCTTACTCCAGTGTGGGACATGACTCCTGGGGAAGAGCCTCCCTGGCACCGAGGGATTAATACCAAGCACAAAGCAGAGATGCTTTTGGTAATGGACCATGACCAAAAGGGAGAAATATTAAATATATAAAGTTTCTATGACTTTGGAAGTTCACAGAGAGTTGGGGAAATATTCCAGAGTTTACACTTATGCAAGTTTCATGTAAATCTCACTAACTCCTACAGCAAACAAGACCTCAAATAGGGGTGCTCCTAAGGGCTCTAGACACACTCCGATACTATAGTGGAATCAAACAACCCTTGATATCAGCACCCATTGTTGGACCTTACATTGTAATATATGACAACCTATTTCCCAAATGAAACAGAATTAAGCTCATTTATAATTCCCCTACACATGATTGTTCTTCCCATTTTATTTGAGCTAAATATTAACAATATACCAGTTATATTTATGTCCCAGAGACTTAAATATTTGGTCTGTTTATATGCCTCTTGAGCTCTGAATATCAGCAGTGTTGCAGCAAACACTTACACTCCAGTTTATCAGATGCACTGAGGACAATGAACAAAATGATGATGATGGACAATCTCCATCTCAAACAGCAAAGAGTATCTATAACTGTAAGTACAATAGTTTCTTCCATTTTTCCAATAAAATCTAAACTACCTCTCAATCTGAATCAGAGCAGACATCACCATCCTAAAATTCTCAAGTTTGAAGAATGAACAAACATAAGTGGGGAATGCAACCCTGGACCAAGGTAGAATTACTGTTATTGTAGTAACAGATGAACTTGTAAGAATCACATAAAGATAGTAGTTACCAGAGGTTCTGATGGGGTGGGGGAGGGAAGAATAGATAGAACATAGGGCATTTGTAGGACATTGGAATTGTTTGCATCATATTGGAATGATGGATACAGTGTAATTTTTATTTTGTCAAAAGTTATAAAATTGTATGGTGCAAAGCATAAAATATAGATCTTGTATAGTAGCAATGTTTCAATATTTATTCATCTATTGTAAGAAATGTTCCACATAATTTTAAGATGTTATTAATAAAGGGAAATGTGGGAAAGACAAGGCTTGGGTATATAGGAATCCCTTGTATTTTTGAAATACATTTTCTGTAGTCTAAAACCTCCTTGAAAATAAAGTTTACTATATGGAAAAAAAAGAGTTGATTTAACTTTTGGCCCACATACATATGATATTGGAAGATACTTCATAAGTATAGGATTATGTAGAGTATGACAGATAGATAAACATTGGTCATAACATATGTAGTCAAGAAAGGCTTCAGTTCTACCATGGCTCAAAATATAAAAGTTCCTACATAATAGCCCAAAATGTAATTGCTTACTATATGACTGAA
>JAKSZT010053898.1:243588-258364 GCA_026826555.1 Tolypeutes matacus
TGGAATGGAGATGTCCACTCTACCTCCAATTGAAAGGGGGCTTCTATCCCATGGATAAAATGGATGGGATTATCCTGCCTGCAGCTGCGGACTCTCTACATTCCCTGGGATGGCTGTTGTCCATCATCAACTCCCTGCCAGGTGTCCTGGGTGAGTCAATTGAGCTTTAGACTAAGAGTGCAGGTCCACCAAGATTCCGGGGCTAGCTGGCACATGGAGAGCCCAAAGATGCTGGTCTCTGGATGTACAGCCACAAACTCCAGTGCCACGTATACGTTTGAATAGAAGGGACAGATGAACCATGTGCAGGGAGGACATACTTGAGTCCAACTATGTCACTCTCAGGAGCACAAACTCCAAAGTAGGGCCCACTGGCAAGGCACCACACTCTGGAGCTATCTGCCCTGACATAGGACCTGAATATCTCCAGAGCTCTCAGGAGCCCCTCTATTTGGGATGATATCCACTTTGGAAATCTATGAAATCCAACTTAGCTGTGTGTTAGCGTTACCTCTGGGATGACCTCCGACACACTTTGAAGTCTCTTAGCCATATGAACTCATTTGTCTTTACCTTTCCCCCCTTTTATCCAAGGTCTTTATTGAGTCACATTTCCAGCTGTCACTTGGTAACAATCCTTTGGTGCCAGGAAGGCTCATCTCTGGGAGTCATGTCGCACACTGGGATGAAGGTAAAGCATTCATATGCTGAGTTTGGCTTAGAGAGACGCCACATTTGAGCAACAAGGAGGCTCTCAGGAGGCAACCCTTAGGCACCCCATAACAATAAGCTAAGTTTCCATTTCAAGAGCAAGGACTTATGCGGTTAATCATCAATAGCAAGGGCCCATCAGTGGATCATCCTCCTTCACCAGACACTGCCCCTGCACTTGGCGGACTGTTGATGCTCCCTTAGAGAATGTGGCAGAGCTCTCCAGGATGGGACTTAGTATTCTCTCATTTATTGAGTGATTCTTCACCCAATGTGGCAATGCATTGTGAACATTTGAACAATTATATACCTTATATGTAGGTTCAGGTAAACTTCCTCCCATGCACCCCCCCATCCCTGACACCCCCCACCAATGATCTTCTCCCACCCCAGTTGTAACCCTTCTGTGATCCAAAGCTTCTTTAAAGATGAAGCAATACAATAGCCAAATTCAATTAACAAGAAAATGAAGCAGTAATGATAAGTTTAAATGTAAGAGATAAAATGCATGAAAACTTAAAATAAAAAACTAAAAATAAAAGACTGGGATATTCAAAAAATGAAAAATATTTTAAAAATTAAAAAAAAATTTTTTTGACATTTTGCCTTTCATCACTCCAATATCTGGTGTCCAGTGTGTACCATGGCACCCTCCTTCTCATTTTCCAGTGTCTCACTATTTTTCATTTTGTTTTCAAAGAAGTTTTAGGTCACAGCAAAGTCACACACAGCGTACAAGAGTCTCTTATGTACCCAACCTCCTCCCCCTTTCTTCACCCCATATTCATACCTTTTTATATGTGAATGGTAGTATTGTTATAACTGATATAAAAATAGTGAAACATAGCTAACAAACATTGTTAGTGGTTTACAATATGGTTTACATTTTAGACTGTAAACTTTTATAAATTTTCATGAGATTGACCATGTCCTGTGTTCATTACTGTAAGGTAATGATGAACATTACTACTGACCAATAAATACCTCCTGTTTCATCTATTCTGTTCGTCCCTCCCCATCCCCCTGGGGCCCATGACAAGCCCCTGGACTGACTTGTTGGATGACAAGATTCATAGTTACATGCAACAAGAAGTCTTGACACACTGGTGTGTCCTTCCCTATTAGGAACTGCCCTTGCTATTAAAAGACCCCCACTTGCCTATTTCTGAATGAATAAGTCCTCCCAAAGATGGGAGTCGAACTCCTTCCCACTCACTATGTGGGTCTCCACCCACTGATGCAACATATTATGACAGAATGAACACTCACATACTCCCTAGAAGCCTGCTCCAGGTGCACCCTGTCCCAATTGCCCCCCCAACCAAGATCCTAAACCAGTGACCCTTCCTTGCCATATTGCCATAAGAGCATTCCCACCCCCTGTACTTTCAACCTCATACCTTCAAATCCCAAGTGTTCACTTGGTGGTCCCTGCAGGTGGTCCTTCTCCCAACTCTCCCACTAGTATCCTAGGTATTCTAACCCATCCTTCCCAATCTACCCAGCTGCCAACCCTGCACCACCAAACCCAATAATATCACTACCCTCCTGTCCTATCTCTTCAGTAAACAACTACACTTTATCTCTTTACCATAGATTAGGACCATATGGGTGATGGACCACAACCTTCTCTTCTCTTTATCTTTCTTGTAAAGCTATCTTTAAGACAATAGCTCTCTGAGACTGCTCAATTTCCTTAATTCATATAAGTGAAGTCATGTACTGTTCACCTTCAATGCCTGGCTTTCTTCACTCAACATACGGTCTTCAAGATGCATCCATGTTAGCCCATGTGTTAGCACTTTATTCCTTCTTAGAGCTGAGTAATATTCCATTGCATGTATGTGCCACATTTTGTTTATCCATTCATCTTTTGATGGGCACTTGTGTTGATTCCAACTTTTGGCAGGAGTGAACAATGCCGCTATGAACTTTGGTGTACATAGATCTGTTCATGTCTTTGCTTTCAATTCTTCAGGGTATATACCCAGCAGTAGAATCACTAGATCATATGCAAGTCCTTTAGTTAGTTTTATGACTTTAGCAAGTCTTCTAAGACAATGTTAAATAGGAGTGGTGATAGTGGACATCCTTGTCTTGTTACCGATCTCAGTGGGAAAGCTTTTAGGATTTTTTTTCTTTCAATCTGTTTATGTGGTGTATTACATTGTTTGATTTTCTTATGTTGAACCATCCTTGCATACTCATGATGGAGCCCACTTGGTCATGGTGTATAATTCATTTGATATGTTGTTGAATGAGATTAGCAAGTATTTTGTTGAGGATTTTAGCATCTAGGTTCACTAGAGAGCTTGGTCTGTAATTTTCCTTTCTTTTGGCATCTTTGTTTGGCTTTGGTATTGGGGTAATGTTGGCATCATAGAAGGAGATACACAATGTTCCTTCTACTTTTATTTTTTGAAAAAGCTTAAGCAGGATTGGTGTTAGCTCTTTCTGGATGTTTGGTAGAATTAACCAATAAAGCTGTCTGGTCCTGGGCTCTTCTTAGTTGGGAGGTTTTTGATGACTGATTCTTTCTCTTTACTTGTAATTGGACAGTTGGCTTCATCAATTTCTTCTTTCATCAATGTAGGCTGCTTGTGAGTTTCCAAGAATTTTTCCATTTCCTCTAAATTATCATTCTTGTTAGCATACAATTTTTCAAAGTATCCTCTTACGCTACTCTTTATTTTTGTGGTTTCAGCAGTGATATCCCCTTCTTCATTCTTTATTTTGTGTATTTGCATCAGCTTTCTCTTTTTCTTTCTTAGTCTGGATAACTGTTTGTCAATTTTATTGATCTTCTCAAAGAAACAGCTTTTTGTTTTGTTTCTTTTTTCTAGTGCTTTCTTATTTTCTATTTCATTTTGTTCTAATCTTTGCTATTTCCTTCTTTCTACTTCCTTTGGGGTTAGTTTGTTGTTGTTTTTCCAATTCCTCCAGGTGTGCCATTAGGTCTTCCAATTTAGCTTTTTCTTATTTTTTAATATGTGTATTTATGGCTATGAATTTCCCACTCAGTACAGCTTTGGGTGCGTCCCATAGGTTTTGATATGTTGTGTTGTCATTTTCATTCGTTTCAAGGTAGTTACTGATTTCTTTTGAGATTTCCTTGTTGACCCACTGTTTGTCTAAGAGTGTGTTGTTTAACTCCCACTTCATGCCCAGTCTAGTTCTCTGGCCCTTACTGATTTCCAATTTCATTCCACTGTGGTCAGAGAAATTACTTTGTATAATCTCATTCTTTCTGAATTCATATTGAGTTGTTCTGTGGCCTAGTATGTGGTCTATCTTGGAGTATGATCCACGTGCATGCAAGAAGAATATATATCCCGCTGTATTTATTCTTTTTTTTAAGATTTTATTTATTTATTCATTTATCCCCCCCTCGCTGGGTCAGCTAACCACGCCGTGCAGGCGGGCTTGCCTTCACCAGGAGGCCCTGGGAACCGAACCCGGGGCCTCCCATATGGTAAACGGGAGCCCTACTGATTGAGCCACAGCCGCTTCCCAATCCCACTGTATTTAAATGTAGCATTCTGTATATGTCCTTTAGGTCCAGCTCCTCTAATGTATTATTCAGAGTCTTTGATTCTTTATTGATTTTCTGTTGAGATGTTCTGTCTAATGGTGATAATGGTGTATTAAAATCCCTCACTATAATTGGAAAGGAATTTTTCTCCACTTAGTCTTTCCAGTGTTTGCCTCATGCATTTTGAGGTGCCCTGATTAGGTGCATAAATGTTTATGATTGTTCTTTCTTCTTGAAAGATTACCACTTTTACTAATATATAGTGTCCATCTAGGTCTCTTACAATATGTTTGCATTTAAAGTCTTTTTTGTCTGACATTACTATAGCTACTCCCACCCTTTTTTTGGTTATTGTTGCTTGTAAAATTGCTTTCCAGTCATTCAGTTTCAACCTCCTTGAATTCGTGGGTCTAAGGCAAGTTTTGTGTAGAAAGCATATAAATGGGTCATTTTTTGTTATCCATTCTGCCAATCTCTGTCTCTTGACTGGTGAATTTAATCCATTAACATTCAGTGTTATCACTCTCAAGTAACTTCTTACATCAGCCATATTTTCTTTGTGATTATGTATGTCATGTGTTTTTTTATTTCTCTTTGTCTTTTTAGTTGTTCTTACACTCTCCTCCAACTCTCTCTCTCCTGTTTTTTCCTTTCAACCTGTAGAACTTCCTTTAGCATTTCTTGAAGGGCAGGTTTCTTATTGGCATACTCTTAATTTCTGTTTGTCTGTGAATATTTTGTACTCTCCATCATTTTTGAATGCCAGCTTTGTTGGAGAGAGAATTCATGGCTGGAAGTTTTTTTCTTTGATAACATTGCCACTGTCTTCTTGCATCCATGGTTTCAGATGAGAAATCAGCACTTAATCTTATTGAGCTTCCTTTATATGAGGTTCTCTTTTCTCTTATTGCCTTGAGAATTTTCTCCTTGTCTTGAGCATTGGACATTTTGACAAGTATATGTCTTGGAGCAGACCTGTTGGGATTTATATTGTTTGGGGTGCACTGTGCTTCCTGGACATGTACATCCATCTCCATTAATAGGGTTTGGAAGTTTTCAGCCATTATTCCCTTCAACAAACATTCCTTCTGTTCCCTTTCCCTTCTCTTCTCCTCTGGGATGCCTATAACTCATATGTTTATGGTTTGTGTTGTTGGTTAAATCCTAAGCCCCTGCTGGATTTTTTCTATCCTTTTATCTATCTGTTCCACTATCTGCCTAAGAGTTACCTCCTGAAATCTCCTTTTTACTGAACTGTTGCATCTCTCCAACCCAAATTCAGAATATAAATGTACTACCTTATCCCAATGTGAAACATGACTCCTGGGGAACAGCCTTTCTGGGAGGGATTAATACCAAGCACCAAGCAGTGATGCTTTTGGAAATAGGCCTTGACCAAAAGGGAGAAATATTAAATATACAAAGTTTCTGTGACTATGAAAGTTCACAGAGAGTTGGGAAAATAGTCCAGAGTTTACACTCATACAAGTTTCATATAAATCTCACTAACTCCTACAGCAAACAAGATCTCAAACAGGGGTGCTCCTGAGGGCTCTAGACATATCCAGATACTATAGTGGAATCAAATAACCTCTTAATTTCAGCACCCATTGGTGGACTTTACATTTTAATATATGGCAACCTATTTACCAAATGAAACAGAGTTTGTCTCATTTATAATTCCCCTACACATGAATGTTCTTCCCATTTTATTTGAGCTAAATATTAGCAATATATCAGTTATATTCATGTCCCAGAGACTTAAATATTTGCCCTGTTGATATACCTCTTGAGTACTGAATATCAGCAGAGTTGCAGCAAACACTTACACTCCAGTTTATCAGATGCACTGAGGACAATGAACAAAATGATGATGATGGACAATCTCTATCTCAAACAGCAAAGAGTATTTATAACTTTAAGTACAATAGTTTCTTCCATCTGTTCAGTAAAATCTAAACCACCTCTCAATCTGAATCAGAGCAGGCATCACCATCCTAAAATCCTCAAGTTTGAAGAATGAACAAACATAAGTGGGGAATGCAACCATGAACCAAGGTAGAATTACTGTTATTGTAGTAAGAGAAGAACTTGTAACAATCATATAAAGATAGTAGTTACCAAGGGTTCTGATGGAGTGGGGGAGAGAAGAATGGATAGAACATAGGGCATTTTTAGGACAGAATTGTTCGCATCATATTGAAATAATGGATACAGGCTAATTTATGTTTTGTCAAAAGTTATAAAATTGTATGTTGCAAAGCATAAAATATAGATCTTGTTTAGTAGAAATGCTTCAGTATTTATTCATCAATTGTAAGAAATTCCACATAATTTTAAGATGTTATTAATAAAGGGAAATGTGGGAAAGACAAGGCTTGGGTATATAGGAATCTCTTGTATTCTTGAAATACCTTTTCTGTAGTCTAAAACCTCCTTGAAAATAAAGTTTATTATATGGAAAAAAAAGAGTTGATTTAACTTTTGGTCCACACACATATGATATTGGAAGATACTTCATAAGTGCAGGATAATGTAGAGGATGACAGATAGATAAACATTGGTCATAACATACGAAGTTAAGAAGAGTTTCAGTTCTACCATGGCTCAAAATATAAAAGTTCTTATATAATAGCCAAAAAAGTAATTGCTTACTATATGACTGAAAGTTCATCAGTATTTTAGGCAGAGTGTTGGAAATGTACATCATGTCAGTGAAGGAGATTTTACTGAGTAGAGAGTACAGAGTGTGGAATCTGATGCTCATTCCAATGATATGAATCAGTTAGGTATGCCCCATTTGCACCTCTATCTCTGAAAAGAGGAAGATGATAGCAAGAAAAGAGAAATGTGTTCTTTTGGCCATATTGGAAAAGACCTAGAAGTATACAAAGACAAAAGTTGATTTTCTCATTTCATGTTTTAAATCAAAATATCAAAACAGATAGTATCTTAAAATTTCATGTCAGAATATTTACTGTCCTTTAAGAGAAAAACTAATGATTACCAAATGCAAAGGAATTTTCTTGAATTGCTTTATATCAATTTGTTTCTCCACATTTCAATATACTGATTCTTTGTCTTTTGTGCAATAGTCACCTTGTCATATAATAAAATGTATATAAATATTTTATTGGTTATAGCAATAAAATATCACAAAAATAACGGAAATAAAACATTTAGAGGATTACCCAATCATATTATTTTCCTTATTTTTAAATATTTTCAGCATATATTCTGAAAAAAACTCACTGAATACCTTCATATAAGTCATCAATTCATCATGACAGCTTTGGTCAAATATAATACAATTTAAAAACAACATTCTTTAATTCATTTCTCAATTTTAAATTTATAATGGATATATCATGTCATACTAGGTATATTAATACTTTTATGGAAGGAATATGAATAATCTTATGAATGATTTAAACTTATTTCTTCCTTTAAGTTAGAAGACATTTTGACAGTCCAGAAATTTGTTATGCCCAACATATCAAAGATCTTGAGAATGAATTCTTAAAATGTAATTTAACACTCATTAATCTCTGACTCAAGGAATAAGTCAAAATGTTCAGTCCACATTAAGGAATTGAATTTTTTATTCTTTTATTTTTGACATAAGACCTGGATAATAGGAAAAAACAAATGAAGTATCAATATGTTCATTAAATTTGACTATATGAATTTTAAATTATGAAACCCTAGTAACATTCTAATATAATATTATTTTAGTACATTAATAGAGTCTTCATTATTAAAACAAATATTGATAATTAAAATGTTTTACTATGATATTATTGAAAACTAGTTTATGTTTTTACACCAATGCAATGAAAAATACAACATGTAAGTGAGGGGATAAGATCATCAGGATATACCAATTTCAGCAAGTCCAACCTAAATCTAAAATTATACCATAAATTATTAAATAAAATAGTTTATAAAAAATATGAATTAATATTATTAGTTTAAATATAAATGTAAGTATTTTGAAAATAAGTGCACTATGAGAAATGAAACATGATATTTTACAGGAAAAATTAAATAGTATATTAGGAAAATTGGGAAATTAAAATTGTATGAAATAAGCAATATTTTAAAGTCAGAACTGATATGAACATGTGATGTAAGAAATTATTATATGAAAATATGGACTGAATAAATATATAGAAATGTGAAAATTAAGTCACAAAATACTAATAGGAATACCGGGAACATTTTCTAATCCACTGCTATCATTATTTAACTATGTGTGGTTTATTATTCAGATTCATTATTGTTTACATATGAAAAATCATATTCACAAATTTATAAAATTTAACTAGAACCAAGGAAAATCTCTTAAACCAATTAAGAAAAAATTTAACATCTCTATTATTAAACTTTTAAGTTATAAAAAATGCCCTACATGAATAATTGAAAAAATATATAAATAGGTGATACATCAAAGAGGAAATAAGGGGTTCACAACAGGAAAATAATCAATAGCAACATAAAACTAAGTTACTTAAATGGATATAGAACTTATTAAAACATTATCATATAAAAATGTGAATAATTTAGACAAAAGTGCACATTTTTAGAAACAGATGCTGAATCTTCTTTAAAATTTGTTATTCTCTACATTTTTATGTAACATTTATGTAATCTAAGTATCTTTAAAAAATAAAATATATATATATTAAAAAAATAATAAATAAAAATTTTTTGAAACAAGAAAAAGCATTTGGAGAGATGAGATTTGAATCACTGAAGGAAACTAGGATGTTGCCACAAAACATGATGAGTCCTTAACTAAAAGCAGTGGAGACAAGTATGGAAAAGAGGGCTGTAAAATGTATTGTCCTGTTAGAACCTATTGACACACAGAGCAAACTATATATTATACAGGATGTTTAGAAGAACTGATCTCTTAATCACTAACTAACCCCGAATTAACAAAGTATATTATTTCACTTTTCCAATAATCATCTACATTTTGAAGCAATAGACTGGTTTATTTATTTTTTAAAAAAGAAAAAAAATTATATTCTATATACCTTTTGAAATAGCAGTTTCATATTGGAAATTTTCTCTAGCAAATATTCTAAATAAAAAATTCATCTTAGGTGCTAATACATTAATCATAATATCCTCTTTAAGAGTAATTTAGAATGAGGAGCACATGATTAAAAATAGGACATAAATATATCAGTTGCTGAGATAAAGAGCACATACTCAAAAAAGAAGATATAAAAAGTAGATATGAACAGTTATTACTTATCTACACATGTACACATGATTTAACAGAATGTACAATTATGAGATTTATTGATGAAAAAACACTAAAAATAATTTCAATTCTTGACAAAATATCAGAAATGAAACAATCCAACACAGGAATGTAGTGATGCTTGCATATTGTGTGGTTTCATATTTTACTTAGCTGCCAGACATGATAAAATTATCGCTATACCTTTTGAAATATTTCTTCCTCCATATTATTTCCCTCAGCAATTAAAAATTTTAAAACACTACATGACTCTATTTTGAATCTCTTAAAAATATAACCCAGCGAGCACAAGCAGCAAGGGGGGGATAAATGAATAAATAAATAAAATCTTAAAAAAAAATATATATATATATATATATAACTTGTAATCAAAATTGTCTTGTAAAATCTTTCAGAGAAAGCAAATAGCATATAGTTATTCACCAAGTTTTCATAAACTCGGATTGGCATTGACCATTGAATATATTAATTGTGCTCAATTCCCCACCAATTCTTGTAGCATGAAATATATTTCAAATGTCTGTAAGGTTTAAAAGTGCTTTCTATATATTATCTTCTTTAAAAAAAAATAAGGACAGGCTCCTGTGGGGTGTCTCTAATCCAGTTCTCTACCACCTGTATTTCCAAAAGATAAACATTCTGATCATCTTTTTCAAGATAGTATATCATAAAAAATTTCTCCACATGTAAAGAAGTCAGTTTTATGTCATAAAAAGTATTCCATCTGATAGATGAGGGAAATATGATAAAATTAGTGTCAGTTCAGAGTCAACTAAAAGACATCCTTAATCTCATCCAAAAAGGAAGATATATTTTTCCTTCCTGCTTCTAACCTCAACAGGCAAATTCACTTATGTAATTAGATAAAATTTTAAATGAGAGATTCACTTGAAAGTAATTTACAGGAAATATGTTGAGGAATGACAGCTTTCACAGTAATTTATTTACTAATAGATTTAAACAAATTACAAACTAAGTCCTCAAACTTGTGTATTTATAAAGTGACTCCAAGGCACTGGATAAAGTATAGGGCTAAAGCAATTCTAAATAATATTCACTCAACCCCAGAATTTTTGGTAGTTTAGTAAAAATAAAGACATGAACTGAAGTTCTTGCATTGTTTCATAAACAACTTTATCAAATAAGGAATTCAAATTCATAATTATTTCAATCCATATATAACCTCTTCTAGTTTATATCATCATTCATGCAGATTTTTGGATTGTGGCCCACGATATTTGCCTTTTATTAAAGTACATTTTCATAAAGTTGGTTGAGTATGTTAAATGTTTACATTAAAATGGTATATGTAGCATTTATCATAATGGATTTAATTCACATTTTACAAACTATTTTAAAAGAGCTGCTTAAAATTTTAACCATATAGTTGATGGTTGACATGTTTTAAATATTTTACAATCTTGTTCTATTCCAAAATAATTGCTGAACATTATTACATGCAAAGCATGATGTAAATGTTAAAATTAAAATAAGGAAGATACAGGCACATTTTGCAACATTGTCAGTAATATGAGTGACTCCTCCATGGCCATGTTCATTCAGGAAACTGATGCATCCAAACTGCCACTATTCACAGTGATCATATTTCAAGGCTGCAAGGTGCTCCCTTGTCACTTTGTCATTGGATTTCTGAAATGATTTATGTTCAATTAGGACAAAATATATCAAATAAATATCTCCATAATCTTCTTGGGGAAATCATTCAAATGAATTCTGGATTAAGTAGTAAACTCAGAAATAGTCCAACTCAAGAATATTAACATGCAAGTAATTAATATAATTCAATGAACATAATTTATTAGATAAAACACATGTATTTAAATACTGTATCTGAGAAAACTTACAGGTTGGTATTTTGATATTTATTAGGGGAAACTCCACAAGGGACTACAATATCTTTGATTTGATTCATAGTAATCAGAAAGCTAACTGGCTATTTGGCATCTGAATGATTATGTTTATGAAAAAGACTTCTAATCCTCTAGCAGACCATATCTCTTAAGCTGAAAAGCCAGTGTTCTAAAAAGCATATTTCTCATTAGATATATAGATATATATTCCACTTAATTAAAAAATTTAATTCAACTGTGGTATATATATAGTCTTTTATATATATTATTCTTCATTCAAATTTTTCCTTGAATAATTTCTATTAAATTAAACCTTAAACAAGGAATGGGCATGGAACTTCAATATTCAATACAAGTAGAATTCCTTGCACCTAAAGTTGCAAGTAATGAAAAAAGAATGCCAATAATGTCATATTTGAAAACATTAAATAATAAATTGCTTGCTGAACTATATATCAAAGAACTACATGGGCAGAATGTATTCTGTATAATTATGCAAATTCTTGAACACTTTTGAAGGGAGGCAAAAAGCCAAAACAATTTAAATGATGAATTTGAAATGCATTTTTGAAAATGTTATCACATTGTCTCCTTAGAATGTTGCTCTTGGCCTAGACAAGAACATTTAGCATGAAAATTTCATGAGAAACTATTATTTAAATGTATAAATTCATTTTTAGAAATTTTGTAAGATTTTCAATCTCCCAGGTCAAATGGGCTGAGTGCCAAATTATGGTGGAAGAAAGTTCTGCACATATTAATCCTCAATTTTCCATTCTCTACCCTCATTCTATTTTCTGAGACCTATATTCTTATTTAAAAAATCCATGATTTTATGACTGACTTGCTTCACTCAATATAATGTCCCCCAGGTTCATCCATGTTGTCATATACTTCACGACTTCTTCTTACCACTGCATAATATTCCATCATGTGTATTCACCTCAATTTGTTTATACTTTCATACGTTGATGGAAACCTGGGTTGTATCCATCTTTTGGAAATTGTGACTAATACCGTGATGAACATCATGTGCAGATGCCTGTTTGTGTCAATGCTCTCAGTTTCTCTGGGTATATTATAACTTTTAGTGGTATGGCAAGGTCACATGGAAAGTCTATACTCAACTTCCTTATGAACTGCCAGTTCTCCACAGTAGCTATACCATTCTATATTCCCACCAATGTAAATAAGCATTCCTATCATTTCCCTAATTGATAGGTGGTAAAGAACATTTTTTCATGTTTTTTTTTTTTTTTTTGTGTGTGTGTGTGTATGTGTAGTATTTATATATCATGGCTATTAAACCCTTATCAGATATGTGATATCCAAATACTTTGTGAGAAGACAAACTACTCAATTAAAGAATTGGCAAAATATTTGAATAGACAATTATCCAAAGAAGAAATATAAATATATATATAAAATAACCCTCAGTCCTCCACAGTGGCTGTACCATTTTACATTCCCAACAGTGTAAATAAGCATTCCTATCTATCCGCATCCTCTCCAACACATGTAGTTTTATGACTTTATAATGATGGCCATTCTAATATTCTAATATTTGTGAAATGATATCTCATTGTAGTATTGATTTGCGTTTCCATGATTGCTAGGTGTTGAACATGTTTCAAGTGTGGTTTTTTTTTGACATTTATATTTTTTCTTTGGACAATTGTCTATTGAAACATTTTACCAATTTTTTAATTGTGCAGTTTGCTTTCTTATCAGTGAGCTGTAGTATCTCTTTAAATAACATGGATATGAAACCCTTATCAGATATGTGATTTCCAAATATTTTCTTCCATTGAGTCAGCTGCCTTTTCACCCTTTTGATAAAGTCCTTTGAGGTGCAAAAGTGTTGAATTTTGAAGAGATCTGATTTAACTATTTTTTGGTGGTGGTTGTGCATTGGTATAAGGGTTAACAAATTACTGTCTACCACAAGATCTTGACATTTTTTTCCTACATTTTTTTCAACTAGTTTTATGGTTGTTGCTTTCATATTTAGGTTCTTGATCCATTTTGAGTTTCTTTTTGTATAAGGCCTGAGATAGGGGTCCTCTTTCATTCTTTTGGGTATTGTTATCTATTCTCCCAGCATCATTTGTTGAATAAAGTGTTATAAGCAGCTGGAAGGTGTTACAGACATGTCAAAAATGACCTGACATAGATGTGAGAGAATATTTCTGAGTTCCTCATTTGGTTGCATTTGTCAATTTGTCTTTATATCAGTACTATGCTGTTTTTACCACTGTACTTATATAATGGGCTTTTTAAAAAAACATACCCAGAGCTTTTAGCTTCATTCTCCATTTCAATCATAGTTGTTCATATTTCATAAATATTCAAGGCTTCTAAGTTATGGCAGCACAACAGACACCATATCATTCATAAGCCTTAAAATTCCAGGTCCAAATTGGATATAAACAACAGCTCTCCATATATTCATTGGTTTAGTCAATCAATCCACAAACATTCATTCAGGACATATTATGTGTCAGGGAGAAACAGATGTCAATAGGACTCTATAGATCTTTCTCTCCAAAGGCTCACAGTTATTAGAAGAAAAAGACAATCATCTAACTGCAAATGCAATGACCAATGACTTACAAAACAGAACTGGGTGCTTCCACGGGAGTCCGTTAGAAGGGGGACCTAATATCATTTGGAGGAGTTCAGCAAACTCTTATTTGATCAAGCTCAGATAGAAAGATTTCCAGTGGCTTGTGGTGAATGAGTCTTACCCCATAGCCCCCACAAACCTTCTCAGGAGTTATAAAATGGCCACTGTTCCTCCTCCTGCCTCTAGCCCAGAGATGCACAGATTCCAGGTGTTCTGTTGCATGTGGGTGGTAGAAGAGCCAGAGAAGCTCATTGTCCATTTGAACACTGCAGGCCCCTACCTCCATTTTAGCTGAAGCATCCTGTCTTTAGTTAGGACCAGAACTTCTTCATCTAGAACTTGGTTCCCTTAGGCTTATGACACAAGCTCTCCTTTGAGGTTCTGAGGTCCTGCTGCTTCTTTCTTTACCTTTTAAAATGATATTTAGATTATATAAATATTACATAAAAAAATATAGAAGATTCCCATATACCCTGCCTCCCACACTGCCCACATTTACCCCCATTAACAACATCTTTCATTAGTGAGTTACATTCATTGAACTTGATGAACACATTTTGGAGCATTGCCACTAAGCATGGATTATAATTTACATTGTAGTATACTCTCTCTCCCATGCAATTCTGTCAGTTATGTCAAGATATTTAATGATCTGTATCTTTCATTGCAATGTGATTCAGCACAATTCCAAAGTCCTGAAAATACTCCCATATCACACCTGTTTTCCCTCTCCCTGACCTCAGAACCTCCAGTGGCCACTG
>JAKSZT010053898.1:271670-294031 GCA_026826555.1 Tolypeutes matacus
CCCACTCAATTCTGTAGGTTATGGAAGGATATATAATGGCCTTTATCTCTCATTGCAATGTCATTCAGTATAATTCCAAGTCCCAAAAGTGCCCCCATATTACACCTGTTTTTCCCTCTCCCTGCCTTCAGCACCTCCAGTGGCCACTGTCTCGATATCAATGATATAATTTCTTCCATTGTTCGAATCACAATAAGTCTATAGTAGAATTCAAGTAAGTCTACTCTAGTCCATATTTTATACCCCAGTCCTGAATATTCCATGACAGTATGCCCACCCGACCTCTAACTGAGAGTGGGCTTCAATCCCATATAGCTGAATAGGACCTGTGGGCATTAGAAACCTGATTTCCATGACCATGCTCATCTTGGGTTTGTTTTGGGAAAACAAATGATTGAAATATTAAGATATTGTTTATCCTTGCCATGTAATTCCTCAAGTAATTCAAATCTATTTTGTACACAAAAATCAAACCATTTATTAAGCAAGTATATGTGATATGTGTATTTGTAGGGGAAAAAAATCAAGGTAGATATACTTTTTCAAAAACCAAACCATTGACAGTTTCAGGAAGGTGACACTAGTCAGGCAGAGGTCAACTTTCTCACAAAAACAATGTAGAAAAGACCTAAAGCTGTCAAAGGGACATGCTTTGGGTGTCAGTAGACCAAGATATTGCTGTGCAATACCCAGGAAGACAAGGGACAGAGACACAAAAATCTAAAACAAAAACTGTGTGTTAATAAAGCCCCATGGGGGCTGGGAAGGGCTCCAATCCCCACCCTGAAGACATTATTCCTGGGAAAAAAACATGTCTCACTGAAACCTACTGAGAAGAAAACAGGTGAGGGTGAGTCAGATGGCTTCTCTTCAGTTAATTTTGCCACTAGAGGCTGTTTTGAATCTCATCTCTGGCCAGACCAGAAAGACAGGACAGTCTCACCAACAAGTACCATCTACTGCCCAGCTAAGAAATTGTAAGAAGAAAAAATATGCTTTAGATCTCTCTTTAGCTCCTACACTGGGAGCAAATTTGCACCCCATTACTGAGTCCCTGGCCTACTTTATGGAAAATTTTAAAGACAGAATAAGTTGAACCAATAATGAAAAGAGAGCTGTAAAAAAAACCTACCAAGTAAGAGAAAAAATTTGACAATCAGTGTAAATTCACCAACATATTTTGATGCCTAGATATCAGCCAAAAATTACTAGCTTTATTAATAAACAGAAAGATATGGTTCAGACAGGAATAAACCAAATAATCTGAATAGATAAAGGATTTTTGACAACTAATAAATGATAGTCAAACAAATCTCTTAAATCAATTCAAAGAATTGAAGGAAAATATAATTAAAGAAATAAAGGATATAAAGAAGACACTGGGTAAACATAAAGAACAATTTGAAACCCTGCAAGGAAAAGTAAAAGGGCTTATGGTAATGAAGACAAAATGGATGAGATTAAAATACATTATAGGAACAAAACAGCAGATTCGAATTGTTCAAATATATTAGTGATTTTGAGGCCAGAACATCCAAACTAGAAAAGACAGAACAGAAAGAGAAAAGAATGGAAATAAAGTCATCCATACAGGAAAGGAAGAAGTAATTCTTGCACTATTTGTTGATGATCTGATACTATCTCTAGAAAATCTTGAAAAACCCACAACAAAGTTACTGCAACTAATTGAAGGGTTCAGCAAAATGGCAGGACACAAAATTATTTCACAAAAATTAATAGCATTTCTACACAGTAATGATGAGCAATCTAAGGAGGAAACCAGAAAAGCAAATCAAATTATAATAGCAACTAAAAGAATGAAATATTCATGATTAAATTTAAATGAGGACATGAAGGACTTGCATTCAGAAAACTACAAAACATTCCTAAAAGAAACCTAAGAAGGCATTTTACATTCATGAACAAGAAGACTAAATATCATTAAGATGCCAATTCTAACCAAACTGATACACAGATTCAACACAAGCCCAATAAAAATCCCAACACACTTTATTTTTTCAGAAATGGAACAGCCAATTGTAAAAATTTAATTGGAAGTTTAAAGGGCCTTAAATAGCCCAAACTATTTTTAAAAAGAAGAATATAGCTGGATGACTATATTCTTCTTTATATCCTGAATATAAAGCATGAGAAGCAAAAGACAAAATAGAAAAATTGGAATTCCTCAAAATTGAAAACTTTTGCACTTCAAAGGAGTTTGTCAAGAAAGTGAAAAGGCAGCCTACACAATGGTAGAAAATATTTGGTAATCATATATCTGATAGGGGCCTAATATCCTGCATATATAAAGAAATCCTACACCTCAAAAATAAAAAGACAAAAAACCCATTTAAAAAATGGGCAAGTTATATTTGAATATACACTTCTCAAAAGAAGAAATACAAATGGCTTAAAAGCATATGAAAAAATGCTCAACATTGCTAGCTATTAGGGAAATACAAATCAAAAGTACAATGAGAGATTATCTCATACCCATTAGTCTGTTGGCTATTAAAAAACAGAGGGCTAAAGTGTTGGAGAGGATGTGGAAGAATAGTAACCCATATCCACTGCTGATGGGAATGTAAAATGGTGGTGCCACTGTAAAGGACAGTTTGGCAGTTGCTCAGAAAACTATCTATAGAAATGCCATATGATCCAGCAATTCCACTGCTGGGTATACACCCAAGGGATTTGAAAGCAAGGACATGAACAGATTTATGCACACCAATATTCATAACGGCATTATTCATTATTGCCCAAAGTTGGAACCAACCCAAATGCCCTTCAACAGATGAATGGATAAACAAATTGTGGTATATACATACAATGGAATATTACTCAGCTGTAAGAAGGAATACAATATTAACACATGGGAAAACATGGATGAATCTTGAGGACCTTATTTTGAGTGAAGCATGCCAGGCACTGAAGGACAAATATTACATGACCTCACAAATATAAATTAAGCAAATTGAGCAGACTCACAGAACTAGAGTCTGGAATATAGGTATATAGGAGACAGAAAGGAAGAAGAAGCTTGTAAGCCAATGCCCATGTGGGGAAAATCTATGATAAGGTGGAAGGACATTACAGTGCTGCAGTGATACTACTGGGTTAGACAGGGCAGGTATGTCAATGGGCTGGGTTGTGGAGGGGATTTGGACTGTCCCTGGAACTGGGGGGATGGTTGGGAGAGGGAGCACGTGAATAGTGGAGATTGGTGGGTATATGGTTGAAACTACAATGTTGAGAATGTCCTTTTGGCAATAGGGCAAGGTAGGATTACTAGTTTAGGCCATTGGATGTGGGGGGCATTCAGAGCAGGGTGCACCTGGGACAGGTTTCTAGGGAGTGTGTGAGTGTTCATCTTGACATAGTGAATTGTATCAGGGAATGGAGACCCACACAATTAGCAGGAAGGTGTTGGACTCCCATCCTGGGGAGGAAAATTATGTTCTCAAAATAGGGGAGTGCGAGTCTCTTGAGAGCATGGGCAGTGCCCAATAGGGGAGGACAGACCAGTGTGTCAAGCCCTCACTGTTGTTGCAAGTAGCTATGAATCTGGTCCTGAAAAGAGTGAAGCCTTGTGGTTGCCCTGGGACCCGAGGGGAGGGGGAGGAGGAATAGAATAGATGGAACAGGCAGCATTTTGAGGGCAGTGGAAATGTTCTACATGATCCTGCAATGATGGATATTGACCATGTTAAGTTTCATCAAAATTTATAGAAGTGTATGGTCCAAAATGTAAACCATAATGTAAACCACTTACCATTGTTGGTAGATGTGTTTCAATATTTGTACATAAGTTGTAACAAATGTACCATCCACATATAAAATGTTATTAATAGGTGAAGGGGGAAAAGGGGGAAGGTGTTGGCTATATGGGAGACCCCTATATTTTGTAAGTGATTTGCTGTAACCTAAAACATCTTTGAAGACAAAACAAGAAAAGTAAGACATTGGATGAATAAATGGGAGAAAATGTCACTGTATTTACAGAAAAAAGATCTTACAGTGATAAAAGGCAAAATGTCAAAAAAATTTATTTTTACATTATTTTTTATTGTCCCGATTTTTTTATTTTTTATTTTTTCATATTTTATTTCCTATTTTTAAAACTATCATTATTATTTCATTTTCTTTTTAATTGCATTTGGCTATTTTATTGGCTTCATTTTTGAAGATGTTTTGGATCACAGAAGGGTTAAAACTGGCAGAGGAGGATCATTGGTGTGGGGTATCAGTAATGGGGAATACATGTGAGGAGGTTCACCTAAACATAAATATAAGGCTTATAAATATATTCAAATGTTCATGGGGCATTATAAAGGTGGGTGGAAATTCACACAATAATGAAAAGAATAATGAATTCCCATCCTGGGGAGCTCTGTCACATTCTCTGATGGAACAGCAGAGTCCCCCAAGTACAGAGCCAATGGCTAGTGAAGGAGGATGGTCCATTGATGGTCCCTTGAATCTTTACTCTTGAAATTGAAACTTACCATAGGATTATAGGGTGCCTGAGGATTACCTCCTGAGAGCCTCTTTGTTGCACAAATGTGGCCTCTCTCTAAGACAAACTCAGCATTTAAATGCAATGATTTCCCCCAGTATGGGACATGACTCCCAGGGATAAGACTCCCTGGCACTGAGGGATCACTACCAAGCACCAACTAGCAATGCAACTGGAAAAAGACCTTGACCAAAAGGGGTAAAAGGTAGAGACAAATGAGTTGGCTAAGAGACTTCAAAGTGAGTCAAGATGTCAATCCAGAGGTTACACTTATGCATGTCTCAGTAGGATATCATTGAGTGCCAAATTAGAAACTACCCCAAATAGCAGTGTGCCTGAAAACTCTGGAGACACCCAGGCACTATGGCCAGGGCAGATAGCTCATAAATTTGGTGCCTTGCCAGTGAGCCCTACTTTGGGGTTTATGCTCCTCAGTGTGACAGAATTGGACTCAATTCTGTTTTCCCTACTCATGACACTTCGGTCCCTTTTATTTGAACTTACAGTAAGTGCTGGAGTTGGTAGGTGTAAATCCAAGAGATTTGAATCTTTGGACTCTTCATGTGCCAGCTGTAGCCCTGAGACTCAATGGAGTTGTGACACATACTCTCCATTTCATTGAACTCAGCCAGTATAACTGATAAGGAAGTGATGATGGAAAACCCATACCAAGAAACCGAGAGAGCCTACAACTGCAAGAAAAGTGTCCCATCCATTGGCCATATGGGTTGAAGTCTTCTCTCAATTAGAGTGGAGTGAACATCACCATCCCAGAATCCTCAGAATTGGGGAATGAACTATGGACTAGAGTGGACTTACTGGTATTCTGCATATACTTGTGATTCTATCAATGAACGAACTTATATCATTGATGTGGATGCAGTGGCCACTGGAGGTTCTGAGTTCAGGGAGAGGGAAAACAGGTGTAATATGGGAGTATTTTCAGGACTTTGGAATTGTGCTGAATCACATTGCAATGAAAGATATAGATCATTAAATATCTTGACATAACTGACAGAATTGCATTGGAGAGAGAGTATACTACAATGTAAACTATAATCCATGTTTAGTGGCAATGTTCCAAAACGTGTTCATGAAGTTCAATGAATGTACCTCACTAATGAAAGATGTTGTTAATGGGGGTAAATGTGGGCAGTGTGGGAGGCAGGGTATATGGGAATCTTCTATATTTTTTATGTAATATTTATATAATCTAAATATTGTTTTAAAAAGTAAAGAAAGAAGCAGCAGGACCTCAGAACCTCAAAGGAGAGCTTGTGTTATAAGCCTAAGGGAACCAAGTTCTAGATGAAGAAGTTCTGGTCCTAAGTAAAGACAGGATGCTCCAGCTAAAATGAAGATAGGGGCCTGCAGTGTTCAAATGGACCATGAGCTTCTCTGGCTCTTCTATCACCCATGTGCAACAGAACACGTGGATTCTGTGCAATTATGGGCTAGAGGCAGGAGGAGGAACAGTGGCCATTTTATAACTTCTGAGAAGGTTTGTAGGGGCTATGGGTTAAGAGTCTTATTCACCACACACCACTGGAAATCTTTCTATCTGAGCTTGATCAAATAAGAGTTCGCTGAACTCCTTCAAATGATATTAGGTCCCCCTTCTAATGCACTCCCATGGAAGCACCCAGTTCTCTTTTGTAAGTCATTGCATTTGCAGTTAGATGATTGTCTTTTTCTCCTGATAACTGTGAGCCTTTAGAGAGAAAGATCTATAGAGTCCTATTCACATCTGTTTCTCCCTGGCACATAATATGTCCTGAAAGAATGTTTGTGGATTGATTGAATAAACCAATGAATAGATGGAGAGCTGTTGTTTTTATCCAATTTGGACCTGGAATTTTAAGGCTTTTGAATGATATGGTGTCTGTTGTGCTGCCATAACTTAGAAGCTTTGAATATTTATGAAATATGAACAACTATGATTGAAACAGAGAATGAAGCTAAAAGCTCGGGGTATGTTTTTTTAAAAGCCCATTATATAAGTACAGTGGTAAAAACAGCATAGTACTGATATAAAGACAAATTGACAAATGCAACCAAATGAGGGACTCAGAAATATTCCCTCACATTTATGTCAGGTGTTATGTCTGTAACACCTTCCAGCTGCTTAGAACACTTTATTCAACAAATGATTCTGTGAGACTAGATAGCAATACCCAAAAGAATGAAAGAGGACCACTATCTCAGGCCTTATACAAAAATAAACTCAAAATGGATCAAGAACTTAAGTATGAAAGCTACAACCATAAAACCAGTTGAAGAAAATGTGGGAAAACAATTTCAAGATCTTGTGGTAGACAGTTATTTGCTAAACCTTACACCAATGCACAACCACCACCAACAAAATAGTTAAATCAAACCTCTTCAAAATTCAACACTTTTGCACCTCAAAGGACTTTATCAAAGGATGAAAAAGGAGCTGACTCAATGGAAGAAAATATTTGGAAATCTCATATCTGATAAGGATTTCATATCCATGTTATATAAAGAGATGATACAGCTCACTGATAAGAAAGCAAACTGCACAATTAAAAAATTGGCAAAATGTTTCAATAGACAATTTTCCAAAGAAAAAATATAAATGGCAAAAAAGCACACACTTGAAACATATTCACCACCTAGCAATCATGGAAGCGCAAATCAAAGCTACAATGAGGTATCATTTCACAAATATTAGAATGGCCATCATTATAAAGTCAGCAAACTATATGTGTTGGAGAGGATGTGGATAGATAGGAATGCTTAATTACACTGGTGGGAATGGAAAATGGTACAGCCACTGTGGAGGACTGAGGTTTTTTTTTAAAATATGTATTTATATTTCTTCTTTGGATAATTGTCTATTCAATTATTTTGCCAATTCTTTAATTGAGTAGTTTGTCTTCTCACAAAATATTTGAATATCACATATCTGATAAGGGTTTAATAGCCATGATATATAAATATTACATATACACACACACACACAAAAAAAAAACACATAAAAAAATGTTCTTCACCACCTATCAATTAGGGAAATGATAGGAATGCTTATTTACATTGGTGGGAATGTAGAATGGTATAGCCACTGTGGAGAACTGGCAGTTCAAAAGGAAGTTGAGTATAGACTTTCCATGTGACCTTGCCATACCACTAAAAGGTATAATATACCCAGAAAAACTGAGAGCATTGACACCAGCAGGCATCTGCACATGATGTTCATCACGGTATTATTCACAATTTCCAAAAGATGGAATATTATGCAGAGGTAAGAAGAAGTCGTGAAGTATATGACAACATGGATGAACCTGGAGGACATTATATTGAGTGAAGCAAGCCAGTCATAAAATCATGGATTTTATAATAAGAATATAGGTCTCAGAAAATAGAATGAGGGTAGAGAATGGAAAGGTAAAGATTAATAAGTGCAGAATTTTCTTCCACCATGATTTGGCACTCAGCCCATTTGACCTGGGAGATTGAAAATCTTACAAATGTTCTAAAAATGAATTCATACATTTAAATAATAGTTTCTCATGAAATTTTCATGCTAAATGTTCTTGTCTAGGCCAAAAATGACATTCTAAGGAGATAATGTGGTAATATTTTCAAAAAATGCATTTCAAATTCATCATTTAAATTGTTTTGGCATTTTGCCTCCCTTCAAAAGTGTTCAAGAATTTGCATAATTATCCAGAATACATTCTGCCCATGTAGTTCTTTGATATATAGTTCAGCAAGCAATTAATTATTTAATGTTTTCAAATATGACATTATTGGCATTCTTTTTTTATTACTTGCAACTTTAGGTGCAAGGAATTTTTCTTGTATTGAATATTGAAGTTCCATGCCCATTCTTTGTTTAAGGTTTAATTTAATAGAAATTATTCAAGGAAAAATTTGAATGAAGAATAATATATATAGAAGACTATATATATATATACCACAGTTGAAATAAATTTTTTAATTAAGTGGAATATATATCTATATATCTAATGAGAAATATGCTTTTTAGAACATTGCCTTTTCAGTTTAAGAGATATGGTCTGCTAGAGGGTTAGAAGTCTTTTTCATAAACATAATCATTCAGATGCCTAATAGCCAGTTAGCTTTCTGACTACTATGAATCAAATCAAAGATATTGTAGTCCCTTGTGGAGTTTCCTCTAATAAATATCAAAATATCAACCTGTAAGTTTTCTCAGATACACTATTTAAATACATGTGTTTTATCTAATAAATTATGTTCAGTGAATTATATTAATTTCTTGCATGTTAATATTCTTGAATTGGACTATTTCTGAGCTTACTAATTAATCCAGAATTCATTTGAATGATTTCCCCAAGAAGATTATGGAGATATTTATTTGATATATTTTGTCCTAAATTGAACATAAATCATTTCAGAATTCCAAAGACAAACTGACAAGGGAGCACCTTGCAGCCTTGAAATATGATCACTGTGATTAGTGGCAGTTTGGATGCAATAGTTTCTTGAATGAACATGGCCATGGAAGAGTCACTCATATTACTGACCATGTTGGGAAATGTGCCTGTATCTTCCTTATTTTAATTTTAACATTTACATCATGCTTTGCATGTAATAATGTTCAGCAATTATTTTGGAATAGAGCAAGATTGTAAAATATTTAAAACATGCCAACCATAAAATATATGGTTAAAATTTTTAGCAGCTCTTTTAAAATAGTTTGTAAAATGTTCATTAAATCCATTATGATAAGTGTGACACATACCATTTTAATGTAAACATTTAACATACTAAACCAACTTTATGAAAATGAACTTTAATAAAAGGCAAATATCGAGGGCCACAATCCAAAAATCTGCATGAATGATGATATAAACTAGAAGAGGTTATATAAGGATTGAAATAATTATGAATTGAATTCCTTAATGATAAAGTTGTTAATGAAACAATGTTCATGTCTTTATTTTTACTAAACTACCAAAAATTCTGGGGTTGAGTGAATATTATTTAGAATTGCTTTAGTCCTATAGTTTATCCAATGCTTTGGAATCACATTATAAATACACTAGTTTGAGAACTTAGTTTGTAATTTGTTTAAATCTATTAGTAAATAAATTACTGTGAGAGCTGTCATTCCTCAACATATTTCCTGTAAATTACTTTCAATTGAATCTCTCAATGAAAATTTTATCTAATTACATAAGTGAATTTGCCTATTGAGGTTAAAAGCAAGAAGGAAAAATATTTCTTCCTTTTTGGATGAGATTAAGGATGTCTTTTAGTTGACTCTGTACTGACATAATTTTATCATATTTCCCTCATCTATCAGATGGAATACTTTTTATGACATAAAATTGACTTCTTTGTATATGGAGAAATTTTTTACAGTATACTATCTTGAAAAAGATGATCAGAATGATTATCTTTTGGAAATACAGGTGGTAGAGAACTGGATTAGAGACTCCCTAAGGAGCCTGTCCTTATTTTTTTAAAAAGAAGATAATATATAGAAAGCAATTTTAAAATTTACAGACATTTAAAATATATTTCATGCTACAAGAATTGGTGGGGAATTGAGCACAATTAATATATTCAATGGTCAATGCCAATCCGAGTTTATGAAAATTTGGTGAATAGCTATATGCTGTTTGCTTTCTCTGAAAGAATTTACAAGACAATTTTGATTACAAGCTATATTTTGAAGAGATTCAAAATAGAGTAATGTAGTGTTTTAAAATTTTTAATTGCTGAGGGAAATAATATGGAGGAAGAAATATTTCAAAAGGTATAGTGATAATTTAATCATGTCTGGCAGCTAAGTAAAATATGAAACCACACAATATGCAAGCATCACTACATTCCTGTGTTGGATTGTGTCATTTCTGATATTTTGTCAAGCCTTGAAATTATTTTTAGTGTTTTTTCATCAATAGATCTCATAATTGTACATTCTGTTAAATCATGTGTACATGTGTAGATAAGTAATAACTGTTCATATATACTTTTTATATCTTCTTTTTGAGTATGTGCTCTTTATCTCAGCAACTGATATTTTTATGTCCTATTTTTAATCATGTGATCCTCATTCTAAATTACTCTTTAAGAAGATATTATGATTAATGTATTAACACCTAAGATGAATTTTTTACTTAGAATATTTGCTACAGAAAATAGCAATTTCAAAAGGTATATAGAATATAATTTTTTTCTTTTTTTAAAAAATAAATAAACCAGTTTATAGCTTCAAAATGTAGATGATTATTGGAAAAGTGAAATAATATACTTTGTTAATTCGGGGCTAGTTGGTGATTAAGAGATCAGTTCTTCCAAACATCCTGTATAATATATAGTTTTCTCTGTGTGTCAATAAGTTCTAACAGGACACTACATTTTACAACCCCTTTTCCATACTTATCTCCACTGCTTTTAATTAAGGACTCATCATGTTTTGTAGCAACATCCTAGTTTCCTTCAGTGATTCAAGTCTCATCTCTCCAAATGCTTTTTCTTGTTTCAAAAAAATTTTACTTATTATTTTCTTAATATATATATTTTTTATTTTTTAAAGATACTTAGATTACATAAATGTCACACAAAAATGTAGAAAGTAGCAATTTTTAAAGAAGATTTAGCATGTTTCTAAAAATGTGCACATTTATCTAAATTATTCACATTTTTATATGATAATGTTTTAATAAGTTCTATATCCATTTAAGTAACTTAGTTTTATGTTGCTATTGATTATTTCCCTGTTGTGTACCCCTTATTTCCTCTTTGATGTATCACCTACTTATATATTTTTTTCAATTATTCAGGTAGGGCAATTTTTTTTAACTTTAAAGTTTAATAATAGATATTAAATTTTTTCTTTTTTTATTATTATTATTTTTTTTCTTTTTTTTTATTATGGGTAAAAATCAAAATTCTCACAATACATACAAACATTTGCAAAATGATATATAAATATATATGCATATATGTGTATTTGCTTACAAAAATGTTATTTATATATATATATATATACATATATTTTAAGAGGTGCTTAGATTACCTAAAATATTACATGGAACCCACTGGGATTACCATGTTGCCCACCTCCCACACCTCCCACCACATCCAACACAAACATCTCCCACAGTGTGGCCCACCAACCTCAATGAACTTACACATCCTGGAGCCTTGCCACCAACCATAGACCACAGTTCACACTGTAGACCACACTCTCTCCCACTCAGTTCTGAGTGGTGTGTGCTGATTAAAAATGGCCTGCATCCATTGCCACAACAGTACTCAGGACAACCTCCAACTCCCAAAGAAGCCCCTGTATTTCAACTGCTCATCCCCTCCCTACCCAAAAACTGTCAAGTGGCCACTGGCTCCACCCCATTGTTATAATTTCTTGCATTGCATTTTTTCTTAATTGGTTTAAGAGATTTTCCTAGGTTCTAGTTAAATTTTGTAATTTTGTGAATATGACTTTTCAGATGCAAACAATAATGAATCTGAATAATAAACCACACATCGTTAAATAATGATAGTAGTGGATTAGAAAATGTTGCCGGTATTCCTATTAGTATTTTATAGGGACGGATGTGGCTCAAATGGTTGGGCCTCCATCTCCCATATGGAGGGACCTGGGTTCGATCCCTGGGACCTCCTAGTAAAATTTAAAAAAATAAATTAAAAAAAAATGAATTAAGAAATTAATATTTTGTGACATAATTTTCACATTTCTATATATTTATTCAGTCCATATTTTCATATAATAATTTCTTATATCACATGCTCATATCAGTTCTGACTTTAAAATATTCTTTATTTCATACAATTTTAATTTCCCAATTTTCCTAATATACTATTTAATTTTTCCTGTAAAATACCATGTTTCATTTCTCATAGTGCACTTATTTTCAAAATACTTACATTTATATTTAACCTAATAATATTAATTCATATTTGTTACAAACTATTTTATTTTAATAATTTATGATATAACTTTGAGATTTGGTATCTTGCTGAAATTGGTATATCCTGATGATCTTATCCCCTCACTTACATGTTATATTTTTCATTGCATTGGTGTAAAAACATAAACTAGTTTTCAATAATATCATATTAAAACATTTTAAGTATCAATATTTGTTTTAATAATGAAGACTATTAATGTACTAAAATAATATTATATTTAGAATGTTACTAGGGTTTCATAATTTAAAATTCATACAGTCAAATTTAATGAACATACTGATAACTTCAATTTTTCCTATTTTTCAGGTCTTATGTCAAAATAAAAGAATAAAAAATTCAATTCCTTAATGTGGACTGACCATTTTGGCTTGTTCCTTGAGTCAGATTAATGAGTGTTATATTACATTTTAAGAATTCATTCTCAAGATCTTTGATATGTTGTGCATAACAAATTTCTGGACTGTCAAAATGTCTTCTAACTTAAAGGAAGAAATAAGTTTAAATCATTCATAAGATTATTCATATTCCCTCCATAAAAGTATTAATATACCTAGTATGACATTATATATCCATTATAAATTTAAAATTGAGAAATGAATTAAAGAATGTGGTTTTTAAATTGTATTATATTTGACCAATGCTGTCATGATGAATTGATGACTTATATGAAGGAATTCAGTGAGTTTTTTTCAGAATATATGCTGAAAATATTTAAAAATAAGGAAAATAATATGTGTAATTCCTCTAAATGTTTTATTTCCTTTATTTTTGTGATATTTTATTGCTATAATCAATAAAATATTTACATACATTTTATTATATGTCAATGTGACTATTGCTCAAAAGACAAAAAATCAGTATATTGAAATGTGGAGACACAAATTCACATAAAGCAATTCAAGAAAATTCCTTTGCATTTGGAAATCATTAGTTTTTCTCTTAAAGGACAGTAAATGTTCTTACCTGAAATTTTAAGATACTATCTGTTTTGATATTTTGATTTAAAACATGAAATGAGAAAATCAGCTTTTGTCTTTGTATACTTCTTAGTCTTTTCCAATATGGCCAAAAGAACACATTTCTCTTTTCTTGCTATCATCTTCCTCTTTTCAGAGATAGAGGTGCAGATGGGGCATACCTTATTGATTCATATCATTGGAATGAGCATCAGATTCCACACTCTGTACTCTCTACTCAGTAAACTCTCCTTCACTGACATGATATACATTTCCAACACTCTGCCTAAAATACTGACGAACTTTCAGTCATATAATAAGCAACTACTTTTTTGGCTATTATATAAGAACTTTTATATTTCGAGCCATGATAGAACTGAAGCCCTTCTTAACTTCATATGTTATGACCAATATTTATCTGTCATCCTCTACATTATCCTGTACTTATGAAGTATCTTCCAATATCATATGTGTGTGGGCCAAAAGTTAAATCAACTCTTTTTTTCCATATAATAAACTTTATTTTCAAGGAGGTTTTAGACTACAGAAAAGGTATTTCAAAAATACAAGAGATTCCTATATGCCCAAGCTGTGTCTTTCCCATATTTCCCTTTATTAGTAACATCTTAAAATTATGTGGAATTTCTTACAATTGATGAATAAATATTGAAGCATTGCTACTAAACAAGATCTATATTTTATGTTTTGCAACATACAATTTTATAACTTTTGACAAAATATAAATTAGCCTGTATCCATTATTTCAATATGATGCAAACAATTCCAGTGTCCTACAAATGCCCTATGTTCTATCTATTCTTCCCTCCCCACCCCATCAGAACCCCTGGTAACTACTATCTTTATGTGATTGTTACAAGTTCTTCTGTTACTACAATAACAGTAATTCTACCTTGGTTCATGGTTGCGTTCTCCACTTATGTTTGTTCATTCTTCAAACTTGAAGATTTTAGGATGGTGATGCCTGCTCTGATTCAAATTGAAAGGTGGTTTATATTTTACTAACAGATGGAAGAAACTATTGTACTTAAAGTTATAGATACCCTTTGCTGTTTGAGATAAAGATTGTCCATCATCATCATTTTGTTCATTGTCCTCAGTGTATCTGATTAACTGGAGTGTAAGTGTTTGATGCAACTCTGCTGATATTCAGGACTCAAGAGGCATATCAACAGGGCAAATATTTAAGTCTCTGAAACATGAATATAACTGATATATTGCTAATATTTAGCTCAAATAAAATGGGAAGATCATTCATGTGTAGGGGAATTATAAATGAGACTAACTCTGTTTCATTTGGGAAATAAGTTGTCATATATTAAAATGTAAGTGCCACCAATGGGTGCTGAAATTAAGAGGTTGTTTGATTCCACTATAGTATCTGGATGTGTCTAGAGCCCTCAGGAGCACCCCTGTTTGAGATCTTGTTTGCTGTAGGAGTTAGTGAGATTTATATGAAACTTGTATAAGTGTAAACTCTGGACTATCTTCCCAACTCTCTGTGAACTTTCATAGTCACAGAAACTTTATATATTTAATATTTCTCCCTTTTGGTCAAGGTCCATTTCCAAAAGCATTTCTGCTTGGTGCTTGGTATTAATCCCTCAGTGCCAGTGACGCTGTTCCCCAGGAGTCAAGTTTCACATTGGGATAAGGTAGTACATTTATATTCTGAATTTGGCTTAGAGAGATGCAACAGTTCAGTAAAAAGGAGATTTCAGGAAGTAACTCTTAGGCAGATAGTGGAACAGATAGATAAAAGGATAGAAAAAATTCAGCAGGGACTTAGGATTTAACCAACAACACAAAACATAAACATATGCATTATAGGCATCACAGAGGAGAAGAGAAGGGAAAGGGAACAGAAGGAATGTTTGTTGAAGGGATTAATGGCTGAAAACTTCCACACCCTATTGATGGAGATGGACGTACATGTCCAGGAAGAATAGCGCACCCCAAACAGTATAAATCCCAACAGGTCTGTTCCAAGACATATACTTGTCAAAATGTCCAATGCTCAAGACAAGGAGAAAATACTCAAGGCAGCAAGAGAAAAGAGAACCATCATACAAAGGAAGCTCAATAAGATTAAGTGCTGATTTCTCATCTGAAACCATGGATGCAAGAAGACAGTCATAGGACACAGTCATTGTTATCAAAGAAAAAAACTTCCAGCCATGAATTCTCTATCCAGCAAAGCTGGCATTCAAAAATGATGGAGAGTACAAAATATTCACAGATAAACAGAAATTAAGAGAGTATGCCAATAAGAAACCTGCCCTTCAAGAAATGCTAAAGGAAGTTCTACAGGTTGAAAGGAAAAAACAGGAGAGAGAGAATTGGAGGAGAGTGTAAGAACAACTAAAAAGACAAAGAGAAATAAAAACAACATATGACATACATAATCCCCAAGAAAATATGGCTGATGTAAGAAGTTACTTGAGAGTGATAACACTGAATGTTAATGGATTAAATTCACCAGTCAAGAGACACAGATTGGCAGAATGGATAACAAAAAATGACCCATCTATATGCTTTCTACAACAAACCCACCTTAGACCCACAAATTCAAGGAGGCTGAAAATGAATGACTGGAAAACAATTTTACAAGCAACAATAACCAAAAAAGGGTGGGAGTAGCTATAGTAATGTCAGACAAAATAGACTTTAAATGCAAAACTATTGTAAGAGACCTAGATGGACACTATATATTAGTAAAAGTGGTAATCTTTCAAGAAGAAAGAACAATCATAAACATTTATGTACCTAATCAGAGTACTTCAAAATGCATGAGGCAAACACTGGAAAGACTAAGTGGAGATAAATGCCTCTCCAATTATAGTGAGGGGTTTTAATACACCATTATCACCACTAGACAGAACATCTCAACAGAAAATCAATAAAGAATCAAAGACTCTGAATAATACATTAGAAGAGCTAGACCTAAAAGACATATACAGAATGCTACACTTAAATACAGTGGGATATACATTCTTCTTGCATGCACATGGATCATTCCAAGATAGACCACATGCTAGGCCACAGAACAACTCAATATGAATTCAGAAAGAATGAGATTATACAAAGTAATTTCTCTGACCACAATGGAATGGATTTGGAAATCAGTAAGGGCCAGAGAACTAGACTGGGCACAAAGATATAGAGTTAAACAACACACTGTTAGACAAACAGTGGGTCAAGGAGGAAATCTCAAAAGAAATCAGTAACTACCTAGAAACAAATGAAAATGACAACACAACCTATCAAAACCTATGGTATGCACCCAAAGCTGTACTGAGTGGGAAATTCATAGCCATAAATACATATATTAAAAAATAAGAAAGAGCTAAATTTGAAGACCTAATGACACACCTGGAGGAATTGGAAAAACAACAACAAACTAACCCTAAAGGAAGTAGAAAGAAGAAATAGCAAAGATTAGAGCAGGACAAAATGAAATAGAAAACAAGAAAGCACTAAAAAAATAGAAACAAAACAAAAAGCTGTTTCTTTGAGAAGATCAATAAAATTGACAAACCGTTATCCAGACTAACAAAGAAAAATAGAGAGCTGATTCAAATACACAAAATAAAGAATGAAGAAGGGGATATCACTACTGAAACCACAAAAATAAAGAGTAGCATAAGAGGATACTTTGAAAAATTGTATGCCAACAAGAATGATAATTTAGAGGAAATGGACAAATTCTTGGAAACTCACAAGCAGCCTACATGATGAAAGAAGAAATTGATGAAGCCAACTGTCCAATTTCAAGTAAAGAGATAGACTCAGTCATCAAAAACCTCCCAACTAAGAAGAGCCCAGGACCAGACAGCTTCACTGGTTAATTCTACCAAACATCCAGAAAAAGCTAACACCAATCTTGCTTAAGCTTTTCCAAAAAATAGAAGTAGAAGGAACATTGTGTATCTCCTTCTATGATGCCACTATTACCCTAATACCAAAGCCAAACAAAGATGCCAAAAGAAAGGAAAATTACAGACCAAGCTCTCTAGTGAACCTAGATGCTAAAATCCTCACCAAAATACTTGCTAATCTCAGTCAACAACATATCAAATGAATTATACACCATGACCAAGTGCGTTCCATCGTGGGTATGTAAGGATGGTTCAACATAAGAAAATCAAACAATGTAATACACCACATAAACAGATTGAAAGAAAAAAATCACATGATCATCTCCATAGATGCAGAAAAAGCATTTGACAAAATACAACACTTTTTCCTGATAAAAAACACTGCAAAAGATAGGAGTAGAAGGAAACTTTCTGAACATGATAAAGGGAATATATGAAAAAAACAAAGCTAACATCATCTTCAATGGTTAAATCCTAAAAGCTATCCCATTGAGATCGGTAACAAGACAAGGATGTCCACTATCACCACTCCGATTTAACATTGCCTTAGAAGACTTGCTAAAGCCATAAAACTAAATAAAGGACTTGCATAAGATCCAGTGATTCTACTGCTGGGTATATACCCTGAAGAATTGAAAGCAAAGACACGAATAGATCTATATACACCAAAGTTCATAGCGGCATTGTTCACTCCTGCCAAAAGTTGGAATCAACCGAAGTGCCCATCAAAGATGAATGGATAAACAAAATATGATACATACATACAATAGAATATTACTCAGCTGTAAGAAGGAATAAAGTGCTAACACATGGGCTAACATGGATGAATCTTGAAGACCGTATGTTGAGTGAAGCAAGCCAGGAATTGAAGGTGAACAGTACATGACTTCACTTATATGAATTAAGGAAATTGAGCAGTCTCAGAGAGCTATTGTCTTAAAGATAGGTTTACAAGAAATATAAAGAGAAGAGAAGGTTGTGATCCATCACCCATATGGCCCTAATCTATAGTAAGGAGATAGAGTGTAGTTGTGTACTAAAAGGATAGGATGGAGGGTAGTGGTATCATTGGGTTTGGTGGTGCAGGGTTGGCAGCTGGGTAGATTTGGGAAGGATGGGTTAGAATACCCAGGATATTAGTGGGAGAGTTGGGAGAAGGACCACCTGCAGGGACCACCAAGTGAACACTTGGGATTTGTAGGTATGAGGTTGAAAGTACAGGGGTGGGAATGCTCTTATGGCAATATGGCAAGGGAGGGTCACTGGTTTAGGGTGTTGGTTGGGGGGGGCAGTTGAGACAGGGTGCACCTGGAGCAGGCTTCTAGGGAGTATGTGAGTGTTCATTCTGTCATAATATGCTGTATTAGTGGGTGGAGACCCACATAATGAGTGGGAAGGAGTTGAACTCCCATCTTTGGGAGGACTGAATCATTCAGAAATAGACAAGTGGGGGTCTTTTAATAGCAAGGGCAGTTCCTAATAGGGAAGGACACACCAGTGTGTCAAGAACTCTTGTTGCATGTAACTATGAATCTTGTCATCCAATGAGTCAGGCCAGGGGCATGTCATGGGTCCCAGGGGGATAGGGAGGGAGGAACAGAATAGATCAAACAGGAGGTATTTATTTGTCAGTAGAAATGTTCTTCATTACCTTACAGTAATGGACACAGGACATGATAAATCTCATGAAAATTTATAAAAGTGTACGGTCTAAAATGTAAACTGATGGAGTTTCAATTAAAGGCCATGACTACTGACAGAAAAGAAGGTCACCTTAGAATGTAATAAACTAGCTCTCCAGTCTCATGCTAATAGGAGCTGGGTGGGGAAACATCCTGATCTTGTACGATTTACAATGTCTGTGAATTGCAGGAAGGAAAAGAGGAACTGAGCCATTAATTTAAGACTTGTTAATTTCAGTTAAATGTAACTGTCATGTATCTATTGCCCTTGCACATGCTCACACATATTTTCTTTGTTCTAAAGCCAATTAAAAGCCACACTTTATGAGGTGGCTGGGCTCTTCTCTCCATACAGAGAGTCCCCTGATCCCAGTTTTTCTTCTCTTTGTGTTATTCTTTCTTATCTGAGGCACCATTTTCACGGACCCAGTTCTTGAACGCCAACAGTAAACCGTATTGTAAACCACTAACAATGTTTGGTAGCTATGTTTCACTATTTATATATCAGTTATAACAATACTACCACCCACATATAAAAAGGTATGAATATGGGGTGAAGAAAGGGGGAGGAGTTTGGGTACATAAGACACTCTTGTACTCTGTGTGTGACTTTGCCGTGACCTAAAACTTCTTGGAAAACAAAATGAAAAATAACGAGACACTGGAGAGTGAGAAGGAGGGTGCCATGGTACAGACTGGATACCAGATATTAGAGTGGTGAAAGGCAAAATGTCAAAAAAAAAAATTTTTTTTAATTTTTAAAATATTTTTCATTTTTTGAATATCCCATTCTTTTTATTTTATTTTTAGTTTTTGTTAAGTTTTCATGCATTTTTTCTCTTACATTTAAACTTATTATTACTGCTTCATTTTCTTGTCAAATGAATTTGGCTATTGTATTGGCTTCATCTTTAAAGAAGCTTTGGATCACAGAAGGGTTACAGCTGGGGTGGGAGAAGATCGTTGGTGGGGGGTGTCAGGGATGGGAGGGGTGCAGGGGAGGAAGTTTACCTGAACCTACATATAAGGTATATAATTGTTCAAATATTCACGATGCATTGCCACATTGGATGAAGAATCACTCAATAAATGCAAGAATACTGAAGTCCCATCCTGGAGAGCTCTGCCACATTCTCTAAGGGAGCATCAACAGTCCGCCATGTGCAGGGGCAGTGTCTGGTAAAGGAGGATGATCCACTGATGGACCGTTGCTATTGATGATTAACCTTATGAGTCCTTGCTCTTGAAATGGAAACTTAGCTTATTGTTATGGGGTGCCTAAGGGTTGCCTCGTGACAGCCTCCTTGTTGCTCAAATGTGGCCTCTCTCTAAGCTAAACTCACCATATGAATGCTTTACCTTCATCCCAGCATGGGATATGACTCCCAGGGATAAGCCTCAATGGCACCGAAGGATTGTTACCAAGTGACAAATAGAAATGCGACTCAATAAAGACCTTGGATAAAAGGGGGGAAAAAGTAAAGACAAATGAGTTCATATGGCTAAGAGACTTCAAAGTGGGTCAGAGGTAATCCCAGAGGTAATGCTAACACACAGCTAAGCTGGACTTCATAGATTTCCAAAGTGGATATCATCCCAAATAGAGGAGCTCCTGAGAGCTCTGGAGAGACTCAGGTCCTATGTCAGGGCAGATAGCTCCAGAGTGTGGTGCCTTGCCAGTGGCCCTACTTTGGAGTTTGTGCTCCTGAGCGTGACAGAGTTTGACTCAAGTATGTCCTCCCTGCACATGGTTCAGCTGTCCCTTCTATTCAAACGTATACATGGCACTGGAGTTTGTAGCTGTACATCCAGAGACTGGCGTCTTTGGGCTCTCCATGTGCCAGCTGGCCCCAGAATCTTGGTGGACCTGCACTCCTACTCTAAAGCTCAATGGACTCACCCAGGACACCTGGCAGGGAGTTGATGATGGACAACAGCCATCCCAGGGAATGTAGAGAGTCTGCAGCTGCAGGCAGGATAATCCCATCCATCTTATCCATGGGATATAAGCCCCCTTTCAATTGGAGGTAAAGTGGACATCTCCATTCCAGACTCCTAAGGATTGGGGGAAGAGCTATGGACTAGAGTGGACTAAATGGTATTCTGTTGTAGACATATTGTGATTCAAGCAGTGGAAGAAATTACAACATTAATGTAGAGCCAGTGGACACTGGATACTCTGGGGGCAAGGAAAGGGAAAATCAGTTGTGATACAGGGGCTTTTTCTGGGACTTGGGAATTGTCCTGAGTGACATTGCAATGATAGATATAGGTCATTTTATATCATCATATAACATGCAGAACTATGTGGGATAGAGTGTGCTTTACGATGTGAACTATGGTCCATGCTTAATGGTAGAGCCCCAGGATGTGTTTTTCCATTGTAGGTGATGTGCCACACTATTAATGAATGTTTATTTGGGAGGTTGAGGAAGGTATGGGAGGTGGGGCATATGGGAATCCCTACATTTTTTGTTTAACACTTATGTATTTTAAGTATCTTTTAAAAAATGAAAAAATATATTTTTTTATTACATGAATGTTACAAAAAAAAAATTATAGGGGATTCTCATATGCCTCATTCCCTACCCCTCCCAACTTTCCCACACTAACAACATCCTTCATTAGGGTGGTACATTTGTTAAATTTGATGAAAGCATTTTGAAGCATTTCCACTAACTATGGATTATAGTTGGCATTATAGTTTACACTCTGCCTCTTGCAATTTTGTTTAAAGACAAAATATATAATGGTCTGTATCTGATATTGCAACATCATGTAGGATTATACCAATGTCCCCCATATTACAACTATTTTTCTTATTCCCTCTCCTCAGAATCTCCAGTGGCCACTGCCTCCACATTTATGATAAATATTCTTTCATTGATTGAATAACAGTAAGTCTATAGTAGAATAATTGTAAATCTACTGTAGTCCATTGTTCCTTTCCCATTCTTGTGGATTTTGGGATGGTGAAGACTATTCTGCCTCTAATTAAGAGGAGGCATATGTCCCATGGGAAAAATGGATGGAACTATCTTGTTGAATTGCAGACTCTCTCTGTTTCTTTGTATGAGTCTTGTCCATCATCATCACATTATTAATTGTCCTGAATAAGTCCAATGAACAGAAGATTATCTGTTGCAACTCTGCTGAGATTCCGGTCCCAACTGGTACATGGGCAGAATAAAGATTTAAGTTGCTTGAACATACAGTTACCAAGGATGCTACTAACTATAGGTTCAAATAGAAGGGGTAGAAGAGCCATGTTTAGGGAAAACACAAATGAGCCCACCTCTGTCCCACTGGGGAACATACATTTCCAGGTAAAGCCCACTGACATGGTGCCAATCTCCTT
>JAKSZT010053898.1:315147-335277 GCA_026826555.1 Tolypeutes matacus
CATTGTCAGTGATTTACAGTATAGTTTACAATTTAGATGATACAGTTTAATAATTTTGATGATATTTACCATGTCTTGTGTCCATTACTGTAAGGTAATGAAAAACCTTCCCCATGACCACCAAACAACCCATTAGATCTTGACTGTTCCCTTCTCCCCAGCCCCCCAGGGCCCGTGATACCCCCCTTTCCCAAACCATGGAATGTCAAGATTCACAGTTACATGCCCTGGGGATTTGAACCAGCCCTTCCTAATCCACCCACCCCCCAGTGCTGCACCACCAAACCCAGGAACACCACCACTCATCTTGTTTCTTTTTCCTAGTAAGTGTATTTGATTATTTTATGGACTAAATGTTCATGGAGGATTTGGATCACAGAAGGGTTACAATGGGTACTGCGGGGGATTATTGGGGGGGTGTCTGGGGGGTTTCGTGGGGATTGGTTCATCCGAATATACATGAAAGATATACAAAATCATTCAAAGGATCGGGGGATGGGGCATGGTCACGATGGGTGGATAATCACACAATAAATGAGGGAATCTGAATTCCTAGCCTGGAGAGCTCTGCCACAGTCTCCAAGGGAGCAGCAATAGTCCTCTGAGTGTAGGGACAGTGCCTGTCAAAATAGGATGACCCACTGATGTGTTTTTTTTATTGATGACTACCCTTGTGAGTCTTTGCTCTTGTAAATGAGACTTAGCCTGCAGTTGTGGGGTGCCTAAGGGTTGCCACCTGAGAGCCTCCTTGTTGCTCAAATGTGGCCTCTCTCTAAGCCAAACTCAGCATATGATTGCATTACCTTCCCCCCAATGTGGGACATGATTCCGGGGATGAGCCTCCCTGACAATGAGGGATTAATACCAAGTGCCAACTGGCAACACAACTGGAAAAAGACCTTGAATAAAAGGGGGAAATGGTAAAGGCAAATGATTTCAAGTGGCTAAGAGACTTCAAAGAGAGTCGGGAGGTCATCCCACAGGTAACTCTTATGCACACCTCAGTAGGAGCTCATAGAACATCTAAGTGCCTATCACCCCACTCAGTGGGGTTCCTGAGAGCTCCGGAGACACCCTGGTCCTATATAAGGGGGGATAGCCCCAGAGACTGATGCCTTATCAGTGGGTTCTATTTTGGAATCTGTGCTCCTGAGAGTGACAGAATTAGACTCAAATAAGTCCTCCCTGCACATGGTTCACCAGTCCCTTCTATTCAAACCTATATGTGATGCTGGAGTTTTTAGGTATACTTCCAGAGACTGGAGCCTCCCGCCTAACTATGTGCCAGGTGTGCATGAAATCTAGGTGGAGCTGCAACTCCTACCCCAGCTCAATGGACTCATCCAAGTCACCTGGTGAGGAGACAACGATGGGCAATGGCCATCCCAGGGAATGGAGAGGGCCTGCACCTGCAGGCAGGATCATCCCACTCACCATATCCATGGGATATAAGCCCTCTCTCACTTGGAGTTGGAGTGGACATCACCATCCCAGTCCCCTCAGGATTGGGGGAAGAACTATGGACTAGAGTGGACTTGATGGTATTCTCTTGTTCACATATGGTGATTCTAGCAATGCAAGAAATTATAACAATGAGGTGGAGCCAGTGGCCACTTGACACTTTTGGGGTAGGGAGGGGATGAGCAGTTGAAATACAGGGGCTTCTTTGGGAGTTGGAGGTTGTCCTGAGTACTGTTGTGGCAACGGATGTAGGCCATTTTAAATCAGCACACACCACTCAGAACTGAGTGCGAGAGAGTGTGGTCTACGGTGTGAACTGTGGTCTATGGTTGGTGGCAAGGCTCCAGGATGTGTAAGTTCATTGAGGGTGGTGGGCCACACTTGTGGGAGATGTTTGTGTGGGATGTGTTGGGAGGTGTGGGAGGTGGGCAACATGGGAATCCCAGTGTGTTCTGTGTAATATTTTGGGTAATCTAAGCACCTCTTAAAATATATGTATATATATATATATAAATAACATTTTTGTAAGCAAATACACATATATGCATGTGTATTTGTATGTCATTTTGCAGGTGTTTGTATGTATTGTGAGAATTTTGATTTTTACCCATAATAAAAAAAAAAAATAAATAAATAAAATAAAATCACAGTAGATTTCTACCTTAACTACTTATCTCTAAACCTAAAGGAATGCATTAATATTTAGATATTTTCTTTCCCTGTTCTTTTCCAATAAATTTTAACGAGCAAGAAAGCAAGAGATTGCAGAAAAACTTAGAGAGAGAAGAATTCCAAAGTTGTGATTAATTAAATATCTTACATATAGGAATATTACCTCCAAAATTTTGACACATTACAAAAAAGGGGAAAAAAAGGAGTCATTTTAAAAACATAATGAGAAATTATGTAAATGATATTCTTTGAAGATTCTTATTTTATGCTGCAATTGATTCATTCTCTAAATCTGGAAGTTTATTTGTTTACCTAAGTATTATTTCATATGGTAAAACCTGAATCCTCGAATGAAGTATATTTTAATGTGTGACAATTAGGCATAAAGAGATGCCTGGTAGAGAACATATTACACATTGAAAATTTGTGTCTGCTGCCTGAAACATAATTTGAATTATTGCCCTTACTGATGGTAGTTCAAAAGCATTGTCTTTAGTAGAATATCACAGTAGTTTCTTCCTATTATTTTTTGAATTCCATCTAAGTATTGTTACAAACATATAATAATTTTTGATGTGATATAAAGTAGATCAAATTATACACTCATAAGTTGAATGTGGATCAATTATGTAATGTATTTAAAATTCTAGTATTTAAATATTGACTTTATTTTTAGATTAATTTTATATTGAAATCAAAATTTTCTCTTAAATGAGATATGTAATGGAGAAACTTCATAAATTTTAAATATAATGAAACTTTGGTTAAAAAATTACTTCAATGAGTATATCATTTATATGACTTTAATTTAACAAGGGTAAATAGGCAATTCAGATATTATAGCAATATTTGAATTGGCTTAATTCATTTCAGAGCAAATTCTTATAAACCATTTCAGTAAATTCATTACACTCTAAACCCATGCTGACAAGAAAAGCATCTTTTGCGCTTAACTCTCAATACAGTGTCTAGCAGACAGAGTAGAATAGAGAATTTGCCAAATAAGCATATGTTGTTTAATGAAAGATAAAATGCAGAGGGGTGTGGTTGAATGAGCACATCACAGTACTTGCACTGAGCAGACTATATTTTGATATAATTGTACATAAAATAGTACATTGAGTCTTACAAGGTATAAATAATTTTTCCCAAATCAAATATGCCAGACAAAGGTGTCTTCTAGGGCTTTTATAATTATCATTTAATATTCATCATTTCTTCTCAAATCATTCACTGTAAGGCAAAGATAACAACACAACACACATTGTGTAATAGAAATAGTATGGTATAATCTAAGGGTTAGTAAATAAAACCCTCTAAGGATGTTTATCTCTAATAGAAAATGGCACTCACATTTCAGTTACAGAGAGATTAATGGAACTTTTCATTGGCATTCATTGACCATATTGATTGATGCAGTACAATATATATTTTCAAGGAATCTAATATGCCATTATTCTGAAATATCTTTTGATGGTTACATAAATTACCCACCAGATAATTTCCTAATTTATGTTTAACACTTAACAGTAATTGAGTGGACTTAATCCTAAATGGGGCCAACCTGACTTTGCAAACATGTGCTTCTCATAGCTTTGAAATCAACTTAATTCACCCTTGTTAAAAGTCTAAAGATATGAAAATTAAAATAAAATAGCTATTCAACCAAAATATCAAAAGTAAATATAAAGTCATTAATTTAGGGACACCATTATTCAATGAAAACCCAGAAAGCCTACCCACTTAACCTCAGGATTATGAATAACATTAAAATCAACTAAAAGCTTTTTCTTTGTACATTTAGTAAAAATGTACTAAATATTTGCTAACATTACTATGTATATATACTGAAAAAACAGGGTATTAAAATAGCTAAGTAGCTGTTTATGTATTATTGTAAAATATGATTTATTTACAATTGCTTAAAAACCTTATTTCATTCAGCTTTCAAAAATTATTTTAGGAAAATCAGTCAGCTCTTGGGATAGATTCCAGGAATAGCTCAATATATAATATATAATACTTACATAAGTCTGTGTGGCTCTACTCAACCTGGGAGTTGTGCATTATAACTGATAGTGAAATAAAACCAAGATTATCAATCTATGAATGAGAAATTGCCTTAATAAAAAAAACATAAGTTAAATAAACTTTATGTCCCATTAGATATAAAATTAATCATTGTGATTTAATAGCATATTAATTAAAAGAATTTTATAATTTTAAGCAATGGCTATAAATAGTTTGGCTTGTCTCAGATTTTCCATTTTATTCACAAGCTTAGTGCATATTATACTATGCAGTTCAAGAAATCTTAACAGATTATCTTCACCTTTCCTTAGAAAATCACTGTTACTAATTCAAATGAAGATGTTGATGTTGCCTATAAAGTTTTTTAGGTATCTTTCTTCTTTCTTAAAATATCAGAAAAACAGAACCTTCCTGAACAAAGAAATATTACTTCAGGATCCAAGGCCAATTTACAGTTCCACGTGCAGCTCTGTTTCCTTATGTAAACAATACATCAATTACATCCCTCTCCTTCATGATTCCAAAGAAATGACTAGCTAACTCACAAGTTATTTGAAGAACATGATTCAGGGAATATTGTTTCTCAAAAGATAGAATATCAGTGATTAAGTAAATTACAACTTAAAAACTTTTTAATATTAATAACTACTGTTTTAAAAGTAAGCAGGCCATTTGAAAATAGCATATTGAAAAATGAGAACTTGCTCTTTCATATCAGACATGTAAATACTTTGAAAATTCAGAACTCCAATCCTTACAACAGGAAAAACACTAAAAAATAAATATCAATAAAATTCAGTGACTTGCCTTCAATGAACATAGAATTTATGTCCACCCATATTTCTGGACAGAGAGGTATAGCTATACAGTCACAACCAAGTTGTGCTTCTCAAGAATAGTAGCTGCAGGAATAATAAACTGGTAGTAACACTTAAATGACATTTTTGATGAATTGTTGGATAATGACTGTAGACTACCCTAGATAAGAAACACCCAGGGGGCTGCAGTTATAGCTCCCCTCTTCAACTCCTCACGTTCATCTGGACTAAGGAATAAGATCCCTACCCAGTTCTCCTGGTGAAAGTAATGAAGAATCCTCTTGTAGATCTGATAATGAGAGGAAAAGTGTAACTGTTGTGAAATAAACACAGAAAAGTCTCCTTAACAAAGGACACATTGTTAAGGAGAATATCTTCTCCAGACTCATCCTACCTGGAGGAATGTTAAAGGGTATTTACCAAACTCCATGCCCCATTAGTATTCACATCTCACTTAATAAGGATGACATGGGTTTCTGGAGAAAGCTAAGAAACATTTATGAAGATCACGGTTTAGGAATATAGTTGCATTGAATGACTGAAATTTAATCATAACATTATAAAAAGGGTCTTCGCCAACATAACATTACCAATATTTAAACCGAATGCCAATATAATAAAAATTGAGCATAGTTAAAGCAACTTTGTGACATAGAATATCTAAGGAAAACTTTGAAGGGAAGCCAAAACAAAACAAGTAAACATAAACATAGGAACTATATTAATTTTAATTCCCTGGAATCTATAGATAGAGAAAATATTAAACAGAACCCAACTCCTAACCAGATTTCCATAAAACCTCACATCAAAATCTTAATCTCACTTCCTATCATGTATGGATTTCAACAAAAATTAACAACATTCCAAAAGACAAGAAAAAGTGCAGTCTGAAGAGACAAAGCAAGCAACAAAATCAGACATATACCACAGATTTTGGAAATATCAGAGGGAATTTAAAATAACCATAATTCATATGCTAAGGAAAAGTAGGTAACATGAAAAAATAGGTGGGCAATGTAAATAAGGACATGGAAAATATAAGAGAATCAAAAGGAAATGTTCAGAGGAGAGGAAAGATGGCATCGGTTTAGGAGGGCACTCACTGACTAGCTCCCTGAGGATGGCGGATTGTGGACAGGGTCCTGCCCGGGGGTCTGTGCTGTGGGCGCATGGAGCAAGAAGCTTGGGACATCTATCCACAGGCAGATTGATGGCATGGACTGATCAGTAGAGATTCGTGAGTTTTAAACCTGTCTGTGGTGGTTAACACAGATGGCTGAGCCCCACCCTCAGGGAAAAAGCCTGGTTTGAGCAGCAAATACTGCCCAGCAACCTGGTGACAGGGCCCAGTGAGAGGGAGCATTCTCTTAGAGTGTGAGGGCTCTGGCAAAGGGTGAGAGGGCTTTCCTTTCTGTGGATTTGGCTGCCTGGAACCCCTTGCAGCTTGGGCAAAAAAATAGCTGGATTGAATCAATACCAGGCAGAGGGGAGGGATAAATCTGCTGAGGAAGTTAATTTACCTAGCTGCCCAGGGATTAGTCCCAAACCCTGGCAAGCTGGGGAGAGGAAGCATTCTCCAAGAGAGGGAGGGTTCTGACAGAAGGCAGAGAGGGGATTCTTTACTGTCGATTTGGTTGCCTGGACCTCCTCATAGCTTTGGGGAGTAGATAAGCCAGCTTGAAGCAGTGCCAGGCTGAGGGGAGAGGCAAATCTACTGAGGAAGTCTCATTTACCCAGCAGCCCAGAGGGGGTGGAGTCAGCCAATTGTATCACTCTGCAATGACAAGCATCAGAGCTTCAGCTTCCCTGGGGAGGCCAGGAATTGGGAAGGTACTTGATTAGTTTCCACAAGCCTAGTTAGGGTCCCCTCGGTGAAGGGGGTGGTCTAGGAGAGGTCTTATTTTGGGTACTGTAGTTCACCAAAAAAAAAAAAAAAAAAAAAGAAGACAGGAATACAGTCATTTTAAAAAATGAAAAAGAATTCTTCTTTTTAATTTAGTTTAATAGCTAAAATCTGCTTCAAAACCTGCAGATAGAACCCTGCAGGGAAATTGATTGATAAACACAAGCAGGCTGAGAGGTTCCACAAGGATCCTAGAAAGAACACTGTTCCTCCTTACCTTTGTTTGACTGCTTGCCTGTGTGGTCATTTGGTTTTTCTCTGTTTATTTGTTGTCTCTTGCTTTTCTTTCCTCTTTCCTCCCCCCTTTCTTTTTTCTTTCATTTTTTAAAATTAGGTGCTGCTAGCTTGTCTCTTCTTTGCTGTACTTCTTCAGTGATTTCCCATTCTCTGTCTATATTGATTTTGTATCCCAAGCTATCTCTTACCCTTCCTTCATTTTTCTGCCTTATGTTTTCTGTAGTGGTTCTTATATACCACATTTTTTCATTAGCCCACAACTTAAGGGTGTCAATTTCTATTCTATCTATTTTGTTTTTTCTTTGTTTTTTATTAATATAAACTTTTTCCTTAACCCCTTTCTTTACTGTTTCTCTCCCTCCTGATCATTCTAGCCTTATATATAAATCATTATATATATATGCCTCTATTTGGTTCCCAGTCCATTGTAGGTACTACACTTTTTTTCATAGTACTCTATACTGCCTACATGAGTTAAATATTAATTTCCCTAAGTCTTATTTGGACCCTCTTGTAACTTTTATCATTATTACTATTATAGTTCTTCCCTTCTCACATCTTTCGATTCCTCTGGCACTAATCTTTTGCCTTCAAGTTAGCATAGAAAGAAGCAAGGAAATAAAATAAGAAAAAAAAGGGCCAAAGAGAAAATTTAACACACACACAGAACCACCGGAGTAGTAAAACTCTAGAGCAGAGAGAGAAGCTAATCAACTGAATAAACCCATCAATATAAAATGATGACAAGAGGGCAACAAAAATTTATAAACCACACTGAGAAACAGGAAGACATGGACCAGTCCAAAAAACAAACTAAAAACCAGGAAGAGATGCAGAACTTGAACAACTAAACAAAGCTTTGCAAACAAATATCATGAACCAACTTAATAAAGTGAAGGAAGAGATTAAGGATATTAAGAAGACACTGGTAGAACATACTGAAGAAATTGTAAACATGCACAAAAAAGATAACGGATATGATGGTGATCAATGGCACAATCCAAGAAATAAAAAAGATGCTGTATTCACATAACAGTATATTTGAACAGGCAGAAGAAAGAATTAGTGATGTGGAAGACAATACATTTGAAACTAAACAGATAGTAGAACAGATAGAAAAAATCCACCAGGGACTCAGGAATTTAACTGACAACACAAAATGCACAAACATATGCATTATGGGCATCCCAGAAGGAGAACAGAAGGAAAAGGAAACAGAAGGAGTGTTGAAGGAAATAATGGCTGATAACTTCCCAACCCTATTGAGAGAGATGGATGTGCAGATCCAGGAAGCACAGAGCACCCCAGACAGTATAAATCCCAACAGGCCAACTCCAAGACATATACTTGTCAAAATGTCCAATGCTCAAGACAAAGAGAAAATACTCAAGGCAGCAAGAGAAAAGAGAACCATCACATACAAGGGAAGCACAATAAGATTAAGTGCTGATTTCTCAGCTGAAACCATGGAGGCAAGAAGACAGTGGTATGATATAGTCAAAACACTAAAAGAAAAAAACTTCCAGCCACGAATTCTCTATCCAGCAAAACTGGCATTCAAAAATGATGGAGAGTTCAAAATATTCACAGATAAACAGAAATTAACAGATTATGTCAATAAGAAACTGGCACTTCAAGAAATATTAAAGGAAGTTCTACAAGTTTGAAAGGAAAAAACAAGGGAGAGAGAGTTGGAGGAGAGTTTAAAAACAACTAAAAAGACAAAAACAGAAGCAAAACAACATATGACATACATTAACCCAAAGAAAATATGGCTGAAGTAAGAAATTCATTGCGAGTAATAACACTGAATATTAAAGGATTAAATTCACCACTCAAGAGACACAGATTGGAAGAATGGATAAGGAAATATGATCCATCTGTATGCTGTCTATAAGAAAGGAGGCTGAAAGTGAATGGCTTGAAAACAATTTTACAAGCTAACAATAGCAAAAAAGGGCAGGACTAGCTATTCTAATATCAGACAAAATAGACTTTAATTGCAAAACTATTGTAAGAGGCAAAGATGGACACTATATATTAGTAAAGGAGGTAATCTCTCAAGAAGTGAGAACAATGATAAACATTTATGCACCTAATCGGGGTGCCTCAAAATACATGAGGCAAACTCTGGAAAAATTAAGTGGAGAAATAAATGCCTCTACAATTATAGCAGGGGACTTTAATACACCATTATCATCATTAGACAGAACATCTAGACAGAGAATCAATAAAGAAACAAAGACTCTCAACAATACATTAGAGGACCTGGAATTAATAGACATATATAGAACACTACCCCCAAATACAGCAGGATTTACATTCTTCTTGAGTGCACTTGGATCATACCCCAAGATAGACCACATGCTAGACCACAGAACAACTCTCAATGAAATCAGAAAGATTGAGATTATACAAAGTAATTTCTATGATCACAATGGAATTAAATTGGAAATCACTAAGGGCCAGAAAATAGGTTAGTCACAAGGATATGGAAGTTAAACAACACACTCTTAGACAAACAGTGGGTCAAAGAGGAAATCTCAAAAGAAATCAGTAACTACCTTGAAACTAATGAAAACGACAACACAACATATCAAAACTTATGGGAGGTGTGGGAGGTGGGGAACATGGGAATCCCTGTAATTTCTGTGTAATATCTAGGTAATCTAAGCACCTTTAAAAAAAAATATATATATATATATAATTACATTTATGTAAGGAAATGCACATATATGCATATATATTTACAAATTATTTTACAAATATTCATATGTATTGTGAAAAATTTTATTTTTACCCACAATAATAATAATAAAAAAAAACCTATGGGAAACAGCAAAAGCTGTCCTGAGAGGGAAGTTCATAGGCATGTTACATTTTAATATTGATATCAATTCATGTTTCTCTTTAATAATGTCTCTCTAGAATTAGCCATTTAAATACTTCAATTTAGAAGATGATTTTGCAAACTTTCTATAACCAACCATATCCACCTAAACTATTTACTTCATCTCAAGACAAATTTCACCTTACAAAACACATTCCCTTACCTTAATGTTACCTTCCGAGGCCGGCTATTAAAATAGGGAAGAGATAGCTCTGGAACCTGGCAAGAAGCCCACATGGAGATCAGTATCCCCAAGAGGGCTGCTGCAAGAACTTGTGAGAACCTCATCTGGAAAAAGATTTCCTCTAGAAGCCAGGGGAACCCCCAGATATTCTCCAGGGACCTTATCATTGAGACTTCCTTGGGATTGATGGGTGGGGTTATCAACCAAAATAGCAAACAGCTGGGACTCCTATCCTGTCATTAGCAAAGGAGAGAATAATTAATGGTTTAAAAGGCAAGTGCCAAAGCAAACATTCCTGTTCTTGCTCTCTTGCTTTGGTTCTTTCCTTCTCCCTCCTACTGCCTGGATCAACAAGCAAGTAAACCTGGCATTTGTAATCTGTAATGGGGAAATTTAGTCTGTAAATCATCCCTCTTTATCTCTTTTCAGCCCCTCTCCTCTCTCTGGGGCCCATGATCTGTTATTTTCTCCTCATTGCTTAATAAATTATTGACCTAACTAACTTAGCTTGCTCTTGAAATTCATTTCTTGTAGTTTAGCCAAGAACCTAGAGAAAATCTGACAATACTTCTACAATAACTTCTACAACTTTCTGTGTTCATTCAAGCCTTCTCTTGCATATTTCAACCCAGATTTTATGGACATCAGCCATCTTAGGACAAAACACTTTCCCTTAAACAAATTTATCAAATTTTAGTCAGCATTTACAGCTGACTAAATTTATCAAAATAAATTGATAAATTTACCTCCACAACCTTTTACTTCTTTCTATATCCTTTAAGTCTTATATCCCTCACTCTATTCTTTGAAAAAAAAATAAACTATTCATTTTAATTTAGGCAAAATCATTTTTAAAGAAGTTTGTACTAATTTATTAGCAAAAAGCTTACAATTTTCACCATCTAAAATATTTAATACATATAATGCTAATTTATTTTATTAGTATCCCATAAACCTAGGGATATTATACCCAGTCTAAATAAAATTGATACAATTATAGTTTATGAAAGAGATTTTTTTTCTTCCATCACAGGAGGCTAAAACCTTTTCTTCTAAATAAAATTCTAAAATTGTGAATAACCTTAAAAACATACTGACTGCCAAGTTCTGGGATATATTATAATTGCTTAATTTGTTAAATCATAATTTAGAAACAAATTTTGATAGCATTCAAGGACTTTTTCATAACTTACTCAAATTTGGACATGGTATTATTACTGTCATCTCAAAAGCTGTGATGGGGAATTACAGGACAAACTATTCAAAACAAGGTTTATTCTGTAATATCCCCTGTCCCTAGTATTTTGATTTCCAGGCCTAGTAGATAGAATTCTAGACTAAACTCACATCTCCCCTATCTTTTCACACCCATTCATCCCCTTAGTTTCCAATACAGTTTTAATGAGTCACTGGAATACAGTCAAGTTTGAGAGAAGACCCTGGCCCTAGGATAAGCTATGGAAAGAATATGGAAGAATTTAAGATAAACTTTTTAGTTTCTTTCCTTTAAATAGTTTCTTTATTCAGATTGTATGTGAATTTTTATCCTGTTTGGCTTCTCTAATTTGGACTCCAGGAGTATTCACTTACCAATATAAGTGCTTATTTAACTTTTGGTCATTTGAATAGAGCTCTTTTAAGAATTTTCATTTGTTAATTTAATATTACTGGGAAGTGGCTGTGGCTCAATTGGTTGGGCTCCTGTTTACCATATGGAGGCCCCAGGTTCGATTCCCAGGGCCTCCTGGTGAAGGCAAGCTGGCCTGCATGGTGCAGTGATCTGACAGCCCATGCAACGTGGTGATCTGATGCAGCAAGATGACACAATAAAGGGAGAAAGCAGACACAGGAAAATGCACAGCGAATGGACACAGCGAGCACAAAAAACAGCAAGGGGGGATAAAAAAATTTAATATTATTATCTGGAGATATTAAAATATACACTGAACAAACAGACAAACACAAAAAGAATTAAGACACACCAACAGAAACATAAAGCTCACAAATATGACTCATTATTCTTACTCCTTTGGTGTGGCTGCCTTCAAGCTCTCCATCATTTCACATCTCTGATTTTACTGCATTTAAGATCTCTTATGGAATCCATGTTGCACGTAAAACGCATGCTCATTCTTGGAAATGCTTTTATTAGTAACAAGCAACCAGGTATGAATATGTAAGCAATATAAATGCAATTAAGCACTAATTTAGCAGTTTAGGCAGACATTTAACACATATATTCTGGATTACTCTCTAGGAGTACACTTACTCTCAAAGTTCAGGAGTAAGCTACTGACTCAAAACTGAAAGCTCTTTTTAACACCTTGATAATAATTCAGATAAAAATTAAATTTAATAAGTCTTAAAACATTGTCAGAATAACATCCCATTAATGTCTTCCAGTTTACACAGTTTTGCAATATAACTGATCATCAACACGGTGCAGGGGATTGGTTAAGGAAACTTTAATCTCTGCTTGTGCTAGTACTTATCCTTTTCTAACTTTAACAATTCTTCTAAGTAGCACAGAGGTCTTTGCCATTTCTTCTACCTCAGTAGCCACCCACAAGTCTCCTACCAGGGGCCATATTATAGTTCCTACCAATAGTCTCCGTTTTCTTTATTTAGGGGCAGCTGCTCTGTTATCTGCTGTAGCACAGCCAGCATATCTGCAGAGCTTTTTGGGTATCCCATATTTTCTTGGCAGGTCCCGCTCATCCTGGAGGGCACCGAACACTCCACACATGGATGTCATATGCTGAGGATTTCCCCTGCAGATTTTGGCCTGCTATTGAACTTTACTAGAAACCAAATGCTTAACAATGAGCTACCACGTTACCATGAGGCCTGAGTTGCCTATCCTGAACTGGGCATTATCTGTCCTGCCAATCTATAAAATTAGGCATGCACAGCAGCACTCCATTATAACATGGAAGTAGTTTATATGAAATAGTGCTCAAGTGGTTTTTGAAGGCACAGATAAGTTACATGAAGCAGTGTCCTACATGACCTTGCCCTCACTCCTGCCCCATTACCTTCTCTTTCCAATGACCACAGCTATGGCCTCATGGGGACTTCTTTACAATAAATTGAGTAAAAAAGAGAAAACATATGCCTTGATTACAAATATTTATGCATGATATGTAGGGGTACCCAAAAAATTCTACAGCTGTAGAAATGCAGTCCCTTTGTGGGACATCCTGAAGGGAAGTGGTGAGGGGAATCCTCTCAGTGGCAGAATATTGAGCAGTGTACATGGCTGTTCATTCTGCTTGGCAGGAGAAATCTCTGGAGGTATTTGTATACTGATTCATGGGGTTTTGTCAATAGTATAATTGGATGGTCAGGAACTCAGAAAGAACATGATTGGAAAACTGGTGACAAAAAGGTCTGGGGAACAGGTATGTGGACAGATCTCTCTGAGTGGGAAGAAAACATGAAAATATTTGTGTCTCCCATGAATGCTCTCCAGCTGTTCATTTCAGTAAAGGAAGATTTTAAAAATCAAGTGGATACAATGACCTGATTTGTGGATATCAGTCAGCCTCTTTCCCTAGCACATATGTTCTTGTACAATTGTCTTATGAAAAATATGGCCATGGTGGTAGGGATGAAGGTTATGCATGGGATCAGCAACATGGACTTCCCCTCATGAAGGCGTACCTGGCTACAGCCATTGCTGTGTACCCAGTCAGCCGACAGCAGAGACCCACACTCAGTCCCTGAAATAACACCATTTTTCAAATGATCAACCTGCTACCTGATGGCAGTGGTTACACTGGAACTTCCATCATTGAAGGGACAGTGATTTGTTCTAACTGGATTAGAAACATATTCTGTAAATGGGTTGCCTTTCCTACATGAAATGCTTCTGACAAAACTACCTTCTGTGTACTTAAAGAATGTCTTATCCCCCATCATGGAATTCCACTGAATCCACTGGTCTTACCTTGTTCCCCATTATCCTGAAGCAGCTAGATTGACATAACCATGAAATGGACTTTTGAATGCTCAATTATGGTGAAGGTAAATGGCAATAGATTGCAGTGCTGGGGCAATGTTCACAAGGAAGCTGTGTATGCTCTAAATCAGTATCCACACTATGGCACTGTTTCTCCCATAGCTAGGATACATGGGTCCAGGAATAAACAGGTGTAGATAGGAATATAACCACTATTACCCCTAGTGATCTCTTAGAAAAAAATATTTGCCTCCTATCCCTGCAACCTTAAGCTCTGTGAGTCTAAACGTCTTAGATTCAAATGGGGAAGTACTTCCACCAAGAGTGCTTCCATTGAACTGGAAGTTAAGACTGCCACTTGGCCACTTTGGGGTCCTCATGTTTCTTAATCAACAGGTAAAGAAAGGAATTTCTGTACTCATTAAGGAGATTACTCCTGACTATCAAGGAGAAATAGAATGGCAACTACACATAGTCGGTAAAGAAGAGTTTGCCTGGCATACAGATAATATTCTAGGTCATCTCTTAGTACTATCATAATGTCAATGGACAAGTATAACAACTAAATTCAGTCAGGACTACCAATGGCCCAGAAGCCTAAGGAATGAAAGTTTGGGTCACTGCACAAGCAAAGACCTATGGCTAGCTGAAGTGCTTCTGGATGGTAAAGGGAACCCGAAATGGGTATTGGAAGAAAGTAGTGATCAGTACAAACTATGACCACATGACTAGTTTCAGAAATAAGAACTGCAATTGTTTTGAACATTTCTTCCCTTTACTGTTATGAATATGTTTGTATATGTACATAAAATGAGTATCTTTATTTTCTTCCTCCTTATCCCCTTATCATGTAAGTTGTGTTAATTTCATATCACAATATTTAAGTTATATAGATTCAAGTTTAAGAGGAAATATTCCACAAAGATTTGCCCTATTCTGGAGAGATTTAGTACACAGGAAAGTTGAGTATTATTAGACAATATATATATATATCTGTTAATGTTTTATTTAGAAGTTGAGTATGGTTTAGGTTGATGTGTATGGCTGTCAAGTTGACAAGTGATTTACAATGATGGTTAGACTCATGTGTTAACTTGGCCAAGTAATAGGGCCTGGTTGTTTATTTAAGCAAGTATTGGACTAATTGTTACTGTAATGACATTTCATGGACTTAAATCATTAGTGAGTTGATTGCATCTATTACTGATTACATCTACAATCAACAGAGGAGATTGACTTCAGCAATGAGGGATGTCTCACCTAATCAGCTGTAGGATTCAAAAGGAGAAGTGATGATTTCAGAGTATAGAAAGGAGAATTTTCATGTCTATTTCAGCCAGCCAGCTTCACCTGGAGAATTCAAAAACTTTCATCAGTGTTCCCAGCTGGCAGCCTGCCCTATGAAATTTGCATTTCCATAGTTATGTGAGAAAATATTTTAGAAAATCATAATATTTACATATATATCCTGTTGGTTCTGTCTACCTAGATAACCTGAGTAATATGATGTTTAATATATTTAAAATATTAGAGTGTTACTTATTTATATCATTAAAATTTATACAAGAAATATAATGAACACATTAGAAAGTTCATTTTTTTTTCAATTTTACATGAATTATGTCAAAAATAAATGAAGAATATAATTTCATTCCTGAGATTGCATTGACCATTTTGACATGTGCCAAGAATTAAAGTTAGCTGAATATTAACTTGGATTTTAACAATTCATCATCAAGATATTAATATTTCTAAAGTCAGATATAACTTTTTTCTTAACTGTCAAAATCTCAGTACATTTAAGGAAGAATGAACATCAATTCATTTATAAGAATGGTGATATTCCTTCAGTAAAATATTAATATATTTTGTATTGCAATATATAGCCGATATAAATTCAAAATGCTCTTGATGAAATTTTTTTAAATTTTACTTTATTTGACCAAAATTTTCATGCTGTCATGCTGATTTGATGACTTATATGAATATATTCAGTGTGATAATTTGTTAGAATAAGTGCTGAAAATGTTTACAAATGAGGAAATTGATGAGTTGTCAACACATTTAAATACTTTTTTGCCTTTATTCTTCACATATTTTAATTCTATAATCAATAAAATATTCATACCCATTTCATTATTTGTCAATGATACTATTTCTCTAGAGGCACAGTGTCAGTGTTTTGAAAAGGTGAGAGATATATACAACTAAAATGAGTCATGAAAACCCATTGTATTTAGTAATAATTATGTTTTCTCTTAAAGGACAGTCAACATTATTAGATGGGAATGTATTTGGTTATTTTCATGGCTTCATTATGGAAGAAGCTTTGGATCACAAAAAGGTTATAACTGGGGCAGGGGAGGATCATTGGTGTGGGGTGTCAGTGATACATGGGAGGAAGTTCACCTGGACATTCATATAAGGTATACAAAAATGTTCAAATGCTCATGGGGCATTGTCACAGTGGGTGCAGACTCACACAATAACTGAAAGAATATTGAATCCCCATCCTGGAGAGCTCTGTCACATTCTCTAATGGAGAAGCAATAGTCCCCCTAGTGCAAGGGCAATGACTGGGAAAGGAGGAAGATCCATTGATGGGCTCTTGATATTGACTACTATGCTTATGAGCCTTTGCTCTTGAAATAGAAACTTAGCCTATTGTTGTGGGGTGCCTAAGAGTTGCCTCTTGAGAGCCTCCTTTTTGCTCAGATATGGCCTCTCTCTAAGCCAAACTCAGCATATGAATGCATTACCTTCCACCTAGTGTGGGACATGACTCCCAGGGATGAGCCTCACTGGCACTGAAGGATTATTACCAAGAACCATCTAGCAATGCAACTGGAAAAAGACCTTGAATAAAAGGGGGAAAATATAAAGACAAATTAGTTTATATGGCTAAGAGACTTCAAAGTGAGTTGGGAGTGCATGTCAGAGGTAACACTTATGTACATCTCAACAGCATCTCATAGATTGCCAAAGTGGGTACTACCCCAAATTGTAGGGCTCCTAAGGGCTCTGGAGACACCCAGGTCCTATGGTCAGGGCAGATAGCTCTGGCATTTGATGCCTTGCCAGTGGGCCCTATTTGGAGTTTGTGCTCCTGAGAGTGACAGTGACGGACTCAATTATGGCTTCCCTACACATGGCACATCCTTCCCTTCTATTTAAACTTATACTTTGTGCTGGAGTTTATAGGTGTATGTCCAAAAGCCTCAAGTCTTTGGTCTGTTCATGTGACAGCTGGGCCCAGAACCTCTGCAGAGTTGCAATACCTACTCTACAGCTCATTAGACTCACCCAGGACAACTAACAATTAGATGATAATGGACAATGACCATTCAAGGAACAAAGAAAGTCTGCAACAGCAAGCAAGATAGCCTCATCTATCTTCCCCATAGAATATAAGCCTCTTCTCAATTAGAGGTGGAGTGGACATCACTATCCCAGAATCCTCAGGATTGGGGAATGAACTATGGACTAGAGAGTACGTACAGGTATTCTACTTTAGAGTTATTGTGATTCTAGCAATGGAAAAACTTATATCATTGATGTGGAGGCATTGGCCACTGGAGGTTCTGAGGTTAGGGAGAAGGAAAACAGGTGTAATATGGGGGCATTTTGGGGACTTGGTAATTGTCCTGAATGATATTGCAACAACAAATACAGGCCATTATATATCTTGTCATAACCTACAGAATTGTGTGAGAGAGAGTATAACTTCAATATAAACTATAATTCATGCTTAGTGGCAATGCTCCAAAATGTGTTCAACAATTGCAATAAATGTACCACACTAATGAAGGATGTTGTTAATGTGGGTAAATCTGGGTGGTGGGGGGAGCAGGGCATATTGGAATCCCCTATAATTTTTATGTAACATTTATGTAATCTTAATATCTTTTAAAAACAATAAAAATTAAAAATAATAATATCCACTTTGATATTTTGATTAAAACATGAAGACAGAATATCAAAATTTTGTAAACTTGCTCTTTTTCAATATGGCTGAATGAACACTTTTCTCTTTCTTGCAATCACCATCCTCTTTTCAGTGGTTCTGACAGTACAGTCACATTTATTCAAATCACCTGAATAAATATCAGATGGAAAAAACTACAATGTACTTTCTACTCATTCAGCTCTCACTTACTGACATCAGGTATATAATTCTAACTACTGCATTCTACCCACTGTACCTCCAAAGCACATCACTTCCATATGCAAAACATATTCATTCTTGGGAGCTTTTGAGTTTTGAGTGCCTGCTTCCCATGTGCTTTGTCCCAGGTTCAATCCCCAATACCTCCTAGAAAACAACAACAATACATAATCCTTGGGGAGTTCATGTAGCTAAATTGTTGAACACATGCCTACTACATATGAGATCCTGGGTTCCATCCCTGGTACTTCTTAAATATATATACATATATATATATTCATTTCATACAACATTTCAGAAAGACTTAAATCATTTCAGCAGCTAAGCAATTTAACATTTCAGTGCTAAGTAAAATCTCATGAAAATCAATTCAATTCTGGGGCAAAATTCCCCTCAAGCTGTGGATTTGTGAAAATGAGAAAAAGTTACCTGCTTCCAATTTAAAAATGAGGGATAGTCATGGAATGAATATTCCCATTATTATAAGAAGCATATGGAAGGAAAAGAGGGGTCATGGTTCCCATTCAGTTCTAAAAACCAGCAGTGCATACACCTTTAGATTTCAAATGATGAGAGTCATCTATAGAATAAAGTCTTGTCCTCTGGGCCCAAGGGTAAAGGGACCCCACCCTTTTCAAGGGGTTCCCAGCAACAATGTTCAAGGCTCCACCCTCATCAAATATCACAGTGGTGGCAGAACCCCAGGCACCACCCTCTGAAAACACTGGGGTGAAGGCCAGAATGTCCTCAATCTCAAGGGCAGAGTCCCAAACCCCTCAGAACAGTTTGGTGGAGGCCAAACTCTTCTGAATTGCTGGAAATTTTCCTCCATGCTCTTTGAAGCTTGTAACCATCCTCCCTGATCAACAGGCTGGAAAGGTCACTCTTTTCAAGGGCCTAGGCATAATTAACCTTTCCACACGTATATGTGGATTCACTTTCTGAGCCCAAGAAGATGTCGTTTGTCAAGACCTCAGCTTGCATAGTCCAGCCATTGAATTGTTTTGTTTTTTTTTTTCTTTAAACTGTCCCTTTTAGTCCAGGCTGTCAGTCATTCTGTTCATACATACCTTGCAAAAACTTGTCAGTTTCACATGTAGAAAACAGGGGTCCAAGCCATCAGACAGTAAGACTTTCCACCAATCCTTTATGTATAACTACATTTCCAATCTTGAGTTATGCTTAAATGACTGGCTGTTTTCATGTTCATTTAAGTCCTCACATGGGGCACTGTTTTCAGAGGATTTGCTTTACCAAAGGTCAGAATTTCCCAAACATCAATATCAGGTTTCTTTGTACTCCCCTGGGCCTTGACCCATGAAGATCCTGGGGTCACTGTCCCCCAGGGTGGTTTTCCTGCTCCCCTCCCCCGAGTCTCCCAGACCACTGACCAGTCTCGTTGGGGCGGGGGGTGCAGGGCCCGGGGTGGAGCGTTGAAGCAGCATCCTCAGGGCAGGGGTGAGGGGTGGGCTGGCCCTGGAGCCCTTCCCCCGCCCAGGTGCTGCAGCAGACGCCGAGTCCCGCAGGCAACACGCTCCGCCTGTCCCCGGCCTTCGCCAGCTGCGACAAGCAGGAGAAGCTGGAGCAGTTCATCCAGCAGTTCCTCTGTGGCTAGGCCCCCAGGCAGGGCGCAGTGCCGAGGCGTCCCCCCTCACAGAACGCGGCTTTGCCCTGGAGCCCGAAAAAAAAAATACTCAGGATTTCAGATCTCAGTTTACCTATTTAATCTGGCCTTTTACTATAACCTCTAAGGAGAAGCCAGGCTGCACTTTTCACATTTAGTTCGGAAATCTCCCCAGTTAAATATC
>JAKSZT010053898.1:364775-378612 GCA_026826555.1 Tolypeutes matacus
TAATGATTGCTATTTCCTTCTGTTGGATTTCCCCTTTTAATAATATACAATGGTATTCTGCATCACTTACAACATTTTTTAAAAAATTTAAAGTCTGTTTTGCTGGATTTTAGTATAGAGACCCCTGCTTTTTTATGTATACTCTTTGGTTGAAAGATTTTTTCCAACTTTTCTTTTCAGCCTATTTTTATTCTTCCATCTAAGGTGAGTCATTTGTAGACAGCATATGGATGGCTCATTTTTTATCCGTTCTGTCAGATTGTGTCTTATGATCGGGGAGTGCAAATCATTAACATTCAATTGCATTCCTGTAAAGGCAGTAATTATTTGACCATTTTATCTCTTGGGTTTCATATGTTGTATCTTTTTTTTTCTCTCTCTCTCTTTTGACCATTTTGATTACCCTCTCTGAAAGTCTTCATTTCCACACCTGTGTCCAAGCCTTTTTCTCCTGTCTTTAATTTTGAGGATACAGAACTCACTTTAGTAATTCTGATAGAGCTATTCTTATTTACAATCTCTCTTAGTCTCTGTTCATCTGTAAATATTTTAAACTCACCCTCATTTTTTATCACCCCAAGCAAAGCTCTGTACCAAGTAGGCATAAACTACCAGCACTGCTTTTCTGAAGCACCTTGCATGAATCTTATTCTTTCTGCCATTCCATGGGGATAAGGAGGGAGGGATTTGGCTTTCTTCTGGCTCCCCAAAACATTTCTCTTCTAGCTTCAGGAAGAAGTTCCCTGTTGTCTGAGGTTGCTGTCACAGAGCTGTGCAATCTTCCCTTCTCCCTTCATACCAGTTCTGTGTGCCCAGAATTTAAGATTCATAAGTGAAGGCAATGAAGTTGAAATGTACATTGAGTCTATCCCATTCAGAGACACGTGTGACAGGTAAAGGAAGAAGAATCTTACCCTGGAGAAAATGGGTTATTACTCAGGGTAATTTTAAATTAATCATCTCTTCCAAAAATGATAGGAAACAATCAGATTTCTCCTTTAGAAAATAATTCTGGCCAAACTGTGGTGAAGTTGGTGTGGAGACAGAGCACCACTTAGAATGTTACTGCTAACGGTTGGGTAAGAGACTATGACAGTGTTTGCCAAGATTTTGGGGGTGGGAATGGAGAGAGAGACATTTAAGAAGGCTAATCAAATGACTTGGTGACTGACTGATGTGGGCTGTCACCCTCGTTTTTGATGGAAAATTTTACTGGATACTGAATTCTTGGGTGGCAGTTTTTCTCTTTTATTATCTTCAATATATCACACCAATGTCATTTCATCTTCTTGGTTTCCAGTGATAAATCTGCAATATGCCTTATTTGATATCCCTTGTATGTGATGGATCTCTTTTCTCTTATTGCTTTCAGAATTCTCTCTTTATCTTTGGCAATTGACATGCTGAATAATATATGTCTGAGAGTATGTCAATTCAGATTTATTCTATTTGGAGTTCAACACACTTCTTGAATATGTATATTTATATATTTCATAAGAATTTGGGAAATTTTGACTAATTTCTCAAATATTCTTCTGCCACTTTTACCTTCTACTCTCCTTCTGGAAGTCCCATGACATATAAGTTGGTATATTTCATGGTATTATTCAATTCCGTGAACGCTGCTCATTTTTTTCCCCATTTTTTTCCTCTATCTTTTCTTCTGTCTTTTCAATATCAGCTTTTTTGTCTTTTAAGTAACTGTTTCTTTCTTTTGTGATTTCAAATCTGTTGCTGTATATGCCTCTAATGGATTTTTAATCATATCCATTCTGTCTTTCATTCCTATAAGCTATTTTATATTTCTATTCAATTTCAAATTCTTTGTGCTCACCAGATTTCTTCTTAATGTCCTTTATGTTGTAGCCATATTTTCCTTCATATCCTTGAACTGATTTAGAAGATTTGTTTGAACATCATTCACTTGTTTATTTTTTTTTTATCTTGTGCCTCACTTGGCATTTGGATTTGTTCCTTAGGCTGGGGCATACCTTCCTGTTTCTTAGTATGATTGTATGATTTATAATTTTATCAGATGTCTAGGCAACTGATTGTTACGGTGAGTTTATTCTGGTAGTCAGTTTCTCTTTTTGTCTAGGATTTTATTGTTGTTGCCAAGCTTTGTGTTATGTCTCTTCTTTGATTCTTGGTTCAACTTATTCTACATATTTAAATTGCCTCTATTTAACAGATCAAAGCAGGGAGAGGGACCCACTAATGGTGTGTGGACTAGTTTCCAACTCCATTGAGGTGGGAACAATAAAGGCAGCACAAAGCCTTAGTATTTTCCTGATGTGCACTTTTCTGGCTTGCCAGCAGATGGCACTCATTGGCAAACCTCTGTTCAATTCTGGAGTCGAATGTGTTCACTGAAGTCATAATTGGACAGGAGGTGCTAAAGTAATGTCTTGGAGATTTATTCTTTCTGGATGGGCTATTCAGAGCCATGCCTCACATGGCTGATCTGAAGCTACTCTTATCTTTTGGCCACACCCTCCCTTTACCCAGGAAGGAAATCATCTGCTCTCCTCTCCATCACCAGCAGCTAGTTTCAGTCAGTCAGGAAGGTATTTGAGAAGGCAGGATATTTTTAACTCTCTGCTAGCTCCCAGGTGGAAAAAATGGTGTGCCTGTGCCCAGCCAGGGCAAATGAAAACCAATAGACCAAATTGCTCACCAAAACTGGATCAGTAGTGGGCTGTGTTCCTGCCTCTCCCTGTTTTTGGGTGAAGTGAACCCATGAATCTATCTCAGTCCATAGCCACATACCAACCCAGTGACTTGATGCCATAAAACTGTCTGCCCTAAAAGTACGTGTTGGGCACTAGCACAATCAATGGCCTGAGTTATTCACAAATCCTCATTTCAGAGTTTCCTTCTGTTGTCCTCAGTCTTTTCTGTTTGCTGCCCAGTACTCCCCTTGTCTACAGAGTCCAAGAAAATTTGTTCTCGACTCTTTCTGCCTGTCCTCTAGCTATTTTTCTGGGAATGAATTGAATCTTGTAACTCTAATCTTCCATCTTCCAGAAGACCACCAATAGGTATTTTTAAATTATTATTAAGATACTTAGATTACGTAAATATTGCATAAAAATTATAAGGCATTCCCATGCCCCACTCCCCACACCTCCAACATTTTCTCACATTCTTAATATACATTAGTGTAGTGCATTTATAGGAATTGATGAACATGTTTTGGAGCATTGTCACTAAGCACAGATGATAGTTTACATTGTTGTTTACACTCTCTCCCACACAATTCTGTAGCTTATGTCAAGATATATAATGGCCTGTATCTGTCATTGCAATGACATGAAGGACAATTCCTAAGTCACAAAAAATACCATTAAGTTTTAAAATAGAGCTGATGCAAAAATTCTATGTAATTTTCCTGAAGGAAACTCAGGGTGTTTTCTGTTACTGTGTTCCATGAAAAGATTGAAGAAAGAAGAATTTTCCTTTAAAGATTCTTTTACATTAAATGAGCATAATTTTTTTTTTATAAGTAGCACAATTTTTAACATAAGGATTTACCTTCATTTGCTAGGTTATCTGTTTTCAGATCCAATTATTTCTATCCAAGTCTCATTTCATAGCTTCATGGCAGATGGAAACTTGAAACTGGACAGAGTATTATTCTCAGTATAGTTCATATTTATCATCTCTCAATGGTAGTAATTTAGGCACAATTTGGAAGATTGGAAGGGAAGAAAATGAGTTATTCTTTGAATAAGGTAAATATGTGGAAATTACCAGAACCAATACTGGTATTGATGTTCTTCATTTATTATTATTATCAAATCATTTCACATCTTCAGTTGTGCTCTAGAGGAGGCAAATATGTGGACATATGTGATGTTCAAGTTCACTTCCACGTGATTTTCTAGGAAATAAATTATATTGGCTCTATTGATTGAGATAGTCAGAGGGAGCGTCTCTAAATTCTGAGATTTGCAGGATCTTCAAGGTGAGTTCCAAAAACCAGCACATATAGCCTTCATTCTCACAGCCCTTCTGAAGTTCTCATAAATATCTAATTCCCTGTAGTAAAATCCTTTAGAGTTGGAATACATTTAGTGGCTTCTCTTTTCCCAAATAGTGCTAACATACACAGTATATGCTATTGAATTGATTTCCTAATCTCCATAGATACAATGATTAAATAATTGCTCATGGAAAATTGAACACTGTTTGTAGCATACTGAGGCAAAAACGTTTCTTGAATTATCACTTGGAATTGGCTAAGGTCAATTTCAAGAGTTGAAAGCAAGCATTTGGAGGGACAAGTGACATGTACAGACAACATTATATTAGAAATAAAGAGTTCATTAATTATAAATTAGAGAAGATTTATCTGAATGCACTAAACAGACTGCAGGAAAAAAAAAAAAAAGAAAACTCAGTACTTTAAATTCCTAAGTCAAAGCACTCAGAAAACCAAGGGGCTTTAGTGATGGAGAAACAAAGCATAATTTTTTCTTGCAGCATTGATTTCCGGATAAAATAGAGTATATGGTCCAAAAGGTAACCTTAATTTAAAAAAAAAACAACTGAATTTACTGTCTCATTAAAACTCATTTATAACATTTAGGTCACTTATTGAAAGGAGGAGTCAAAACTAATAATGAAGATCAATTAAAAAATATCAATACTTTGACCCCCCAAGTACCACTTAGATTCTCTTGCTTGCAGAAGAAGTCCTGTTCCAGTAAAATGTATTTGGTTTCCCCTTACCTCTCTATCTTATAAAGAACACACAACAGACAATTTCCATGTGGGAAAATTTCCATTCTTCACAGGATCCAATTCCTATTTTAGGCACTTGCAGAACTTCATCAAGGTTAAAAATTCAGATGTTCTTTTTTATTATTAGATAAATTGTAGGTTTACAGAAAATTCATGCCTAAAATACAGTTCTGATATTCCACCTTATTATAAACAGATGCCTTTATGTGGTACATCAGATACAATTCAAGAAATAACCTTTTAATAAATATAGTATTAAATATAGTCCATCATATAAAATAGAGGTAACTCTTTGTGTTTACAGTTCTATGATTCTCTGTTTAATTTTTTTATTTGAAAAATATATATTCAACCTAAAACTTCCCCTTTTAACAATATTCAAACATATAATCCATTGCTGTTAATTAGGTTCACAATACAGATGGTCTTGAATTAAAGGGAGAGTGAATAATCTTGTGGAGGATACTTAAAACACTGCCAAAACTTTATATACTGCAAATTCTCCTGCTAGCTTATCCCAAAGTGACCTGAGATCATTTGCAATGGTTATTGTGCCTTAGGGAAAAGAAATATCCAGAGTTTTTCGAGAAATACTGGACACAGTTTTTGAACAAATGTTAAGTTCTGAGAATCTGTAATGTGTCTGTAGTCCATCAATTGTACTGAGACATATGGAAGGAAATTTATAAATGTAGATTTCACAGGGATATAATACAATAGGCATAGTGAGTTCATGACTCCATACAGTAATTATTTCCCCAGTTTTTGAATCCAGGTTTGGAAAAGTCATTCTTATCAGTATTTACATACTGGTTTCAGACGCCTGAATGAGAGTTATCATTGTAGAAGGATCCAGTTGAAGTCATCAATATTGACTCTTCTTTCCAAAATAGTAAACCAAAATTAATATTATATACTGGAGAAAATTTAGTGCACTATGTTCCAAATATTCTTCCCTCCTGCTCCCCTCAGAACATCTGGTAACCACTCTCTTTATATCAATGTTACGAAGTCTTTCATTACTAAACTAATAATAAGTTTACATTGGTCCATGGTTGCATTCTCTAATCACGTTGGGGTTAATAATGACCACTCTGCTTCAGATTGAAGGGGGTCTTAGATACTATGGGTCAGATGAAAGTAACTGTTTTGTTTGAAGTTATAGATAATTTTTGAGTTTTGAAATGTGATTGTCCATCATCATCATTTTATTAGTTGTACTGTGCGAGTCCAATAAATTGGAGAATAGGTGTTTGCGGCAACTCTGCTGAGATTCATGGCACAACTAGCATATGGGTGGACTGCATATTTTAGTCCCTGGATCATATACCTAATTATTATAGTGTTAATTGGGAGTTCAAATGAAAAGGGTAAAAGAATAATGTGAAGGGAAAGTATAAATGAGTCTAACTCTGTTACATTGGGAAAATAAGTTATCATATATTTCAAGGAAAGGTTCACTGATGGAGTATTAATTTTGTGGGGATGTATGCATTGCCTATAAGTTCCAGATTTCTCTAGAGTACTCAGGAACACCTCTGCTTGAGGCATTGTGTACTGTGGCAGACAGTGAGATCCTCCTGACATGTGCATAAGTGTAATCTCTGGAATGACCTCCCAACTCACATTGAAATCTTCTAGCTGTAAAAACTAATTTTATTTAATATTTCTCTCTTTTGATCAAGGTCTTTTTCCAAATAAATTGCTAGTAGGTGCTTGGTAATAATCCTTTGATGAGGGAGGCTCGTCCTGGAAAGCCATCCTGAGGGAAAATAGTACATATATTTGCTGAGATTTGCCTAGAGAGAACCCACATTTGGGTAACAAGGTTTTCATGAAGGAACTCTCTTAGGCAGTAGATATTATTAGGTTAAGTTTCAATGTTATAAGACTAAGCTTCAAAAAGATAAGCATTAATATTGACGGTGTGGCATATTGGTCTGTTTTCTTTTATTAGGCACTGCCTATATACTCTAGAGATTCTTACTACTCTATTTAAGAAAATAGTAGGACTCCGCAGGATGGGAATTTATTATTTATTATTTATTGTGTGGGTCTCCACCTCCTGAGATGACATTCTATGACCATATGAATACATTCACATTCCACAGAGGAATGCCCCAGGTGCATTCTTCCCCACACATCCCCCTAGCACTGACACTTTGCACAACTGACCCTCCCTTACCATACTTGCCAAAAGAATACTCCCACCATTTTATTCTCAACCAGAGTCCATTACTTCCCCAAAGTTCATCTCTTCCTTCCTCCAGCGATCCCCTCAGCTTGATGGATAACTGACCTAAATGACCGCTGCCCCAACCATGCTCACACTCATACTACAGTATCACAACCCCACTTAAACCTCTGCACCACAATAACCTCCATCCACTGCCTAACCATCCCTATCCACCTTATCATAAGATTTGCCCAGATTGATCATTGATTCATCACTCTCTACCCCTTTCTACCTCTTTGTAACTTATCTTCCACACTCTATCTCTTTGAGTATGATCAATATACTTAGTTCATATTATTAAGATAATGTAATATTTGTTCGTCCATGACTGGCTTAGTCCACTCAACATATGGTCTTTGAGATTCATCCATGTTGTCACATGCATCAGTACTTCATTCCTTTTTATGGCTGAGTAATATTCCATCATATGTACATACCACATTTTGCTTATCCATTCATACTTTGATGGACACTCAGGTTGCTTCCAAATTTTGGTAATTATGAATAATGCCACAATAAAAAAATGGTGTGCATATATCTGTTCATGTCTCTACTTTAAGTTCTTCTGGGTGTATTCCTAGTAGTGGGGCTGCAAGCTTATGTGACAAATCTATAGTTAGCTTCCTGAGGAACCAGCAAACTGTACTCCATATTAGCTGCACCATTCTACATTTCTAACAGCACTGGATACATGTTCCTATTCTTCCACATCATCTCCAAAATTTGCAGCTTTCTGTTTTTTTAGTAGCAGACTGTCTAATATATGAAATATGATCCTTCATTCTATTTTGATTTGCGTTCCCTAATACCTATGGATCTTGAAAATCCTTTCATGTGATTTGTCCATTTGTATTTCCTCTTAGGAAAGTTTGTGCTAACTCTCTTTCCCATTTTTTTAATTGGGTTGTGTTGGTCTTATTTTCAAAATGTAAGATTTCTTCATATATGCAGAATATTAGGCCTTTATCATATATGTGGATCCCAAATATTTTATCCTTTTGAATAGGCTACATTTTCACTTTCTTGACAAACTCCTTTGAAACACAGAAAGTTTTTTTTAATGTTTGTGCTCTTTATTAATAGACAAAAGTGGAAGAGCTTATGTAGTAGTAGGAAATCCAGTTGAGAGAGTGCTATAACAGTCAGAGGGAAAATAAATGTTCAGAAGGAAGAGTGAGCAACAATGCAGAAGGCTGCTGAGAAATCAGGCATGTTAGGACTGGAAGACTGGATACCTGGAGAAGAATTTTTGGGGTGGGTTGTCAGGGCTGGAATATTGAATGCAGCTGAATGAGAAATGAGTAGATTGGGAAGAAATGGAGAAAGTGAGTGTAAGCAAATCTTACAAGAATTTTGTATGTGAAGAGTATAAGTGAAACAGAAATACTTGAAGGATATATCTAGGCAGAGTTTCCCCTCCTTTTTATCCTTGTCAGGCCCAGCAGGATTAGATATCTTTATTTGTAAACACAATCCATCCCATGCATATCTCTGCAGGGAAACCTTCCACTGAATCTATATTATCAGATTGCCAATCACTCTCATCTATAAACAACCTGAAGATAGTGGGTATGTATATATATTGATATTTCCCATACTTAACAATTCTTCAGGAAATTATTTGGTGACAGATTAATTATTACTATAAATTAATGAATGAATAAGTGAATAACTGAGTAATCAAGTTTTCTCTTCAAAACAATTTTCAAAGCAAAACTTGATATTAGTCACAATTATTGATGGCTAGACTTTAAATCTCTATTTGTTATTGCTTCAGGACCATATTTTCAATGTTTTTGAGCCTCAGTTTTCCCTAGTATCAAACTTCAAATGGTCCTGAATTTTAAGGAACAACAGTTCCAGTGAGATATTGACTTAAAGAAAGTTATCTGTGATATAGATTCACATAGACAAATTTCCTCTTAGTATATATGCTTTAAATTTCTTCTCAATAATATTGATCAAATATAAAAGGATGATCTTTTATGTTTTGTTTTCCTTACTTGTGTAAAATTAAATGGCATATATCTGAAGGTAAAAAAAAAAGAACCAAGTGTCTATCTTTGAGTTCTGGAGTAAGAAATGGTTTCTAAACTCTACGTCCAAAGCACGAGCAATAAGACAAAAAACGATAAATGAGATCTCCTCAAAATGAAAATTTTGTGCTTCAAAGGATTTTATCAAAAAAGGGAAAATATAATCTATTTAATGGTAGAAAAAATTAGGGGACCACCTGTCTGATAAGGGCTTAATATCCAGCATATATTGAGAAAGCTTAAATCTCAAAAATAAGAAGACAAACTAGTCATTTTAAAAAATGGGCAAGAGATTTGAATAGAAATTTTTCTAAAGAGGAAATTATAAATGGCTAAAAAGCACATAAAAATACTCAACATCACTAACTATTAGGGAAATGCAAATCAAAACTACAATAACATATCATCTTGCACTTATTCACTGGCTGGTATTTAAAAAAAAACAAACAGAAAACTGCAAGTGTTGGAGAGGATTTGGAGAAATAGGGACACTCATCCATTGCTGGTGCAGTCACTGTGCAGTTACTGTGTAGGATGATTTGGCAATTCCTCAGGAAACTTAGTATAAAATTGCCATATGATTTTGGCAATCCCACTACAATATACCCAGTACAATTGAAAACAGGGATGCAAAGAGATATATGCACACTGATGTTCATCATGACATTGTTCGGAATTGCTAAAATTTGGAAGCAACCCAAGTGTCCATCAACAGATGAATAGATAAACAAAATGTGGTACTTAGCTCTAAGAAGGTATGAAGTCTTGACACTTGTGATAATCTGTATGAATCTCAAAGATCTTATATTGAGTGAAGGAAACCAGTCTCTAAAGGACAAATATTGCATGATCTCATTCATATGAACTAAAGATTTTGAGCAGATTCACAAATGTAAAATTTGGAAGATAGGTTACTGGGAGATAGTAAGAGAATAGAAAGTGGTGAGCTGATGCTCAATCTGTGCAAAATCAATGATAAGGTGGATAGGGGAGGTTTGGCCGTGGACAGAGGAGATAGTTGTGCATTGGTGTGAGTGGGGTTGACAATGCTTAAGTAAGAGTGTGAGCAGGGTTTATGGAGTGGTTTGTGCTATCCATAGAGCTGGGGGGGTGGGAAGGCTGGAGGAAGAAACAGGTGAACTCTGGGAATTCTAAGGACTCTGGTTGAGAATAAAATTGTGGGAGTGATCTTTTGGCAACAATAGCAGTGAAGGGTCACTGGTTCAGGGTATCATTTGTAGAGGGATGTTTGGGGAAGTTTGAACCTGGGGAATGCCTCTATAGAAAATGAATGTGATCATGTAGTCATAGGGTGTTATCTCAGGGGGTGGATACAAACACAATAACAAACAAAATAGTAATTGCCATTCTGGAGAGTCCTACTATGTTCTCTAATAGAGTGACAAGGATCTATAGTGTATACAGACAGTGCCTAATAAAAGAAAACAGAACAATACACCAGACTCTTGATACTAGTGCTTGTATTTATAAACCTTAATCCTGTAAAATTGAAACTTAACCTAATAATATCTATTGCCTAAGAGTTACCTCCTAAAAATCTGCTTTTTACTGAAATCTAACCTCTCTCCAAACCAAACTCAGCAAATAAACTCACTACCTTCCCTCAGCATGGGGCTTGACTACCAGGGATGAGCCTCCTTATCACCAAGGGATTAATTCCAAGATCCAACCAGTGATGCATTTGCAAAAAGTCCTTGAGCAATAGGGGGAAACATTAAATACAAAAGAGGTTTTATGGCCAAGAGATTTCCAAGTAAGTTGAGGGATCATTTCAGAGGTTATGCTTATGCACATCTCAGGTAGATCTCACTAACTGCTGCAGTAAACAAAGCCTAAAAGAGAAGTGTTCCCAAGGGCTATAGAGACATCTAGAGACTATAGGCAGGACAGACAACCCCAGGAAAAGCAATGCCTCAATATTTGTTTATCAATTGTAGCAAAGATACCACATTAATATAAAATGTTATTAGTAGGGAAAAAGTGGGGGAGGGGGGGAGGTATATGGGAATCCTCTCTGTTTTATATGTAATTTTTATATGTAATTTATATACATATATATACATATATATTTTATATGTATTTTCTCTAATCTAAAACTTCTTTAAAATTTGTTAAAAGACAGAAATAAAAAAGTAAAAAAATAATTCCCAGTCTCTTTCCCACCCTACTATTTGGGTCCAGCCTTCTGTATATGTATACCTGTTTGGAGTGTGGTTCTTAATAGCTGTTGGCTGGTAAGCCAGAGCTAGGTAGTGTGTGGGGTAGGGGCAGAGTTCAGCCCAAATTACTGATCAGTTGGTTGGGCTGGTCATATGGGCAGTGTGAGTGTGGATTTACCAGCAGTGTCAATATTGATATTTTCTGCCTGAAAAACATGTTCTCTTTATTTAAGTAATTGTTTACTTTTTGAAACTTTAGTAGAACATGTTCACACTGGGGTGTGGATAATTTTGAAACATTTTTGTCAAAATTTTAGCAAAGCAGTGAAGGAGATGACTCCATCTCTGAGTCCAGCTCACTTATGTATAATGGTTATTCAAAAGCAGTTACAACAATAATCCTTATCCTAACTAAAGATAATATTTATTGAGTGTTTGCTGTTTGTCATGTGACATGGTAAATAGTTTGAAAGTGTTAACTAGTTTAATTCTCCAAAAACATCCTTAGTGGTATGTGTTTTAAGCAGCCACAATAGAAAGTTAGGTATAAATTGCTGAGTAATGAATGGAAACCTAATTCCTGTTTCTCCTAATCAGACAAAGCAAGCCATTCCCATTGCCAACCATCTTCCTACTGCCGCTCACAACTGACTACACTTTAATTCTTTTACCCAACATATGGGTCTCTAAGGAGATACCCTCATTTGTACATGACAGAGTTCTGGGTTATAATTTTTGTTTGAAATGTTTGCATTTTTAATTTTTAATGATGCTTTAGATTACATAGAAGTTACATCAAACATATAGGGAATTCCCCTATGCCTCACCCCCTTCACCTCTCACAACTTCCCACATTAACAACATCATTCATTAGTGTGGTACAATTGTTACTATTGATGAACACATATTGAAGAACTGCTATTAACCATGGAATATACTTTACATTATAGTTTACACACTGCACCACATGATTTTATAGGTTTTGACAAAATGTATAGTGGCCTGTATCCATCATTGCAATGTCATGCAGAGCAATTCCAATGTCCTGAAACTGTCGCCATGTTACACTTATTCTTCCCTCTCCCTCCCCTCAGAACCCCTGGTAACCACTGCATTTATATCAGTGATTCAAGTTTTTCCATTGCTAGAATAATAATAGGTCTATAATATAATAATAAGTCCACTTTAATCCATTGTTCATTCCCTGATCTTGAAGGTTTGGGGATGGTGAAGCCCACTCTATTTCTAACTGACAGGGGGCTTAGATCCCATGGGTCAGATGGATGGAACTGTTTTGCTTGCTGTTGCAGACATTCTGTCTTCCTTGTGATGGGTATTGTCCATCATCATTTCCTTGTTATTTGTCTTGGGTGAGTCCAATGAACTGGAAAGTAGGTGTTGCAACAGTCTTGAGATTCGGGGCTCAACTGGCACTTGAACAAACCAAAGATTTAGGTCTTTGGCACAAATATTTAACAATTACAGTGTTAATTATAAGTTCAAATAAAAGAGGCAGAAGAGCCCTGAGTAGGGAAATTATAAATGAGTCCAACTCTGTTACACAGGGGAGCATAAATTCCATAGTAAGGCCTACTGACATGGTGCCAAATTCCTGAGCCTGTCTGCTCTGCTTATAGTGTCTAGATGTCTCTCAGCCTTCAGAAGTCCTGCTGTTTGAGGCACTATTTACTGTGGCAGTCAATGAGATCCTGTGGAGATGTGCATAAGCTTAACCTCTTGAATGACCTCCTAAGTCACTTTGAAATCTCTTAGCCATAAAAACTCATTTGTATTTAATACCCCCCCCTTTTGGTCAAGGTCTTTTTCCAAATGCATCACTAGTTGGTACTTGATAATAGTAACTCAGTGCCAGGTTGGTTCATCCCTGGAAGTCATGTTTCACTACCAGGAGGAAAGTACTGTATTTATATGCTGAGTTTGTCTTATAGAGAAGCCACATTTGAGCAACAAGGAGACTTTCAGGAGGTAACTCTTAGACAATATATAATACCAGGGTAAATTTCAATTTCAAAAGAAGAGATTCATAGTACAATAATCAATATCAATGGACTGATATTTACTGTAAATGCTGTCATGAAGACTGTGTTCTTCATTTTAATGAGCATAGGCAGAGTAGATATAGAACAATTCATAATTGTCCTAGGATTTTTGGATTGGCAAAGGAGCATTGACTTCAACTTAAAGTCACAAGGTATATTAACCCTTAAAAAGAGATCCTGTCCATTCAAATATATTTGAAATAGGTATTGACTTCTCTCTAGCTGTGAAAGGCCTAAATGACATCTTCTTCCAATACAAAGCTGTTTCATCTACATTGAAAATCTGTCATTTAGTGTAGCCACCTTCATCAAATATCTTAGCTAGATCTTCTGATTAACTTGCTGCAGCTTTTTCTTTAGCTTTTGCAACTTTACCTTGTACTTTTAGTTATGGGGATGGCTTCTTTCTTTAAACCTCCTGAAACAACCACTGATAGTTTCAAACTTTTCTTCTCTAGTTTCCTCACCTCTCTCAGAATTGATAGACCTGAAGAGAGTTAGAGCTTTGCTCTGGATTATACTTCAGTTTAAGGGAATTCTATAGCTGGTTTGATCATCTATCTAGACAACTAAAACTTT
>JAKSZT010053899.1:18676-29520 GCA_026826555.1 Tolypeutes matacus
ACCTCTAATTGTGATGGGGCTAAGATTCCATGGAGTAAATGGATGTGGAGGTAGTGGCCACTGGAAGTTCTGAGGGGAGGGAGATGGTAAAAGAGGTGTAATTTGGGGGCATTTTCAGGACCTGGGTATTATCCTGAATGACATTGCAATGACAGATACAGGCCATTGTATATCTTGGAATAACTTGCAAAAATGTGCAAGAGAGTGTAAACTACAATGTAAACTATAATTATCAATTAGTGGCAATGCTCCAAGATGTGTTCATCAATCTTAACAAATGTACCACACTAATGAAGGATGTTGTTGATGTGAGAAAATGTTGGAAGACTAGGGAGCAGGGCATATGGGAAACCCCTATATTTTTTGTGTAACATTTATGTAATCAGTTTATTTAAAAAAATAAAAAAGGATACTAAAGCATATTACTTACACACAGTAGTAAAAATGGCATGGTACTGGCATAAATATATATAGATTGACCTATGGAATTGAATAAAATTTAGAAATCATCCCTCACATCTATAGTCAAGAGATTTATTTTAATTAAATAAATTCCCTGAAGTTTATCATGCATACAAAAACATACATAAAAAATGTGAATAATGAAAGTTGTGAAATTACAAAACAAATATTCATAGCATAGAGGACTCCCATTTTCCCAACAAAATTTTGCATTGTTCTAGAAGAATATTTGTTACATATAATGAAAAAGCATCATTAAAATATTACTACTAAGTATAGTCCATATCTTATATTTGGTGCATATTACCCCAAGCCCACCCTATTGTTAATGCCCAGTATGACATATTTGTTATAGTTCACATGAGAACATTCTCATATTTGTCCTGTTAATCACATTTCATCATCCACAACAAGATTCACTGTGCTATATACCTCCATGCCTTGTAAAATGCATTCAAAGTAGTTTTCATTTTCATCACAAAGGTGAGCTATCCTCAATTCCTCAATTTTAGAACATTTTCATTACTCCAGATGGAGAAATTCCATACTTCCTTATACCCCACTATTGTTAAACTTTAGAGTTGAAAGACTATCTTCTTTCTATTGTTGCAGAAATATTACAAAATTATGGTAAACTATTTTCCATTAGCTGTTATTTGCCCATCTACCACCATATTCCTAAGAATTTGTAATAGAAGAACATTCTTAGGTTTATACTATTAACCTGAGTCCTCGTTCTTCAACAAAATCAGGATGCTATACAATTCCTAGGTTATCCTCTAGTTTCCATTCAATTGACATTTACATCCCTAGACTACTCCTTTCAGCCACAATCATATTTATAAGTCAGCAGTGTTACTTATACTCAATATAATGTGTTACCATAAACTTTATTCATTTTCCCACTTTAAACATAAACCTCATTAAAAATTCTACATGTATCAAGCATTAGCTCCCATTCTTAATGCACATGTTATCTCCTTGTAATATGTATTCTAGAATTTACCCCCCATGAGGTTACTCATTGTCTTAACTTCATATTAGTGAGAACATAAAATATTAGACTTTTGTTCTTGGGTTATTTCACTAAACATAATGTCTTCAAAATGGATGTAAGACATAAATATATAATCTACAACTGTAAAACTCTGAAAAAAAAATAGAGAAACAACTTCAAGAACTTGTGGTAGGCAGAGGTTTCTTAAACCATGCACCCAAAGCATAAGCAATGGAAAAAGAAATAGGTAAGTGAGATCTCCTAAAAATTAAACACTTTTGCCCTAAAAATGCTCTACATTCCATCTATTCTATTCTTACCTGCCCTTCCCCTCAGAACCTATAATAATGACTAAGTTTCAATTTTTTAAGAATGAGATTCATAATTACTTGCAAGAATATGAAGGTATTGACATATCGGTCTGTTTTCTTTAATAGGCACTGCCTATGTTTTCAAGGGATTCTTTCCCTCTAATTAAGAACATAGCAGGACTCCCCAGGATGGGCATTTGATATTTTCTTATTTGTTGTGTGGGTCTCCACCCATTGATATAACACACTATGAGAAAACGAACACTTATATATCCATAGAAGCCTACCCCAGTTCTGGCTTGTCCCTTATACTGCCCTACATGCAACAGCCTACAACAGTAACACTCCTCTGCCATATTTGAAAAAAGAACATTCTCAACATTGTTGTTTTAAACACAGACCTGCAAATACCCAGAGATCACTTGCTCCTTCCCTGATCGATTTCCCCAGTTCCAAGGATAGTCCAACCCAACACTCCCATCCTACTCCCCCTCATAGAGCAGCACCACTGAACCCAATAACATCACTGCACCACTGTCACACTCATCCACTGCTCAACTACACCCTTCCACTTTGTCATAGATTTTGCCCATTTAGGCATTGACTCACTGCCCTCTACTCCCTTTCTTTCTACTTTAAACCTATCTTTTAGACTCTAGCTCTGCAAATCTGCTCAATTTGTTTAATTCACATCAGTGTGGTAATATAATATTTGCCCTTCAGTGCTTGGTTTACTTCACTCAACGTAAGTTCTTTAAGATTCATCCTTGTTACCCCATGTGTTAATACTGAATTCCTTCTTACACATGAGTAATATTCCATGGTATGAATATACCTCTGTTTGCTGACCCATTCATCTGTTGATTGACATATGGATTGTTTCCAACTTTTTGGAGTAGAGAATAATACTTCTATGAACATTGTTGTGCATATATCTGTTTGTGTCACTGCTTTCAATTCTTCTGGGTATATACCCAGCAATGGGATTGCTGGATCATATGTCATATTTAGGGCATTCAAATTGTTCAGCATGATCTTGCAATAATGGATACAGGAAACTTCAAACATTGAAAATGTAAACATTTAAAATGTAAGAGCCAAAATGTAAACCATAGTATAAACCATCAACCCATGGTTAGTAGTAATGTTTCAATATTTGTACGTCAATTGTAAGAAATGTACCATCTGCATGTAAAATTTTGTAAATAGGGGAGAAGGGAAAACAGGGTTGGGTGTAGGGTATATGGAATCCTCTATATACTTTTTGTGACTTTTCTGTATCCTAAAACTCTTTTGAAGATAAAATGAAAAAAAAAAAAAAAGACAGTGGTGGGATATATGAAAACAGATCTTTCTTTCATATAAGAAAACAGATCTTACAGTGATGAAAGACACAATGTCTAAATTAAAATTTTTTTTCATATTTTTAAATTTTTGTAATTTTTGGTTCCTTTTTAAAATTATTTCATTTTTGTATTAATTTTATTTGATTATTTTATTGGCTTCTGTTTTGGAAAGGTTTGGGTTACAAAAGTGTCACAACATTGGCAGGGGAGGATCACTGGTGCATGGGGTATCCATGGGAAGAGGTTCACTTGGTGCATGACTCTAAGACATATGAATATGTTCAGGTGTTCATGGGGCATTGTTTCAGTGGATGTAGATCCACACAATAACCAAAAAAATACTAATTATACACTGGAGAGTTCTGCTACATTCTCTAATAGGCAGCAAGGATCCATAAGTCCAAGGACAGTGTCTAGTGAAAGAAAACAGACCATTATGTCAAGCCTTTGATATTGATGATGTTACCTATGAAGTTTCTCTTGTGAAATTGAAACTTAGCCTATATTATGTAATGCAGAAGAGTTACCTCCTGAGGGCCTCCTTGTTGCTCAAATGTGGCCTCTCTCTAAACCAAACTCAGCATATAAACAGTATGGGACATGACTCCAGAAGATGAGCCTCCCTGGCACCAAGGGATTGTTACCAAGCACCAACAAGCAATACATCTGGAAAAAGAACTTGACCAAAGAGGAAAATAGTACATACAAATGAGGTTTTATGGCTAAGAGGTTTCAAAGTGAATTGTGAGGTCATTCCAGAGGTTACACTTATACAAGTCCCAGAAGAATCTCATTGACTGCCACAGTAAACAGTGCCTCAAATACCAGGGCTCTTGAAGGCACTAGAGGTATCCAGAAACTCTAAGCAGGATAGACAGTTCAGGAATTCAGCACCCTGTCAGTGGACCTTACTTTGGAATTCATGGTCCCCTGTGTATCAAAGTTAGATTCATTTATAGTTTCTTTACACATGGCTATTCTGCCCCTTTTATTTGATCCTATAATTAGCACTATATTTTATAAATGTATGTCCCAGAGACTTAAATATTTGGTCTGTCTGTGTGCCAGTTGAACCCTGAATTTCAGCAGAGTTGCAACATCTACCCTCCAGTTCATCAGACTCACCTAGGAAAACTCTCTAGGATATAATGATGGCCAACACCCACCCCAAGGAACAGAGAGTATCTGCAAATGCAAGCAAGATAGTTCCATCCATCTGCTCCATGTGATCTGAGCTCTCTCTCAATGAGAATCAGGGTGGGCATCACCATCCCCAAACCCTCAAGATTAGGGAATGAACAATGGACTAAAATAGAATTATTTTTCTTCTACTGTAGACTTATTATTCTAGCAATGGAAGAACTCTTATCATTGATATAAAGGCAGTGGTCTCCTGAGGTTCTGAGTGATGGAAGAGGGAAGACTAGGTGTACTATGGAGGCATTTAGAGTTGTCCTGCATAACATTGCAATGATGGATACAGGCCATTGTATATTTTGTCATAACCTACAAAATTGAGTGGGAAATAGTGTAAACTATAGTGAAAACTGAAGCCCGTGGTTATTAGCAATGCTTCAATAAGCGTTCATCAATTGTAACAAATGTACCACACTAATGGTTAATGTAGGAAAGTGTGGGAGGGTCAGGGAATAGGGCATATGGGAATCCCTTACATATTTTATGTAACATTAATCTAAAACTTCTTTTAATATAAAAATATTATTTTAAAAAATTTAACACTTCTGTGCTTCAAACAACTTTTTCTAGAAAATCATAAGGAAGCCAATTCAATGGGAGACAATATTGGAAATTACATCCCTTCAAGGGTTTGTTAGGAATGTTATATATAGAGATCACACAACTCAATGATTAAAAGACAAGAAAACCAACTTAAAATGTGCAAAGGCCCAGATTAGGCATATTTTTCAAAGAAGAAATACAAATGGCAAAAAAAAAACACATGAAAATTGTTTAGCATCACCAGCTATTAGGGAAATGCAGTTCAAAACTATACTGAGTTATCATTTCATACCTTATAGAGTGCCATTATTAAAACATTAATAGATGGAAAGCAAAAAACTGTAACCTGGAACTGTATAAGATATTAAAACTTCATGTGAAACATGAACATGGGTGATATTGCATAAATATGATGGTTTTTAGAAAATATAAATACAAATATACTAGAAAGAAGGAAAATGAATAGCAGCAATGTACACCAGGTACATGACTCTTGTTTGTTTTTGTTTATTATTATTATTGGAATAATGAAAGTGCTCTGGGAGTGATTGGGGTGATGAATGCACAAACGTGATTACACCAAACACCATTGATTGTACTCTTTGGGTGGATTTATGTTTTATTATTATGTATCAATAAAATTAAAAAAGAAATAAAAATTAAACTATTTACAGTATCCAAGTTTAATGGAAGTATGAGGAAAAAGTAACATACATTTCCGGAGGGAAGCAATATTGTTATAAACTTTTTGCAATGTGTTAGCTATTATCTATTAAATGTTGAACAAAACTTTCAATAAAATATCCAGGAAACTACGAATCATGGAGAGGATGTGGAGAAATAAAAGCACTCTCTTATTGTTGGTGGCAATTTAGCATGGTGCACCTCTGTGGAAAATAGTGGAAGCTAAATATAGAACTGCCTTATGATTCAGCAATCCCATTACTACTAATACATTCAGAAGAACTGAAAGGAAGGACCAGAACAGACATTTGCACACCAATGTTCATAATAACATTTTTCACAATTCTTAAAAGATGGAAATAACCTAAGTGTCCCATCTTAGGTTGCCAAAGGGGTGTTGATGCAAAGTACCAGAAATCTGTTGGCTTTTATAAAGTGTATTTACTAGGGTTCAAAGCTTATAGTTACAAGCCCTAAAAGTCCATCTCAAGGTTGCTTTATAACCAAATTCAGTGGCCATGTTTTGAAGCCAAATAGTCGCTGGTCTCTGCTTGGTCTCTCCTTCCTAGGCTTCCCCTTCCTCTTGAAGCTCTGTGGTCCCATCTGCTTCCCAAGCTCAGTTTTAGGCTAGTTTAGGACTTTCTGTCAGGGCTTCCTATATTAGTCTTAACTCTCTTCCCAAGGTCAGCTGCAAACTATCATATGAATTGCTTATCTGTCTTCTTGTGTCTTCTTGAGTGAGTGTCTATTTATCTTGGCCCCCCAAGGAGGCAGGGACTCAACTTGAGTTATGCCTTACTGATGTAGCCCAAATGAAGCCCTACATTGATTTTATCAAGCATACTTAACCAAAGGATTCTCACTGAACTTAATACAATCAAAGTGTATCACATCCAGAGGAATAGATTAGTTTACAAATATAATATTTCTTTTTTTTTTTTTGAGATTCATAAATAGTCTCAAAGTCCCTCATGCCCATCAGCCAATGAATAGATAAAGAAAATGTGGTATATTCATACAATGGAATACTATTCAGCTGAGAGGAGAAATGACCTGGGGAAGCAATTGACAAAATGGATATACCTTGAGGATATTATGTTGAGTGAAATAAGCCAGACAAAAAAGGAAAATATTGTATGGTCTCACTGATATGAACCAAATAAAATAAGTAAACCTGTGGAGTTAACCTATAGAGTATAGGTTAGTAGGAGATAGAATGTGTGTTCAAAAAGGTGCTGATAATGAAAGTATACAGAATATTTAATAAGGTATATTGAATAAATATGTGGAAATGTATAGTGTTGAAGGTAGCACATTATAATGAGTATAACTAACACTCCTGATTTATAAATGCAATTGTGGATGAAAGAATAGTCTAAGGAGGTTAATATTAATTGAAAGAAAGCTAGAGGATACTTTAGGGACCATATAACTTTGTGATTTTGGTGGTAGGTAAAGATTATTTTTAATAAAACAAATATAAGAATGTTCCCCTTTTTCAAGATGTTAAGAATATGGTGATTCATGTGAAAAATACAACTAATGTAATTTATAGACAATAGGTAGTGAAAATATATTAATATTTTTTTAGCAAATGGAAAGAAGGTATTGTATCAATAAAAAAGACCCTTATGCAAATAAAGAAACAGGGCCCAGGGGAAAAAAATTCATCTCAAAAGCATGTGAATTAAATCAATTATTTACTTTGCCAAAGATTCTGCAGTTTGAGTTCAAGAGTCTACTTTCAAATTTGGTAACTCCCATGGCTAAGAAGTTGATCTAGGATGTCAGCTCGGAGCTCAGCTTTCAACAAGTGCTAGAAGTCTCCATTTCTCCCCATGGGGTACTTGGACTTTGTCATAACATTGTGGTTATGTAACTGTCCTAGTAAGTCCCCTGTAAAGACATCTCCATTCAGAAGAGGGAAGAGTGGAGGCAATCAGCAGTCCCTGATCCTTAGCAATTCTCAAAGCCTGCTTGGTAGTTTTTTTTCATTTCCTTGTTTAAGACTTAGTAATACCCTCTTGGACTTGTTCTCAAAGACCATTGTCTCTGCATTCTTACTCACACTTGCACAACTCATAGATTAACTCTGGTTAATCTATGAGTAAACATCTCAATCTGTTTAGTACTTAATCCAATCTGATGGTTCAAGCATTATAGGTTTTCTTGGAAGCTTATTTGAGTTCACATCCTTAGACAAAGCCAGAATTAAAATCTTCTTTGAGATAAATCCTTTCCTATCATTGGATACTTGCGTAGCTGCTCCACTACAATACTTTAAACATTCTTTTGAACTCATTTTTTTGTGAGAATCTGCAAGGCCTGCTGTTAAGATTCAAAGAGAGTCTTTTTCTGTTGTAAGATTTTATAAATCACTGTCTAAAATTGTTGAGAAGTCTTAACGCATAGCTATGCATCCTCAACTAGTATTTGATATAATCCTTTTTCAATGTGAGACTTTTTTGTAGAGAGAAAGAGTATTATCCTTGAACCAGAAATTCCTGGCTCCTTCCTACATACACATATATTATTTTCCTCCAATCTATAAACAAAGGCAATGAAATGAAGAACCAGGTGGCATTTTCAATATTCTGTCTAGAAATCTACTTAGCTAAATCATTGCGTTCTTACCAACAGTACCTTATATCCTTTTGGTTCATTTCTGCCCACAGTTTCTCTGAGTTCCTTCAGCATTCTGCCAGCCACCTGATCCTAATGTAAATATCACGTTATTAGTATTAATTATGATTATACACCTATTCCAGAAACCTAAATATGCTCTAGCTACTATTCATGCGTAGCAAACCACTCTAATACTTAGTGACTTAAAACAACAACGATTATTCATTTTGTCCAAAAATCAGCATTTTGGACAGGGCTCACTGTAGCTCACTTCTGTATTACATGGTATCCCTAGGGTAGTTTAAATGGCAGCTGGTGGACCCATCTTCAAGATGGCTCACAGATATGGCAGAAAACTGGTGTTAGTTGCTAGTTGTGAGCTGTTGTTTGGAGACCTCAGTTTCTATCCATGTAGACCCGTCCAGAAACTAATTGAGCTTACTAATTGCATGGTGGCTATTGGGCAATTCAGTCATTAAAACAAGGAGAAAATACATGGGACTTTATGAATTAGTCATGGAAATCACATAAGAACACTTCTGTACTACACTGGACAAAGATGTCAAAAAGGCCTGTCTCCCCAAGTTCAATGGGAGGGGACGTGGACTCCAAATATTAATAAGGAGTGGTGAGGTTCCAGAGGAGATTGTTGGCTGGTGCTATTTTGCAGTAATCTTTGGAAAATAGAGTCTGTTACAGATACTTTTGTCATTATGCTCTTATATAATAAAAATTATTATTTCAATTAACTTTCTAAACTACTTAATACCACCTTGGAAAGATATGTAGGGACTTTAAATAATCAAGACTAGCCATTCTTTGCAACTAAGATGTATGAAATGTATATCTCATATATCTTAAACATGCTTTTACTATATTGTAGTTTAGAATTTGTGATTTCATGAAGTAATCTATGCTCATAAGAAATTTCATAAATATATATTTATATTTTAAGTATATATTTATCACTCAAATATATTTACATAACTATTTTTCAATGTATGGATGGCTCAGGCATATAACCACCCATGACTGTGACTGGATGTAGTGTCACTTGCTATTTTGTATGCATTTAGAAAGAATTGTGAAGGAAACTAATGTTTGGTGATGTCATGCATTCACATAAATCTTTTCTAGTTTTACTCCAATTTACTTCATTTAATTTAGTGAAGCAAAGGTTGATCTGTCAATTTCTATTATAGTATTGCAACTTAAAGGATGGAAAATGCCAGTCTTTGACATCATATTAGACAAAAATCCTTTATTTGTTGAAACTGTGGAGGGGCATGTTTTTGTATAATTCTTGCAGAACAGATAAAATATTTTGAGTTAGTATGAGTAGTTGAATGAAAGAGATGTGGTATTTCACACATTGTAAAAATTAAGATGTCAAGAATTTTTGGCAAGATATTATTTTAATTACATTTTCTTTATTTCTAAACTCAGATCTGCTATGGAACAAAATGTGTTGATCTTTGTGTTATTGAATTATACATTAAAATAAAACAAATTCCCATAGTTTTTATTGCACTGATTATAAGAGTTTTCAGAGGACATCTCATCCTTAAGAACAAAGGATCTGATACTGCTCCTGGAAAGCTTTCTTTGTAATACAATATTCTTTGTTTTCATCTGCATAAGAATTAAGGGCAAGTCAATATCTATTGATTTTAACATGTGAAAAAGTGATTTGGCAGTGTTTGCTCTTAATTTGAATTATGAGTAAACCTATCATGTGGTAATCATATGGCTAATTTCATCATGTGTAAATTTTTTTTTAATTTGTGCTATTTTGTTCCTTTCATATGTGGCTTGCATATTTTCATAATAATTAAAATATATAGTTTCAAATATGCTCCATTTTTACTTAGTGAATTCTTAAAATCTCACCTAGACTTAGAAAACCTTACCAACATTTAAAAAAAATATTTCCTGCTATTTCCTTATATATTTTACATATAATATTCACGTGGGTTATTTTTTTGTTCAGATTTTATCTTAATTATTTGAAGTTATGATCTAGATTGATTTTTCAGATTTATTATGTATTTATTGAAAAATCTATCCCATCATCATTAATGATATTCATCATATATCAAACAACACAAATTATATGGTTGCTGTCTAATCCATTGTGTGCTAGTAAGTCTCTCAATCATTATTTCTTAGTACTGAAGCCCTAAGTTCAAATCAAAAATACTACCACAAGGTATGATAAGACAGATATAATTTCTAATTTATTTACCAAGCATAAAACAAAAATTTATAGAAAAACAATGCAGTCATATTGACAAAATGAGAGCAAGAGAATTTAATAAAACATTAAAATATGTTAAACAGGAAAAATAAAATAACATTTTGGGAATGCAACCTGAATCCAATTTGGTTGCCACAATTTGGCAATTTATTACTCTATATTGCTATCACGTAAAATGTTTCTCCAGTCGCTTCCTAAAAGCCCCTTTAACTTCTTCATTCCTTACACAGTATATAAGAGGGTTCAACACAGGTGAGACCACCTTGTCACAGTCCACAGAATGATATGATTTGGGCCTCATGTAGATGAACATGAAGGTGCCACAGAATAGTACCACAGAGGCCAAATGAGACAGGCAGGTGGTAAAGGCTTTCTTCCTGTCTGCTGTGCTGCGTATGCAGTCTGCTATGGCCAGGAAGAAA